>VWYH01007886.1:62595-92595 GCA_013399365.1 Pampusana beccarii
GGGGGAGGGCCCGGCGGCAACATGGCGGCGGCAGGCGGGTGGCTGAGGAGCTGCTGGAAGGTGAAGCGGGGCCGCTCGGCGGGGTGGGCGCCTTGTGCTGCTGCCGGGGTGCGGGCGTCGCGGTGCGGCCGCGCCCGTTGCCAAGGCGACGCCGCCGCGCGCCTGAGGGAGCTGCATGGCGGGGGTTCCCTGGGGGGGATCCCGCCGTGCCTCTCACCTCAGCCCGCCGGCTGCGGCTCCGTGCGCACGTTGCGCGTGTGGGAAGCGGGAGCCGCGGGGGGGAGCGGGGTCTGTGCGGCCGGTTCAGGTGCAGCTGTGCAGGGGGTAAGGGTGGGTTTCAGTTTGGGGCCCCTCGTCATAAGAAGGACATTGAAATACTGGAGAGATTGCAGAGGTGACGAGGCTGGTGAAGGGGTTGGAGCACAAGTGTGATGGGAGCGGCTGAGGGAGCTGGGGGGTTCAGCCTGGAGAACAGGAGCTGAGGGGAGACCTTCTGATCTCTGAACTGCCTGAAAGGAGCTTGGAGCATGGAGGGGGTTGGTCTCTTCTCCCAAGTAACAAGCACCAGGACAAGAGGAAACAGCCTTAAGTTGCACCAGGGGAGGTTTAGGTTGGATATTAGGAAAAAATACTATCTGGAAAAGGCTGTTGGGCATTGGAACAGGCTGCCCAGGGCAGTGGTGGGGTCACCAGCCCTGGAGGGGTTTAAAAGACGTTTAGACGAGGTTCTCAGGGACATGGTTTAGTTCTAGAGATAGGTTATGCTTGGACTCGATCCTTAGGGTCTCTTCCAACTGAAATGATTACGTAATTCTGTGAAAGTCCCTTCTCTCCTTGTGTGTTGCATTATTTTGGTGTGGAGGGGTGGTTCTAGGTGAACCTGCTTTAGCAGGTGGGTTGGACTAGGTCATAGAATAGAATCATAGAATTATTTTGGTTGGAAGAGGCCCTCAGGATCATCGAATCCAACCATAGCCTAACCTAACTCTAGCGCTCAACCGTGTCCCTAAGAACGTAGTGTAAACACCTTTTAAACACCTCCAGGGATGGTGACTCCACCACTGGGCAGCCTGTTCCAATGCCCAACAACCCTTTCTGTGAAGAGTGATCTCCAGAGGTCTCTTCCCACCCCAACCATTCTGTGATCCTGTATCTTGTTGCTATGAAAAGTTCTTGCGGGTCTTGTGAAGCGGTGGGTTGGAGCAGCCTGTGGCCAACGTGTCTGTGAGAAGTCCAGCAGCAGAGGTTCTTGGATGTAGAAAAGTAAAGTGAGCTTAGGAAAATATATTGCTTTGGCCTTTATTTATATCTTAACGGTGCTGCCAGGTCCGCCAGCATTAAAATCTCATTTTAGATTGTAAGACAAATAGAAGGAAACCGAAAGAACTGATCTTTAAAGAGCTGAAGTGGAGGTAAAAAGGGAGATAACAGAAAAATCAATGTTATCAGCAACCCAGAAACCAATTTTCCGATACATGTGTTTAGTGGGGCAAGCAGTCTGAATCTTGTCGCAGCGTAAATCATTACCTTACCTACAGAAAAAGAGGAAAAAAATCCCCAGTATCAAAGCATTTAAGTAACATACATGCACTTTAAATAGCTATTTGGAAGTTAGTAATGCTATACGACTGCATAACTTCTAAGAATAAAAATGTAAACAATAATGTAGTGACTTGATTTTCTTTTTTTAAAAATCTAAATGTTGAAATAAAACTTCACTGCTATTACTCTGGCATACCTGTGCGTTGTTGCTCCATGTGTGTGTTGCCAACGTAGATCCCATCCCTTGGGGCCAACCTACTGGTTTTATAATAAGATTTTTCAAGGTAACATCATTATGAATATTCCTTTTTTTCCTGTAGCGCCATCTCAATCAGGTGTCAGATTGTCAAACCATGTCTGCGTACGTACGCTAAGAGCTGCTTTGGTTTCTCCTGCTGTGGTAGGACATGTTCTTCTGCCACTCTGAAGTGAGTTGGTTGGAGTGAAAGAGCCGCCGAGCAAAAGCTCCAGGGACGGGGGGAAGCTTGGGGTGGTGTCCTCTACAGGGAGTGAAGGGACAGTTGTGGTGACTTTCTCAAAAGTTAATGTTAAAAAGGCACGTGTGTGTGTGTATACTTAGATTTTTCCTTCGCAGACCTTGCTAAGCATATGGACTTACACAGCTGGATATTTAATAATCTTACACATCTGGGTGTTGAATGACCCTACCAGAGCTGGATGTTCTGCAAATAATCCATTCCTGACTGAGAGCTTCCAGAACATGGTTGCCTTGGATTTTATCTCTATTAAATGAACTATTTCTCTGGTTTTCTCTGAAGACCTACAATGTCTCCAATAACTTAGTCTTCTTTGGAAAGTGTTGTAGCTATTGCTGACCGTCCAAATTTGTATTCCTGAATCAGCCCCACTAGTTAGTATTTGTTTTATGTGACCGAGGGTGTTGAATGTGAATGAACATTGAATATTCACAGCAATATTTGTTTTCTATATTACCACTTCTCACTATTTTATTTTCATCGTGCACGACTGGTTATGCTAAATTCAGAGTTTCCTTACGGTAATAGGCTTATGAATCTTGTCTCTAAGAAAAGGAGTCCGTAGATCTGTTTACATCAATTCTTCAGCCAGGGAGTTGACAGGTGTTGAAAGCCAACATGAAAGGGAGTGAATTATTAGAAGGATCAAAGGGATTTTTACTTCCTGACCTCAAACTTCTGCCGCTTTTTGAGGAATGCTGCTATCGCGGTGTGCGTTTCAGAACTGTCCTGCGGTCTGTGAGCTGAATCACGGTCTGGGCACAGCACAGTCAGTCTGCTTGCCGTAGGGTGAAGAGTGGTGCTGGCAAAAAATGTATATTGGCAGCATATGCTTGTATATACATTACTTTTATGGCACAGCTGTATCTTTACTGGGGGTTTCTGTCAGCAGATGTCTTGCTAAGACTTTAATATCTCCACACTTTAGACAGACATGGTGATAGTGATGGGTGTCTGTAGCAAAGTTCTGATGTAAACGTTAACCACTGAATAAGTTGCGGTTTGGGAGCCACGAGAGCAAAGCCATTTTCCAACCTTGCCTCTTTTGAGATCAGTCAGTCAAACTGTGCTTCTTGTTTGAATGCTGCTTTTCAGGAATACATTTTGCAGCAGTTTAGCTACTGTTAGCCTGTTACTTTTTGAGCCACACCATATTCATTATGCTTTTTAAAAAATCCTAAGAAATTCTGTGGTTAGAAACTTTGAAACCAAACATGTTCCTTTCTAAAGCCTGCTGTCATCTACTTGAGTGAGTCTTTGAACATTGAGTAGTTTGTAGTTCTCCAAGGTGCAAAATGAATTACTTGTCCCATTATCTATGTCCACACACCTGACGATCACCACATGTAGCTCAGTCCCAAAAGCCACTGTCTGTTCTGTTCATTTTTGTAACTTTTGCCACATGTGCTTAACGCCATTCCTCCTATAGTAAAACACTCTGCAACATCTCTGCTTTCTTGGTTGGATAACCGATGCTTCTTGATATAGTTTGAAATTGTTGTGTATGGTGGACAAATGAGGAGAGGTTAAGCATAAATTACTTGGTTCTTTCCTGTACTTTTTAAATAAACCAACTAGATAAAACATATTATTAGTTACATAGTACTAGAAACATACTAACTAACTATATAGAAATTTAAACTAACTATATAGAAATGAACTATACAGAGGCATTCAAATGCCAGGGCTGTGTCTCTGAAACTTGTGCTTAGTCTGAAAATCATTAAGTGGTCGATAAGAACACAGTTTGAATACAAAAATCCACAGTGCTGTTAAAAGTTAAGCCCTTTCACAGCAAAATACCAATAATCCAGATGAAGTGCTATCAGATTGCTTTAGAAACATGAGTTGCTGGTCCTTAGAAAACCAGGGAGAAAACTAAGTCTATCATTAAAGTTAACAGGTCTTTTGTAAAAAACATTCCTATGTCTCTTTCACATTTACTCTTAACATATTTGTTAATAAATATATTCATTCTGTCAAAATATACACTTAGTACTATGAATACTGCAGCTGACTTGCAAAATTATCTATAAAAATAAATACTATCAATAAGGTTTATTGCCTGTAAACATTGAAATTGACTAAAATTAATGTTTGTGAATGCTTTGTGAAATAACATTATGTTAGCAAACTTCCAGAAAGAAAACTGTTTGGGGTTAAAAGAAACATTAAAGGATATTTTGTTTTATGACACTGGCGGGTTTGTATCTTTTCAAAAACTTTCAAACTGGATATTGAATGTAAGTTATAGAAACACTCTGTAAAGCTGTGTATTGCTGTCTGTATACAAATACAAGCTCTATTACCTGTTTGCATGTTCTATATTTGTTATCAACAGCTGAAAAGAAGCTTGCCAGCGTACGTGACTCCTTGGAGGGTTTCTCCGTGTGTCTTTAGATCCTCCAAATCAGAACTCCAGCCAAACCTACCCAGTGATGGAGTTGTCTGTGCTCCGCTTCAAACGTTCACCCAAGAGGAGACAATGCTGAAAAATATGGGTACCTATTATCTGTGTAGTTAAAATTCAGAAATGTCTAACTAGAAGGGAAATTTTAGCTTCATTTTTTTTCATTATTTAATTCTAGTTGAATGTTGAGACTGTTGTGTTGCTGAGTTTCTGAATTTATAGGAAGTATTTGTTTCATTTTAGAGAGTTGCAGCTGAGTTCAGAAAGCAATTAGAATTGAGCCTCGTGGCACATCACCTTGTTTCACTTGGGCAACTTTTTGTACTTTTATTAACTCATCTGGGAGAGTCGGGGGATACATGCATAACTTGTCAGAAGTCCCACATTACTGTTATATTGATCTTCAAAAGGAGAGAGTTAGAATACTTACACCCTTTCTTTCTTCTCTTCATTACAGTGACAAAATTTGCTCAGGAACGAGTTGCACCTTTGGTGCAAAAAATGGATGAGAATTCGAAAATGGAAGACTCTGTAATACAGGGATTGTTTGAACAAGGGGTCTGCACACTTTTGCTTAATCTTTTATTCAGAAAGGGGCATCATTTTATGAAAGTCTAGCTGTGGACTCTCAGATTTTTAGATTAAAAGATTGAGGGATATAATTCAGAGGAACTAATGAATCATTAAGCATTTCGGATTTATCAACAGCAAGGCAACTTTCTGTTCTTTTTTACTGCGTTGTCACTCTCCATTTTTTTACTGTAATATTCTTTCCATCTCTCCCTCTCCCATACCACATTCTTCATCATATCTTTGAGTTCCTTGTCTTTTCCCCCTCCTGCCTTTGTTGTTTTTTTGGTTTGTTTTTTTTTTTTTTAATTGGATAAGCATAATTGTGTAGAATGGTAGAACTGCCGTGATTTTTGTAAATGTTGCTTGAAAAAGGTATGAGGACTCCTCTGTGTCCTGACTGGGCAACCACGAGGACTTGTGGTGTGTGTATCCTGGTGTTCATTCCTGGCTTCAGTTTTAGCGTGTCCTGCTATCAAACATAAAGCTTGTCTGTGTTTAGAGTGGCATTTTATACAATGACAACTCTAAACATTAGACTTCTGTTGAGATTGCAATTGTTCTGGAAAATGTAATCAGATTAGGGTGATGATTGGCCTGTGTACTGCACATGTTAGTTATTTCTTGCATTAATTGACTATGAACTTCTGTGATAAACTGTTAGTTTGTTATGGGTATTGAAGGAAAATGGGTCTTTGGGGAAGGATCTGGAAATACATTCTGTGGTTTTTATTTTAATCTCTTAAGTATCAGCTTGGACTTAGAAGTTGTTGACAGAAACCACTCAGTTGATATATTTTCATCTTTTACATTTCAGCTGATGAGTATTGAGCTTGGAGAAGAATATGGAGGAACTGGAGCTTCATTTTTTTCAATCATATTGGTGGTAGAAGAACTGGCCAAAGTCGATCCAGCTGTAGCTCTTCTATGTGAACTCCAAAACACACTAACAAATAAGTTGTTTACTATGTATGGAACAGAAGAACAAAAGAGAACTTACTTGCCCAGAGTGGCTAAAGATACAGTGAGTCAAAGTTTCCCTTTACTAAACTATAATATAGTTTTTAATAGTTAAATAATGTTAGTGGGAGTCTTTTTTGCAGCGACTAAATGTATGACTGTAGGATTGGAAAATATGTGTGAACTTTGAAACGCTGGTTAGAGCTGAGATCTGTGGTGATATAGACACACCCTGTCATCAGTATCTGAGAGGTGAAAGTGGGAAGGTGCTTATTAGTTTTATTAAAATTTAATTTGCTGTCAACAAGAACTTTTAAAGCAGTTGATTTTGCAAGATGTCTAATTACATAGTGTTTCTATTCTGAATCTCCATATCTGAAATTCAGTACTTGGATGCAATAGGCTGAAATATTTGTATTTAGGAGACTTCTGCCTGTTTATAACTGTTTTCATTGCAGAATTTGTCATATGTTGTGCCTATATGTCCAGAGAAAATTAAAATGAATTTTTCCCTTCAATTGACAGATAGGCAGTTTCTGCCTTTCGGAGGCTGGATCTGGCAGCGATGCTTTTTCTTTGAAGACTCGGGCTGAAAAGAAAGGAGACTATTATATTATCAATGGCTCAAAGATGTGGATTAGCTTAGCAGAACATGCAGGAGTTTTCTTTGTGATGGCAAATACAGATCTGTCCTTAGTAAGTTGCTGAGGAATAGTTGCATTTCAGTGACAGCTGAAATGACACGAAACTATGGATTTATATCAATAATTTCATGTTAAAAGTTAATACTCTTTGCATCTTTTCCTAGCTGACAGCAAATGTTTAAAAATATTTCCCAAAAAAAATGAGAACTTGCTGAGCAATTTAATAAATTCCTCCCACCAGGGAAGATAAAAATGTCAGAATCATAATTGCTTAGATGAAGAGCATTGGTATTATTCTGAGTAACAGAGAACAGGTAATCTCAGTCTTTCCAGCCTTCCTGACTGAACTAACAAGTTGCTGTTGTTAAAAGGCAAAATAGAGCTTAGGCTACATGCACCGGCAAACTAACAAGTATACCGGAGTAAAGTCTGTTCAGGGAACAAATGACATAGCCGAATATGCATGTTTCAAGTTTCGTCACCAATTTGGATATAGGTAGTAAATTCAGAAAGGTTAACTGCAGACTTTAAAGTGTACTGTAGCAATATGGTAGAGTAATAAATACAAAGCTAAATTGTTTAAAACTTTTATTTGTTTTTTAAACTCCTTCCAGTGTGTCTTCCCTAACAAAAAATTAACTCGAAGATATTTATTTTTAAAATTAAAATCTCTGGCCAGGGAGATGCTGAGAGAACAAGAATGAGAGAGAGAATTGGAAATAAGAGTTACATGGTAGGAAAAAGGGAAGGCAACAGCTGTCAAGAATCACCGTTCTGTGCTTCAGGAATTTAGCTTAAGACTTGGAAAATGTGAAGATTTTAAGCATGTATGTAGGAAATGCCAGAGTGTAGATTGGCTATACAATCTTCGTGTTGTCACTGTGTTATTTGGTGTCCTGTCCAAATCATCATCTGAATTCCAAATCAACTCTTTGAGGTTTTCATTACAACCATCATAACGATTTCAGAGTACTTTATTCAGTATGTTCCCTCTCTAAAGTGAAGAAACAGTGATATCCATGTTCTGCAAACTGGAATCGCAAGGAGAATGTGTGCAGCAGTTGTGGGTATTAGACTGGTCCCTTATTTGTGATACAGGTTCCAACAGCAAGCAGTAACTTTACTGCACAGCGGTAACTTGCTTTACCAGTGATTTCCAGTATAGATATATTTTATAAATATATTTTAATAGAAAAATATACTCTGGCCTTTGTTAAGCCACAATTAGCACACATAGAGGGAATAGGTGATGTTGCCAGTGTTTTATTTAGTAATATAGTGTTAAGCGGGCATGAAATTTCAGTATCAGAATGAGATATTTAGATCACCATTTGGTGAGATTAGTATAAAAAAACAGTTCTTGATTATTTTTTTAATTCATCCTAGGGATACAGGGGAATTACGTGCTTCATAGTGGATCGCAACACAGAGGGACTACATGTAGGGAAGAAGGAGGACAAGCTTGGAATCAGAGCGTCTTCTACCTGCCCAGTAACATTTGAAAATGTTAAGGTATTGTAAGTTGTTTAGCTATTGAAGCATAATTTGTGTATAATTGGAGCTTGACCACATCTAAGGAAAGAATGTTAATTCAATTCCCATTTTCTTTTTCCTTAGGCATACTGATTCTGTGGCAGATTGTAACGTTTTCCTCCATATTTTTCACAGAAGTCTGGAGGGGAGTTTGGTTTATTAAATTGTGATACCGTTTTTCTTAATCATCACTTTATAATCATGTGTATGAGGAAACGGTCTCATCAGTTATTCTAGGAATCAGATGTCTGGTTTATGTTTTATGCCTTCACTTATGAGGAACATTAAATAAAACATATACACTGATTCACCAGTGAACCTCACTAGCAATTGCAAAGCAGAATAGAACAGGACTAATTGAGTGGTTTTATTCTTTAGGTTCCTGAGACAAATATCCTGGGTCAGGTTGGACAAGGCTATAAGTATGCGATTGGAATGCTAAATACCGGCAGAATAGGTATCGCTGCACAGGTGGGTAATGTAGTTTAATACTGAATGCAACCAGTATGTAACTTTGGATTTGAATTGACATTTACAAAATATTGAAAGCTAGAAAGAATGAACTATTTAGAAAATACTTTATTAAAAACTAAATTGCCACTAGATGTCACTATTCCTGTATCTAAGTTACAGTAAAATACTGAAACAACTGTAAATGATAAAATTCTCCTTCAGTGACATAAGCAATAGATTTAGAAAACATTACATGGCAATTAGTTTGTCTTTGGTGGTTAACTTATTGCTACTGAAATATATCAACATTTTTATCTTCCATTACGCAAATTTATTTTAGTAAGAAAACTAGCTGTAGAAAATATAACACGCTGAAATGTATAATATTAATGCGTCCAGCTGTGACTGTATGGGAGGCCAAATGTGACCTTACGCTAACTGATGTTTTCCCAACTTATTTTTAAAAGTCAACTTATTTTTAAGGTCTTTTTTTTATAGCGGAAGTGTCCTAGTTCGTTGTTGTGTTTGGAAGTTGCATTTTATGGTATCTTAGGGGAAGATATTTGCTGACCTTGGAGTTATTTCAAAATGTTGTATTTTGTTGTAAACTCAGTTTGGATCTCAGATTGCTACTGATTTCAATGGAAATCAGGTTCAGCCCTATAATAAGGTTATTTCTGTCAAGTTCTTGTATTTTTAATTTATTTTTGAAAGTAATCTTTTCTTTGCTTCTACTTTATTGTGGATGTAGTTGTAAAGTATAGGGTGTAATATGTCCGTACTATCAGTCTCCCTTATCTTTTGCCCTAGTTTGCAAACACACCAGGAGTAAGAGTCATGATGAAATTTAGACTTTCCCCATGGCGGTACACTGTGCTGCTAAATGGGTTGGCTGTTCTATCATTTCTAAAGATTATCTGTGATTAAACTTTGCCTGCTATGCCTTTTAAAAACCAGGGCTGAGGGCCCCATTGATCCCAGAGAGATAAATAATAAAGAGGCTCTGGCATTAAAATACATGGTCTGGATTTTACTCTTAATTATTCTAAGTTACACTTATAACCTCATTAAAAGTTAAGGTCAGGTAGTTATATCTTAGTTGCTACTTTCTTGGCACCTTCAAATGAAGGCAATCATTCAAATTATTTTTACTTTAATAGCGTAATGTACATCTGTAGATCTTTACAGTATTTTTCCCATATAATTAAGAATTTTGCCAGAAACACTTAATATTTGTGCAAGCACACTTGACCCATAACTTTTGTTGAAGTATTAGTGACAGTGTTTTCACAAATATTTTGCCTTTAGTAAGAAAGTTTCACTCATGAATGGAATAGGATGGAATAGGCTTGAAGTTTATGTTTGGGGCTGGTTCGGTTTAGTTTTCTTTTCCTAACTCACCTCAATATGTGGTGTTTCTTACAGATGTTAGGATTGGCACAGGGATGTTTTGACCATACCATTCCCTATACGAAGGAGAGAGTCCAGTTTGGGAAAAGCGTGTTTGATTTCCAGGTACTTGTTAACGAACACAAGGGAAGTTTCTTCCAAAGGGGGTACTAGTTATCACAGTAGATGAAGTCAGTCAAATTAGTAATCTGATTTGCATAATTTTTGCTCCATGCCGTGTCATGTCTCTACTTGTCAATATCTGAGAAGAATTTTTCAAAATAATTTCAGACGAGAATTCATCTGCCGTGTGAAATATATAAATTCAATGCTCTGTGCCTTTGCAAACACCGTATAAATCATTTAAAACTTCAAAACATTATTGACATAACTCCTTTTCCTTGATAGTATATTCGCTGCCTTTAAAAATAATACGCGTGGAACTCCTTTCTCTTCTGATTTTAATATCACAGTGTGTTGAATGTGTTCCAGTTTTTACAGTTTTTATACCCTTTCATGAGGTGTAGGGGAAGGCCTTTTTCTAGAGACACTAGAAATTATAAAAAGATGAGGAAAACTGATTGAATTATTAGATTTCCTGTGTTATACAAAGACATTTAGTTTTCATGATAATATCTGTATCTTAAAATGAAAAAGACTCTTGGTTGCAAAAATGATGTATAGTTTAATAAGGAAGATATATAATTGTAATTACTATAGTAATTTTCTTGTTAAAAGAAACCTACATCTCGCATGAAGGGAAGGAACATTAGTACTACTCATAATTTATACAAATTTTAGGAAGCACCCACAGATATCAAGGAAATTATTTGAACTGCGTTTTTTGAATGGGAAATGGAATTTATAATTGCCGAATCATTTTGTTATTCTGACCTGCACACGTATTTTTGCAAATTTTAGGGAGCGGCGTAAATGTTCTAATAAGATGAAAGATTTCATTGTGGTTTAGGAGCAAGTTAGACAACTAAATGTTCATTTTTAATCAACATAATGTTTGGATCTTCTTAAATAAACCTATTCTTTTGTAATCCCTACCATTTAGAGGTGACCTCCATTGCCTTTTTGCTGCCCCTTGAATCAAATGGATTCAGACCAATCATGTCCTTTATAGTTTTCTGCTGCTCTGAACTCTTGTCTCATGGCTACAGGACATGGGAAGACGTGGTTGTCACCTTGCCAGTTCTCTGCTTTATTTAAGAGATACTTTTTTCAAGTCTTTCTTGGTTAGGCTCGTCAGGGAACTAGACTTATTAATGAATTAATGTTCTTAAATAAAAATACAGCTTCAACCTACCCATGTCTCTGTGGTGTGGAGGAGAACATTAAGATTTGGCTGAAATTTTCCTTGATATTTGTGGGTGCAGAGAGGTTCGTGTTGAACCCTCCTGTCCAGACAGTCGGGCAAGAAGTTCCCCAGCACTCCTGAGTGCAAGAAGAGGGAAGGAGAAAATGGGAGTGCAGCTCCTAAAAGGACTTGGGTGGCCCAGAGTTTCTCCAACTTCCATTTCATAGACGCAGAGATGTGCAAACCACCAGACCACCCAGATTTTGTGTTTTTATTTTAGAGCGTAGGTATGTTCCTTGGCGAACAGAATGGTTCTTGCTAGAAATTCCGCTTGAGGTGCTGGTTCTGCCCGATTTGTGGTGTGTTTCTTGCAGGGGATGCAACACCAGATCGCTCAGGTGGCCACGCAGCTGGAGGCCGCGAGGTTGCTGACCTACAACGCGGCCCGGCTGGTGGAGACGGGGAGGCCGTTCATCAAGGAGGCCAGCATGGCCAAATACTACACTGCCGAGGTAACCTGCCACCTCATCATTCAGTGGATTTATTTTGCTGTTGTTTAGACGTATCTTCTGTCATTAAATGTATAACTTCTAATTCGTGTTTTCCTGTGAAGTCTGTGGATGTCCTTTTATCTTCTTATTCTCAGTCCGTGCATGCAATGTAAAGTGGGCTACCAAAGAATAAACTGCTCGCACCCCTAAATAAAATTTTGAAAACCAAGCAGCATTGAAAGAGAAAGTAAAATAGTATTTTCACTTATCTAGAGGGATTTTGTTTTCTCAGAATTCTCTTTTTGTGGCTGGAGAAGTGGCACAGTGAGACTTCATTTGTGACCATTTCCACTCTGCTGGTCACAACTGCGAGTCTTAGTGTGATTCAGACCCGGCTTGCTTCTGCCTCTTTGTAATTGCTGTCTTGTGTACTGCTGCTTGTCTTTTTCATAGTCCGTTATATGCACTATTGAAATAACAGTTAGTGAATTCTTGATGTCCTCCAATTTAGAAAAATGTCATTTTTATTCTAAAATAACTTGCATAAATACGGTGAATTCAAAAACATCGGTCCTTTCTCTACACACTTGTTCCTGCTTTAGGTACCGTTTTGGTTTTGCTTTAAATAGCTACAAAGAATAAAACTTACTACCACCTGCATGAACTTGTATCCTGGAATTGTAACTCTAACTATGTTCACAGGTTGCAACACTGACAACCAGTAAATGTATTGAGTGGATGGGTGGCGTTGGATTCACAAAAAATTATCCAATAGAAAAGTACTATCGTGACTGCAAGATAGGTGAGTGATAGTTTCTTAACATTTATTTCTCGTAGCACAAGTAGTACTAAAGTTTGGGGATGAATGACTGGCTTTATCAACCCTGATTCAAAGGCTCAAGTATAAGAGGGTAAAACTTCAGGTATAAGTGCTTGCGTATGTACGGCTAGTTAAAAAGTTTAATTAGGTACCAAAAAAATACAGATACACACATTACATCCCATTCTGTTAAAGAAAATTCTGGTTCAAAAAAAATTGAAGATACTTTCTGTGGCTTTAAAATCTGAATCTGTGTGGAGTTTCATTTTCAAGACTTCCTTGTTTACCAGTATAGTCGTTGGGCCCAAGAGTTTGACATTTCTAACAATATTACCCTTTGACTCTTATTGCTGATAGAATTTGTAAATACTTAATTTTTGTTGGTTATTTAGGAATTGGTTTTCAGGGAAACATCTTGTCATTATGTTGTACCGGCAGAAGAGTATTGTAATTGTTGCAGATAATAAAATACAACCACTTTTGTAAATAATAATTCTGGTTTTAGAACTTGCTCAGCAAATCTTCATTTTGTAATTGTAAACGTTCTAACTGAACTGTTAGAGCAGTCTCTTGATCTCGCTTAATATAGTCACTGTGGTTTTATAGTCTTGTAATTTATTTTCTTCTGATTTCAGGTACAATATATGAAGGAACTTCAAATATCCAGTTGAGCACCATTGCAAAAAGCTTAGCACAGGAGTACTGAAACCAGAAGGATTTCCTGACTGTAAACAGAAATGATTTTGCTGCATATTCATTATGAATTACACGTTTATTTGTAATTAAAAAATCATTAAAAAGAATGCATCATCACAGACAAAATGGTAAGGAAAACCATGAATTTCCCATTTCAGGACAGTGTGTAATTCACGTTTCTGCCTGAGACATTTTTAAGCCAAGACATTGGCTGAAATTATTTTGTGGCAAAACAAAATGTTATGCAAACAGTGTGTCCCCACTTTGAGGTTTCAAAGTGAAAACAGAAGAAGCCGAATCCGTGCCTGATGGGAGAGGCTCTGTTAAGCCTCCGGGGAGGACGGACCACGCGTGCAGCGGGACTTTTGCACGGCACGAAGCTGCTGTTTGTTCGGGGTGCCCTTTATCAGCGTGGGGTGCAGAAGAGGTACATGGGAAGAGACAGAAACGATGGTTTCCTCTCTCCCAAGCGGAGCGATATCTGTGGAGCTGCTGTGATTGGAGTCGTTTTTATAGCAGCCTTTAGTGTCTTCTTAAGTATATCTTGGTAATTAAGCCCTTCCAGCCCCAGTTTGTAGTACTGAAAGGTGGATAATATCTACCTCCCTTTCCAGCCTTCTCAGCTGTTAAGGGTTTTAATCTAAGAGGCTATTTATAGTTCTTTCATAAAAGGTTGAGTTGAAATCTTTGTGAAACGGGGTTAAAAAAGCTCTCGTAGTTCTGCAAAAAAGACAGATAGAAGCTAGGTAACAGGAATGCTGCGGTACTACCTCACAGCGGCCTTTCCATGTTCAATGCATTTCACAAACTTAAACCCTCAGAGCCTCCCTGGGAATTAGGGAGGGACTAGAAAACCCACTCATGTAATTTACTGTTCTCTACAAACAGAGCAAAGTTTTTCTCCTTTTGAGGGGGAGGGCAGTGAGAAGTATTTGCTTTTTTGGTCGCTCTCTGTTTACTTTAAAATTAGACATTTTATTTACCGCAGAAACCTCTTCAGTGCTGGAGAACTAATTAACTGAGAATCAAGAGACTGAAAGCTTAATACGTGAAAAATTATTATAATTGCTGTAATTGGCAATTTGTTTCAAGTGTTTGTGGGAGGGGAAGGTTGGTTTTCTGGTTTTGGCTAACTTAGAAGAATCTCCTTTTTAAAGCTTGCCAGTCACTGATGATTCACTTCGAGTGGAGCTTAGAATGTTACAGTCCAAGGCTCCCAAAGGATTTTCTGGCAAAACTGGGGTTAATTACAAATATGGTTTTGTAAAACAAGCAGACCACAGTGCCTTATACAAAGAAACAAGCAAGGAGGAAAAGCACAAAGAGTTTTCTGACATGCTGTCAGCTTCAAAGGGAAATAACTACTTTAGTGAATCACTCCCCCCACATATGCACTCTGCCTGTTGATAGGCGAAGAATTAATGTGATAATTGTCTTTATGCTGGTTTAAAAAGCCCCTCCCATATCACTTGGATCAACAGCTTTGAGATGTTCAAATATACATGAGCAGGAGGGTAAGCTAGATGGTTTCTGAAGTTCTCTTCTAGCATGGTTATTATAATTATTATTACAATTCATGTATTTCAGGCTGCTTGCAGGCTTGCTTTTGGCTGAATTGAAATGACTGAGGAGGTTGTTAGACTCGAACAAAAACTACAGACTCCACAATGGTTAACTACAGTTGTTCTGCTCAGCACAGTCTATCTGCGAGTCTAAAATGATGATAACCACACTACAAAATGTTTGAGTTGATGAACATGATGAGTTGTGCTAGTGGGAGGTGCAGTCCTTACCTGCTGCAGTTTATCCTGCTTTGCTAACAGGTTTTGATTCCCGTTGTTCAATAGATCTCCTGGTTTGAGGCACTGTCTTAACGTGGCTTCTGCGGTTTTGTGTGAGGCTGGGAAGTGAGTGGCAATATTTAACTGACTTAATATAGTGCTAAAAGCAAACTCTTTATGGAGGAAAGTGCTGAGCTCTTTGAAGGACTATTCTCGTCGTGTAGAACTGTGTCAGGTATCCGTTTGAGAAAATAATTGGGGAAAAAGTCAAAATAATGTGATTTCCTGCAATCTGAACACAGATGCCATAGTCCAGGAAAAAGCCTGAGCAGCTTCAGGAGCTACTCAACAGTTCTTAGGAAAGCAAGGTCAAGCCTTTAACTAATGTTACAGCTGTAAATATTTCACGTCTCTCAGTTCTTTATTCTGTACACAATAACTTCTGAAAGAAATCTATGTAACTTTTGAAAGAAATGTATGTGTTGTATTTGATTTTTGTCTACAAAATTCTGTGGAGGAGTATGCGCACAAATTAACCACTGAGTTTCTTTGATCATTGTTTGAAAAGGGCACGTACCGCTGACTCTGGGAGGAATTAACTTGTTTCTGGGCTAATGACAGGACTCAAAGACGCTTTATACACAAGATGTATTTATATTAGGGAATTTTCCCTTTATATGCCCTTAGTCAGCCCAGTCAATGTGGTGTATTGCCCTGGAATAGTATCTTCAGTATCAAATGTTGCATCTGGCTTCCCTGGTTAGAAGAAAAGACCTGTATTGAGAATGTATTAAAAAGTGCCTGAATTTGATATTTGACTTGATAACGATGCTAATCTTGTATATCAGGTGATGGTTCTCTAATAATCTGTCATTTAACATTTTTCCCAGATCTTGCTGGTTTTGTACTGGGAGAGAATGACTGTATCATCTGTCAGATTTCTTTAATATTATTCTGGTTTGTGCTAAAGGTCTGAGGCAGATTTCCACAGAAAGGTTTGATCGCTAATTGAGAAATCCTCAAATACAGTATTTTGTATAATGTTTTCTGTGCTGTTGTTCTTTCTTCCGTAATTTCTTTTCCCGGTATAAAGATTGTGATAGAAGAGGCTTATGTGAAATATGAAGTAATTGTTCATTGGGAGCCTTTTGCCACCACAAATACTTCATAACTATTTACCTGTTGTGTTATCGCTGCGCAAACCGTTGGCAGAGACACAAGTCAAGCGAGAGCTGACGGGCAGATGAACATGTATTGCACAGTGCCCAAAGAGTTTTCACGTGATTTCTCATTTTATATTGTATTAAAATACGGTCGTTGCAGAGCGGTTTGCAAGGAGTTGTCTCCTCTGAAGTGTAAACCCCCTGGTCCTGGTCCAGCTCAGGGAGCGTGGCTGGAACTGATTCTTGTGGATTTGGCTGTACGGGCAGGTGAGAGGAAGCAAAAGTTCTGAGTCCACACCACTAACATCACCACATAGTGAATCCTGAGTTCCAGGCTAACAAATAGGGATTACAATAATTATTTCAGTTAAATGTGCCAGTTGTAAGATCAGCCGCTATAATTAACTAAGTCCAGCTTAGCGGCTTTGAGGGAATTTCTCATTATTTGGTACTAGAGACGTTATTAAGTTGCTTTGAAATCTTGGCGTTTATTATCCTCTAAAAATGTTCTGCTCATGTGCAATAACTGTCTAACACATTGGGTGACTAGAACTAACCCTTGTGTTTCCTAATAGCTTGGTTCATAGATCTTTCAAATATTGATTCATATTGCTATATTAATGTTCAAAAGAACATGCAGGGTGCAATGTCACATTTTTTTCTGATAAAATACTTTAAAATAGAAATCAAAAAGGTGTACAGTCTCAATAGGCAGCAATAGCATTTTTATATATTCTTCTATCTTTCAAGATCATTTGGATTTAAATCTTTCTGAAACTTTTTCCTCTGTGTATCTTAGTGGCTGTAGAGCTCCTAATACTGGAAGACTGCACCTGTAAAGAAATCTTAAGGTGACTTCACTGAAAATCCTAAAGAAAAAGCTGTCACAACCTGGGACTGCTCCCTCAAACAAAAAAAAAGCAGCAGGAAAATCTAAAATATGGCAATAAATCCCCAACTTCCACATCACAAGCTCGTGTTATTTGTAGGTGACTTCACCAGGAAATGAGCATTTATGGCCTGAAAAGTAAATTCTGCTCTGGAACCGGCCAGGCCTGGAGGTCTTAGGGTCTGAAGTGTTAAACAATCACAGGACACGAGAAGTTGTGATGATGATGAGCTGATGTTCTCCAGGCTGAGGGGTTGTTTCCTCCCTTCTCTTACGAACATTCAGCCAAGGTTTTTAAACAATGACCCCCCCGGCAGAGGAACAGAATAATTTGCTGACCGTCCTTTTCATCACATTAAGGTTGTTGCAAGTTTTCTTGGATTTTTGGGGCTGAATTATTTTCTAGGACATGCTGCAAGATTTTTCCTGTTCACTAATTTGCATCCTAAAGATGCAAATTAAATGCAAATTTTTCAATATAACCAAAGCAGTCATCCAGTTTTAATTTGATACTGTGTCGCTGAGTTTTTCTGCCTTTGTTTAGATGGTACCCAAAGAGGTGAGAATTACATTCTTGAAAGATACCAGCTTCTCTGGGTAGTTTTTTTATCTGTAGGGATACAAAAAGCAGAAAGTGTGAAAGGTTAAGAGTCCCAGAAGCTGCAAACATTATTTATGCTAAGAAGTATTACCTGACGTAACTTTGTTTATGGAGTTACTGTATCATGCACCCAACACCGGCTAACAGACCGGCTGAAGTGAAAAAGCCGACTTTGAAATTATACTAAGTTGTAGGCACAACCTTTTACTTGTTTTTTTTACATTTTATCTCATAGAGAACAGTTTTGTATCAGCTCTGCTAAACTGGCCTAAAAAGAATTGGGGAATAACTCAGAAATTAAAGTTAAGCTTCTGGAAGTGGAGTTAAATACTGAAAAGCTCCTTTTGTTTTGTTTATGAAGCTGTTGGAGACATAGTTGGTACAGAGCAAATGTGTTTTAGTGCAAAAGCTGATGCTGTTTGTTTTAGGAAAGAAAATGTTAGACATTCTCTTCCTGAGATGGAGGATGTTTACACATCAAATGCAGCATTTGCTGCAATTGTTCCCATAAGAATTGAGGCAAAGCACTTTTTCCAGCTCAGGTACTTTTTCAACTTTGAAAATGTTTTATGACTCCCCATTATGTACTAGAAGATGGTTATATGATGTGAAGGCTGTATTTACGTTCGTAGTCTTGTTTTCCTCATGTTCACAGAAAAATTCCTTATGTTCCACTGTATGACTTTTACCAAAGACAAACTGTTACTCTCCCTTCTTAAATTCCAAATTACTTTAGGTCTTCTCAATGTCTGTCAAACAAGCTTTAAAAAGAAAACCATTTTCTCAGTTTAATTGTAGCAAATTGATTTATACGGCGGGTTATTTTGATTGCTGCTTGAATAATAAAACCTAGATTCAGCAAACTATTTATCACAAAATGTATTTGAGTGCCATGCAGGATTCAGGGTTTCCAAGGCCCAAAGAAAGGTGCAGCAACAGGTCTTCCATTTTACGCTAGAAATATTTTAGCTCCGCTGTGCTTTGACTTCAGGGATTCAATTTGCGGAGATAAAGAGCTCTCTGGAGGTAATATAGCTTGTCGTTATTTAATAATTATTTAAAATGTGCCTTGTTTCCCTCATGTAAGAAACTGGGCTGTAAGGGAGTTGGGTTTGTCCGCCAGTTCTTCAGGGTGCTGACACAGCACCGGGTTAAAGCACCTGATGATCTGGTGTCTCAGGCTACTATAATTTAATAGCCAACCCTCTCTATACTGCTGCTTCTATTTAGAAGTGTCCAAAAAAAATTTTTTTTTAACTGTAAAAGCCTTCTGGCACTGAATTAACATCTATTTCTTGACTGAAACATATCTGCTCTATGCTAACCTCATTACCCAGGAATGATTTCTAGAAGAGGAAGCGAAGAGTAATTAGATCATTCCTAACTGAAGGAAATGCTCCGCAGAACTATGCAAATTCCAATTTGGCCAAGATGCTGTGGTTTCATATTCTATTTCTGGGAAGGGCAGAGGGGGAAACAGTTATTTTTGGAGTTAGGGACAGCCAGGTTCTGGCTTCATTTTATTCTCTTGCCTCAAGAAAGGAGCGTGGGGAACATCCCCGATGGGGAGGGAGCACAGTACCTGTCATCACCTGCTTCTCCGTACCTGTCCTGCTCTAAGTGCTTGTATTAATAAATTAAATTTGCCCCACCTGCTGCAAGTGTCGTCTGCTTCGCCTGGCGCCTGCTGAGATCCCTGATGTGGGGTATTTTGCCTGTGTGCAGAATTAGGGCTCAGCCCTGGTCTGAAGCAGCGACTCCCTCTGCAAGGATGAGCTGTCCCGGCTGCTGGCACGGGGCAAAGGGATGAGGGGATGGACCCGCTTCTCAGCCTGTGATACAGTGCCTGGGAAAAAAAAGGGAAAAATATGACATTTTGGAGTTAAAACGTGCAATTCCTGTGTGTGCGCCCCACAGGAGTGCCTGGGGGAGCCCGCGGGCTGGGCACAGCCCTCCCGCACTCACGTCTTCAAATTTTCACATTTTCCATCCGCAAATCTCACTTTTACAAGGCTTAAGGCAAAAAGACGGGGGGGGCAAAAAATCCCCACACCTAGTTATTTTTCCGTGGGAATGTTTGCAAATATGTTGGTGATGTGTAATTGAATTATTAACTGGGAAAATATATAATTAGAGTGCTAGAAGAATGGCTTTTCAGTGCTTCGCTACTTTTGTCCTTCAAGGAATCAAATTGCTAAAATGACTTACGCACTGAAGAAATCTGCTTAGAATTAACAACGTATGTCTTGCTTTTCCTTTAAAAGTTACATATTATAATAATGGAGTGTAAATAGCAAACTTCAGTGATTTGCAAAAGGTACCAGTCTTGCATCTTTTCTAAACTGGTTGATTTATGTGCTGTTTGCTGGTTTTGAGAACACAAAACAATTAATTTATGTGTGAAAAGAACAGTGAATTAATCCTAGAGAGCCCTGGAGCCTTTAAAGACCTGAATCATATGTTGAGCTCGTTTAAAACTTGCATAAGAAATTAATGTAGAATAAAGCCCTTTAATTTGAAAAGTGCATCTATAGTAGGTGTCCCTAGGATATCTTCTGAATCATTATTCAGAAAGGTTAAGGAGGACTTTATTTTTTTTTCTTTCTTTCTTTTTTTTATATTCAGTATGTATTTTCCAGTTTGCAGCTCAACATGGTGCATTTCAACTTATAAAGAGGCAGAGATTTTAAAAAGAAACGGAGAGCTTTTTATTCACCTTCCACTTAATTTCCTTGCTGCCTTGCCAGTCCCAGCTTAATGAATGTAATTGCTACCTTTGATGAAAATACTATTATCAAGATCACACATTACATTGGAAAACAGTTTTTCTTTAAACACAGCTACTGCAGTCTCTAATTATGCATGTAACAAGTGGCTCCCGAACAAAAGAGCATGTTGTCTACAATTGCTAGGAATTGGAGCAAGGCAAATTTGAACAAAGAACAGATTAGATTTGCTCCATGCTCCACAAAGCCCATTCCCCTGATTAATTTCCTGCAAAAACTAAAACAATTCTCTCTTAAAAGAAACTAACCCTCATCCCCAGAATGATCCATATGCCATTTGTGTCAATCTATATGATGATAATGGCTACAGATTTAAATTATTAACTATTAGATGTAGTAAAATAGGAAAGCTCTTTTATAAACTTACCTTTTCATATGTAAATAAGCAGTACAAGGACTTAAGGAACAAAAAAACTGACTTTTCTGTGGAAACCAGGAGCAAGAAAGCACCCAGTAACTGAAAGTCTGAATTGTGCATGTATAATCCAATTATTTTGTCAGTTTACTCTGTGCTCCGTGTCGTGCAGGGCGCTGCGGCCGGAGCATCGGGTCTCCCAATGTCGTGGTGGCTTTTCCAAGAACGGCACATCCGAGGGCTGCTGCCCATGTGGGCACCTTGAGGAGGCTTCTTCTGAAATGAATTTAACTTAATTCTTAAAACCAACGATTTTGTCAGCAGGATTTAGCGAGTCAAAATTAGGATTGGGAATATATTTTGCTGCTATTCCATGGGAAAGCAGGCAGACACTGGTAATATTCTGAACTAGTACTTGGCCGCCGATAAAATCCTGCGATATGGATTGAATTGTTTTTTGTATTACAATACAAGGAATTAGTCATAGCAATTTGCAACACAGTGTTATTTTTCATTCTTATTTCTATTGATCTAGGATCCTGTGGCCCGTTGTACAAGATGCATATAAACCCCAGTTATCCGGGTAAATGAAAAAAAAAGAGTTTTAAATGTTTACAAGCTGGGTTTGGGTTGGATGTGGACTAATGTAAACCAGTGAGTAGATTATATTTAAGAAAAACTGGTGAGCAGAAGCCGTGTGCTGGTAAAAAAGCATCCCTAGCCCTGCATCCTCTCTCTTGCTCTAGTGAAAATGTTTTGTTCCTGCGAGTAAAGTCAGATTATTTCCACCAGAGCTGGTCCTGCGGCTGCAGTGAGCACTGGTGCTTGGTGCTGCTCTCAGGCTGGATCCCTTTACATGTAACACACACTGCAGGCCTCAGCTCAGCTAGTCTGGGCTTCAGGTTTAAAGGGTGTCCTCTCTGCCACCCATAAGCTCTGCCTGGCTAAGCCACAGATGCTGGTGGCATCTCTGCAGCCTTCCAGTGGCCAAAGCCTCCAGTGCAGTCAATAAATGGTGAAGTCTGTCAATGGACAGGTGCTCAAACAGGTAAAACTAAATGTATTCACTGTCATAAGCCTAACAAAGACATAAAGTGTTGAGGTCTCTGTATAGTTTCAAAAATACAGTGAGCTATATCTTAGTAGGGTTGATTTACGCTCTTGAAATTTAGATTTCTAAGCAAACCGCTGCTGAGAAACCTGCCAAGCTCCACAGCTATTGCCTGCGCTCCCAGCCCCTTTACGTAAAGCAATGTCTCTTCATCCGCGATGTATTTGCACAAACGCATATCTATACGTCAGCTCCACCCCTGCACTGCTCTGGGATGTCTCGTTTAGGTCTCTCTTGGACTGATTAACTCTGGTCTGTAGCGCTATGCTTGAAATAAGCGACGCTTCCTCCGCTGGGATGGCAGTATTATGCAGCATGACACAGGACTAGAAGATGCAGCAGAAGAGAAATGATTCTAAAATTAATGATGTGCAATGGCCAATAATGGGTTCCTCACTGTGAAGCTATTTCGCAAGAGAGAATGGCAGGGAGGGAAAGGTAAAGCGACACCAATTCTGTTCTTCAAATGAATATTAATTGTGAGGATTTTTTTTTCTCAGTATCCACAGCCCTTCCTCTTCCTTGGGACTCATCCTGCAAGGTCCTTTGGTCTCTTGTTCTCATATCACTAGGGGATGAAGGCCATGTGGAAACTTCCAGGACCAAGCTGTGAGCGCTTTCAGCCAGGGCAGCCGGTGCTTGTGAACTCAGCGCTGCTGGAGCTGCGTCGCAGCAAACGTGCGCGGGCAGGTGGCACTTCTCACACTTCTTTTGGCACCTCCTAAGTCAAGAGAACAACTTACAAGCCTGTCCACTTCAGAAAGTTAAACTTCATTATTTTTAGAATAGCAGCCAAACGTCAAAAAGCGGTGTCAACTGGCCAAGGTGAAAGGATTCAAATCTTCTTAAATTACTTTTGTCAAGCACTGGAGCAGGCTGCCCAGGGCAGTGGTTGTGCCACCATCCCTATAGAGGTTTAAAGATGCATAGATGAGGTTCTTAGGGGCATGGTTTAGTGCCAGTGTTGGGTTAATAGTTGGGCTCAGTGATCTTGAGGGTCTTTTCCAACCAAAATGCTTCTATGATTCTATAATTTTAGAAAACCTACAAGAGTCCCAGTCCTCCAGCCTGTTGATGCTGCGTGGGACGTGTGTCCCACTGGATGTGGTGGGGCTGGGGCTGCTGAGCTCCCATCTCTCATTCAACATGCAGCAAATCATAAGCAGCTTCTATCCGAGAAGGAAAGACAGTAACAGACGTGTTGAGTTTGGTGGAAGAAGCGAGGTGAAGGAGGTTCGTGTCTCAACAGCCTACTTTTTTTCTGTACAGGAGCTTCCAGGGTCTTCGTGTTCTTGTAATGTCAATGTAGAGATTGGGTGACAATCCTGCCCCCGTTAAACTTGTCATTTATCCCTTCTCAGTCACGAAAGGTGCTTTGTTTGCAGACTATCACAGTTCTTCCCAACTCACATTACTTGCAATTAATACAAAATCTTGAAAATGTGCCCTGCAGATAAGAAAATAATTCCTCATAATTTTCCATGTGGATAGAATTAACCAAGATGTAATTATGACACCGAATGAAATTACTTAGAACATCATAAAATCCCTGTTCACCTTAGTGTCAGTATCTTTAAGAAACAGAATAAATGGTAATGTAAGTTCTTTCTGTGGAATCAGAAATCCTTTCTGTTTCCAGACACTTGTTCTTGAGTGTTTCAGATACTGCAGGTCTTCTGATGATGGGACCACTGCAGAGCCTGCACTGGTGGAAAAGAATCCTGAGAACAGCCCCATATTTTTAAGTCTTCCAGTGGCAAATATCGGTTACAAAAAGGAATAGGATTATAATCACTACCTGGGGAAGCTGGAGAACAAAACCAATATATTTAGAAAATCCAGAATTACCTGTGGTTTCGTTCCTTATCTTCCCCCAAACAAGTTGAAAGTAACCTCGTGAGTTTGGGGAAACATATTTGTGTACTTTTCTGAATAAATGTTAGGCTGTGAGTTTTTCTCCTTTCAGAAACTGACCCATTCTTCCCTGCAGTGGGTGTTGGGTACTTGTTTTTACTGTAGCATTTAATGCAGCACACTGTAAAAGGCTGGCTGGAGGAATATATGGCACTTGGACAGCATTAATATTTCTCCTTTCATCACACCATCCCTGCTTAGGTCTCGCATCAGCCAATTTCAGAAGTTTAGCACAATTATTAGTGTAACCCTCAAATCTGTAAGTGTTCTTCCAGGTGTGATGTGGCACCTAATAATGCATTTCTTTTAGCATAGAGGTTGTCTGGGATAAACATTAATTCACAGACACCTTTATAGCCTCCAGCGTGGTAGTTGTTTGGGGATGCAAGAGAGATTTCTCTTGGGGTTTGCTGCACATACTGATGGCTATAGAGGAGCTCGAGCCTCATACCTGTCAGCATCGGTTATTTGTACAGGCAGATCAAAGCAGGAACTTGAAAACTCAAGTCCTGAAGCTCGCACGTGATGCTACAGTGACTGGAAAACAACCAGCCCCATTCCCTGGGCAACCGCTTGTTTCTGTACAAAGTCCTCCTTGCTCAAAGGGTGGCTCTGCTCCCTCCCTTTGCGCCGGCACACGTGGGAGCTGGATGTCTGTGGTGATCACAAACCGGGATCTAATTATTATATCACCTGCGGTGGGGCAAGGTAGGAAGGTTGGGATGTCCCTTCAAGGGTGAAGGGACTGGCAAATCACAGAATCCCAGACTGGTTGGGGTTGAAGGGACCTCTGGAGATCACCCAGTCCAACCCAGCTGCTAATGTAGGGTCACAGCGCAGATCACACAGGGTTGGTCCAGGCGGGTTTGAATGTCTCAGAGAAGGAGACTCCACAACCTCTCTGGGCAGCCTGGGCCAGGCTCTGGCACCTCACAGTGAAGAAGTTTCTCCTCATGTTCAGATGGAACCTCCTGTGCTTCAGTCTGTGCCCGTTGCCCCTCATCCTGTCACTGGACACCAGTGAAAGGAGTCTGGTCCATCCTCTGACACCCACCCTTGGGACCAAACAGTGGACCAAAGAGGATTGTACAGAAGGGACCAGGATGAGGCACGTGGAGAGCTTGTGAGCTCAGCCTCCTTCCCTTCGCCATCAAGGCCTCAAAAGAATGCAGAGGAGGGGGCAGATCTTGCACCTGCTTTTAAATAATCGCTTTGTTCGGTGCAAACGCAAAAGGGAAGGAGCAGTCGGTGCAAGAGGCCGCAGAGCCACAGAGATCACTTGTCTCTGCCGGATGGATGGAGCTGAGAACCGGCCAGCTCAGTGCACCTTGGCTTACACTCACCGGTCGTTTATCTCGTGCTCTTCTCCATCGAGATGTATGATCCAGAAAGAAGGAAAAAGTAGTTGAGGTTTAAACTCTTATCACTAAAGTGAGTCTCCCTCTACATTAAAAAACTATCCAGACATTGTAACAGGAATGGGTTCGGTTCTTCTGTCATAAATTTGTGTGTGTAGAAAAAAGACTTATTGGTGAATTTAGCAGTATTTTTCGTTGAACTGGCAGTTGCTAACCATTACACCAGTATTTATTTGATTCTTAAAGAGCACAAAAGCATGGACTACAAATAAAGAAGATGGAGTAATAGCTTTTGACTGGACCACTAGCTTTAAACTTGAAATGAAGTGTCCAGTTTTGAGTTACTGTGTCCAAATGCCATTTGTACAGTTTGAAAAGTGGGGGCATTTTTCCAGCTTGTCAGTGTTAGCTGTAGTTCATTCCAGTGAATGATATCACTGAAGGAGCAGTTGTTCTGCTGTAAGTACTTCACTCATGACTGGAATGTATTAAATGTATTAATCTGTGCCTCAGAGTGTAATTTAGGGAAGCCCTACATTTGACACATTCTTGTACATCCTTATTTTATTGCCTTTTCCTGCAGGTAACAATGTCTCAAAAGCAAAGAGACTGGATGAAGTTAAAATTACATGTCACCAAATATTATATGCACTTTTTGTTGCCCATTTCGCTGTCAGAATTACGGATTTTCAACAACATTATTTTAAATATGTTTATGACTTGATTTACACCTCTGAGGTCAAAATAAAATCCCAGGCAGGAATCCAAGGCTTCTAATGAGCCGGGAGATGAGATGAAGCCATGAGGGGAATGTCCCCAGCCTCACAGCTACATCTTTCACGGCAAATCTCTGTCGCAAATGGCACCTAGGCCAAGCAAAGATAAAACGTGAGGCTTGAGTTATCCTGGAGAGTATTTGTCAAACCTGCTTTAAGGCAGCAGAATAAAAATGTATTATTGCAGCAAGTTTAGACCTTATGTCAACTAAGTGAACCCATAAAGCATTTATAGCCACCTCGTGACTATTACCTGTCATAAATTTGAAACACTCTTAGCACAAAGGTGTCTAATTTTGAGGTACATTGAGATACTCTTACCACTTTTTATTTTCAGTGTAACCATCATCCACATTGCTGTTGGCAATTAAAGAAGGACATGTTTATTAGTAATAAATGGCATTTACTGAGCTGCATTATGAGTTATGGACCTGCAAAAATAAATGTATCTATTGCTGCCCAAACAAGGCGTAGGTATCCAAGCCTTGGCTGTTGCTGGAGATATAGAGGCATATCATAGAATCATAGAATCATAGAACCACAGGTTGGAAGGGACCTCAAGGTCCAACCTTTCTTGGCACAAGCCTGGTCTAGACAAGCTGGCCCACCACCCTTACCAGTCAAATCTGAAAAGTGTCCAATGTTGGGGAACCCACCACTTCTCTGGGGAGATTATTCCAATGGCTGACTGTTGTTATTGTGAAAAATTTTCCTCTTGTGTCCAATCGGAATCTCCCCAGGAGTAACTTGTACCCATTGCCCCTCGTCTTTTCCATGGGACTCCTTGTAAAAAAAAAACCAAAACAATGTTGTGGTTATCAGCCCCAGATTCCTGGCAATTAAGGCAGATTAAGTATTTGGATAGAAAGTACAGACTATGTGCTGAAAACTTTGTGTGATGTGAAATGCACTTAATGACCAGTACATCTCTTATTTACGTTTAATCAGAATTTCCCCGGAAGAGCTGAAACCCCCGTTGCCAGCGCTGCACGACGAGCCAGCGATATTTCCTCTGAACACACCGGGCTGCTTTTCTCGTATTGACTTCCATGTCTTCCCTTGTATACATTTCCAAATAAATACCCCGAGCTACTCACAGCTTTTCCTACGGGGCGGAAAAGCCTTTGCTATGGAGCCAGGCAATTCATAAACGTGTCCACGTGCCCCCGCTCCACCTGCAGGCATCGTTAGCTGGCGGTGATGGGGATGATGGAGGAGATGGGACCAGTGACTGAACTCCGACCTTATCGATCCAGCCACCTCCACCCAGCTGAGTTGCTGCGGTCCAGTCAGCTGAAAAGGAATTTAAAGGGCAGAGTCGTCTTCCTTGCTCAGCCCTCCTGTCATTAATAACGTTTTCATCCATGACAGTGATAAACACGCGGTACTTGAGGGGAGTTTATTAAGGTCAGTCTATAAATAAAAATTAAAATTTAAAAAAATGGGTTTACACAGATGAACAGATGGATGAATAAAGTGATTGGTAAAACAATAAATATGAAAATAGACAGATGGATGAAGTATCTGGCAGCGATCCTCTAAAAGCCCAATGCCTCAAACGCCAGCAATGTTATACCAGACCCTTCTCTCCCCTCTGATAAAAAACAGATTTAATGAAGCTGCTGCAGAACTTATAGGTTTCGTGGATCTATGGCCTGACTAATATTTTGTCATTTAATGCCTATTCTCCAGCCTGATAAAAAGGATTGCAGCCATTTCTCTATGTCAGGTATATAACTGAGTGCTACTAAAATTTAAATGTCTCATCTGTCCTTGGATTTAAATACAGATGGCCTTAAACCTCTGAGTTTTTCTTAATGCAGGATGGTATACAATACCCTGCCTGACTTCTTTTATCATTCTGAAAGAGAGGGAGATTTGTATCTCAGTGAAACTCAGGCTACTAGCAAGCAAATATTCTTCTTCACTTCCAAAATTTGAATATTATACTGAAAAACAAAGCCAAAAAGCCCAATAACATTTCAGCCCCCCACTAGCTGAGGAATGTTGACAGGTCTTTATGCTTCATAAAACCCAAGTCCACTTGATCCAAAATTTCCTTAGGAATCATTTAATGGCTTGCTAACATGCGAGTTAAATAATAAATTTTGTCTTCAGTTTCACACTGTTTAAAAGTGACGAGAAGCTAGCAAAGGAGAAAATTCACTGTAATTTCATGTGGTTTTCAAAGTGTGATTTTTTTGTTTCTGTGTGGGCTCTGTAGGTAGCTGAGCTTGAGTGGGAGGAGGTGTCATTTAGGGCAACTTGTACAATCATTAAGGGTAAACACTTGACTCAGATTCAAGACTCAGATTCAAGACCGTAGGCTTTAAGTTTGCAACATCAAAAGAACTTTAATTGTTGCCTCTGATTAAATATTTCAAAACCATTACTTAGATCATTGCAATTATTGATCCTTTATTAAGTCTTTGTTCCTTGATGGTCACGCAGACATCAACTTGCATTAAGCGGAGTCACGTGCATCATTGTTTGCTGCAAATAAAGATTTCGAATGCAGAATCTGAACACTGGCTCAGGACTTGTCCAGCCCAAATGTGCCATCAATTTCCATCAAAAGCGACTGCCTAAGTGAAATGGATGAGAAAAGAAGGTGCCCGGCGCCTCACAGAAACCGCCAGACTCTGCATGATTTGGTCCTTAGGAAGCAATTCAATCTAATAATGAAGAGGTGATGGGGCACATAACTACTGTTAGTTAAATCCAGGTTTAAATGGAATAAACCAAGGGTATTGCAGGTCCCTAATGAACAATCAAAAAGGTGGTTAGGATTGTGCAGAGCAGCTGTATTACTTAAAAATAAGCAACAGTTAGGGGAATAATGGCTTTCAGCCAGTTGTCAAGTAGATCTGAATGGCAGATTGGAGAGGAGGCAGAGATCCTTCCCTCAGCCGTCCCCATCCACAGGGATAACCTGTCACACAGGGTCCCGGGGTGGTGGCCCTGTACCCCAAGGGCTCTGTACCCCATGGACACAGCTCCTTCCGCTGGGACAGGTTGAGAGAGTTGGGGTGTTCAGCCTGGAGAAGAGAAGCTCTGGGGAGACCTTATTGTGATCTTTCTGTACTTAAAAGGGGCCAATAAGAAGATGGGGACAGACTTTTTAGCAGGGCCTGTTGTGACAGGACAAGGGGTGANCTTCCAACACAAACTATTCCCTGATTCTATGATTCTCTCATTCTGGTTAGAGGGAACAGAAGGCAGCCTGGAGTCCCAGCCACCAAACCCAGGAGCTGGAGGGTGTCTGCAGGCAGCAAGCCCCCAAATTTGTTGCCAGCTACAGGAGGGGGAGCTCCCTTGCCAGCAGCAGAGAACAAGTCAAGCTGCAATTTAACCCTCCCTGAGGGTTTAAAACATTTTTTAAACATGAAGTTGTGTTGTTTTGATGATGGGATTATGTTCAGCAAAGCTGGAGTTGAAGCTATAATGAGAGAAAAAAAATAAAGTTTGGTCTTGAGGCTCTCTCTCACAGCCTGTCTTCAGTTCCCTTTAAGACTCTCAGAATATTTTAGGAAGATTCTTCCAAACACACGACTGCACCTGAGGCCTTTCAGAAGATGTGCTGGGTGCTGCCACTGGTTTGGTGAATCTGGTACAGCCCAGGTGGGTAGGACTGAGCAGCGTGAAGAGCACAGAATCCACCTTCAGTGGTTTTGGTTTCTTTTTGAAAGTTAGCATAATAATCAAGGCTTTGTATGTTGGGAATGTTATCTCACTGTGTAATGCATCAGAAAATGCCATTTCTTCAATTTTTGCCATCCTGCTTTGTCACTTAGCCTCAAGGTCTGGTACCCGGATGGGATTCAAGGCAGAAGATCTGTGGCTGGGACCTCTTAGGTGTGAGGCTGGCAGTGGTGTGAGCTAGAAAACAGGACTGGGACTGCACGTTCCAGTAGCACTTCCATCCTCCTACCTGAATCATTCTGATCCTCTGCAA
>VWYH01007886.1:97595-111942 GCA_013399365.1 Pampusana beccarii
CGGTTGCTTTTTTTTTTTTTTCCTTTTATTGGCGCTGGCTGCAAGATGTTAGCGTTGCTCTTAAAGATTGCATAAACTTTGTAATTCAGGCGGAGTCGCCGCTTCTGTTATTAATTCCTGGTTTTGAAAGGTTTATCAGCTGAACACAAAATATTTGCTTTAAGATTAAACCTGCTAAGTGCGACTGTCATCTGAGGGGGAGATTTGTTTTGGAATTAAAAAACCTTTCCCCATCAGTTGTTGTCATCCTTTAATTTACAGGCGTGTGCCCGGTTATTTTGGGACAGGCCGTTGCGCTTGGATCCTGCCCCTCTGCACCTGCCGGGGAGCGCGGCCGCAGCTGTTGCGGGGAGAGCACCTTCCACCCCTCCTGCTGATTTCTGGGTGCAATTTCATAGCGTTCGTTTTTGTCGCAAGAAGGTATGAGAAGAAAATAGAGTGATGCTCCTGCCACTGTGAAATTAAGTGTAGAGCATCACCAGGCTTGCCAGAGGTTTCCCACCAGCACGCCCCAGTGCAGCCTGGTTTAAATCCCTCCAGAGAAAGTGTGAACTCCCCAGTGCTCTTGGCTCAGCTTCCCACTAATGAGCACCCTGAGTTTTACCTGGGAAACATGAAAAATTACAAAGGAAGGTCAGAGATTAGGTAAAAGAGTTGAGTTAAGGCAGCGTGAAACCACAGGCAGTAGTGGAAGATTTATTTTGCTGGATTTATATCAGCTCTTTAGGCCAGATTCCAGGTCTTGCAGCTACAATTCACGGTGGCAAACACTGCAGCTGGGCTCTTCATTTGAGCCGGCATGGGAGCTTTATCACCCTTGTCCAGTCGGATGCTGCTCCTTATTTGCCAGCCAAGCCAATAGTGATTAAATGGCATTTCTCAGCGTGCAGGTTGGAGCATTATTAGCTCTTATCTCTAATTGCCATCATTTTGAAAGTGTTTCGAACAGATGGCTCTAAGAGAATAAGAGTGAAAAGAGAGCCTTTTATACCTGTGACAAACAACCAAAAAAAAAGCTTGCTGGGCTTCTAGCTTGAGCTTGTGGAGTTAAATATGGGGAAAATAGGCCAAATCCCAATGTGACTCCTGCAGGAAAGGGAACCAGGGACACCAGGACTGCCCCAGGATGGGATCCCACTCACTAATGTCATTTTGGTCTTACAGGGTGACCCCATCCCCACACTGATCTGTCCCGCCTGGTGGGAACATGCTGTCAGTGGGGCACTGGGAAATTGAGCATTTCCCTGCACTTTTGCCCTGACATTCAGCTCTGGGGAGTCACTGGGGCTCCTCTGGGTGTCCAGGGCCCAGGTGGGTGCCTTGGTAGGGTGTGTAACACAATTCGCCCCTGCACACCCCACCTGACAATGTCCCACCACCACCACATACCTCCCAGCACTGCAAAGGAAGGATTTGACCCACTCCAGTGTGCTCCAGGTGCGCAATAGTCACCTGTGTTAAATCACCGCCTTTAAAATAATCAACCTCATTATGAGATTATGTGCTACAAGGTCTGGGTGCCTAAACCTGTAGCCCAAAAAATTTCTCTTATTTTGCTAACTGCTTAAACCTAAAACTGCAACAGAAAGAAATTGTTCCCGTGACTCGTATTTTTCATCATTTGGTCGTTAAATAGTGATGGATATAAACCTATAAAGTACCTAAACTGAACCTTTTAAGAATCCATGAGCAATACTATCATTTCTTTAATAGAACTCGCTGACCGTGCCTTTCTCAGATGCCATTTGTCATTTTCAGCGTGCAATAATCAATAACTCGGCTTTGAAATAAATAATATAACAGTCACAATATATTATCTTTCAGGCTGGCCTTATACTAACCATAAAACAAGACTTGGAAAGATGAAAACTTTAGGTAAATGCCAAAAATGAAATAACTGAGAGTAGGAGCTAAATGAACAAGAAGCTTTACGTAGTTTCCCTTCCAAATTCATTTGTACTTCCCTTCTTTCTAGGAAACTATATCTATTTTTGAAATAAAAACAAGAATTTGGGATCATCTGATTTCAGGTTTGGGACAAATACCGTCATCTTGATTCTCTTGCCAGGTCAGCAAGACACATGAGCACCAGCATCACTCTGCTGTTATTCACCAGAGCAATTAAACACATGCTAAGTTTTGAACATATGATTGTTACATTAAAATCAATAGGGCCCAAGAGCACGCCTAAATTAAACAGGCTTCTAAACCCAGCTGGAGTTTAGAAAAGCAGCTCCGTGACGAGGTGGCTGAATCCTGCTGAAGTTTTGGGGACGTTCCTCAGGCCCCGTGGAGCAGGAGGTGGTGGGGATCCCTAGGGCAGAGCCGTGCACAGGTGTTCTGGCTGTGCCGGGGGTGGTGGCACGTGCCAGCTGTCCCTGCTGGCTGTTGCAAAGTCCAGACCTATCTGTAGACACTGACTTAAGTGCTGTTTGCTTCCTCCACCGCCTTGCAAATCCGTTCATATGAGTGGAAAGGGCAGGCTGGAGCGCTGTGCAGGACGGAGTACACGCAGGACACAAGAACAAACTTAACTCTGCACTTTCTCCTTTGACTGAGTCTTGCTCAAATCCTTCAGTGTCCCGGGTACTTATTTGCCTTGGCTGAATTTGTTCTGTGGTCAAAAAGCCTGTCAAAACGCCTGCTCAGCCTGGGCTGGTGGTTGATCACTTCTACCCAAATCAAGCCTGCAGTTTCAGTGTTAGCTGGGGAGAGGCCAAACCTTTTCCAGGTTCAGAAGAACAGTCCTGAGAGCAGAAGACCCCCTAAGAGGTGGGTTTTTCTAGCTATCTCTTCTGAGGAGTAAAAGCTTAGAAAAGAGTTTGCATCAGAGTAAAACCCCCAGGTCCAAACCTTTGCGCAGCTGAAATCCAAGTCCCTTGCCCATGTCCTTCACTCAAGAAGGGAGCGCTGGACATAGGAGCTGACAGAGGGACATTCATGCAGCCATGGACTTCGTACTGCACCTGGGGCACCCTACCGGGCAGCCGGGGCCACCGCAGTCACCGTCTTGCTCATTGGGGCTGGATATTTTCTGATTACGGAGAGAAGCGTGGGCTCCTCTTTCAAGCATTGTTTCAGGACTCCCTGCTGAGCTTTTTGGAGGTTTGTCAAGTCTGAAAGTGCAAGAGAAACGGGAAGGACTCTGTGTAAATAAATTCTGGTGGTTCAGCTCTGAGGCAACATTTTCTCAGCCATTGGTGTAACAACTTGGTCTGTTCTTTCCAACCGAGACCTCTTTTTGGAAGCTCTCCCAGCCCATGGCGATGCCCCATGGTAGGGCCGTGTCCAGCCCCAGAAGAAGGCAGAGGGGCAGGCATCAGAGATCATCCCCTCTAATCCCTGGGTGATGTTTAATTGCTGAGATTTAGATATAAACAACAGAAATTCCTGTCCTCAGGTCTCAGCAGCCCTTGTCACTCTTATGGTTTGAGCTAATGGTAACAATTAAAACCACACAAACTCCGTGTTAAACTACTTATATCCCCTGCTGCAGGTATAATTGATACAGCCCCAGCACACGCCATCCAGACGAGCCACTTTGTCTTGACCACCTTTTGGAAGTCACTTCATCACCTGTCCTTCCCCTGCCTCATCACAACTGCTGTGTCTTCAGGGCAGAACTGGCCAGAGTAACAGTGGTTCAGTGCTTCAGACAATGAAGTCTCAGCCTCCGCTTCACTCCCCAGCAGCTCTTGTAAATAAAAATAATTAATTTTACATTGTCTTTTTAAGAACAAGAAAGAGGGAGTTTGAAGGAAGTGATTTAATTTGTTTTGCACTTTTACTTTGGAGCAGAATTGAAGACTGCAGTTAGGGTGATGAACTAGGAGAGGCCAGGCAAGAAGGAAACTTTAAGACCTCTGAGGAAAGATAACTGGAGTCTGTAGAACATTTATTATGAGTAACACCAGCACGTGAATCTAAAAATAGCTGTGTGCATATGACTGATATTAAAAATGACTGATTTAAAAGAAAGTGCTTCACCTCTGTTGCCAACCAGGAAGGTAGGTCTCTAGTATTCTCAGACTTAAATGCTGCCAGTATTTCACGTTAGGATAGTCATAAAGTTAAAGGTTAATAGGCTGTACAAATGACAGAGTTTAAAGGGAAAAATGAAGATGGGAAGATTTCTAGCACTTAGGGAACATTTAAAAAATGAAGCTCCTCTGCCTAATGTAATTTTCCCCATATTCTTTCTCACGCTGTTGATCATTATTGAAAATATTTCTATTTGCATAAGTGATTTCTCCTTCACTGCCCATCTCCGTTTGCTTTTTGGATCGTCGTTACTTCCCACAGTACATGATGAGTCATAATCCCGCTGCCTGCCATAACAGTCTGCTGCCGTGAGAATGTGATAGGGCAAAATTAAAGTCGAAGCCTCCAAGGGAGGATGGGCAGGGAGACCCGGAGCATGAGGAAGGCTTTTATTTAATTGCGAGTCATTAGAATTGGCAGGTCGAGGAGAAAGGCAAACACGTGTGTTGCTGGCAATGGGATTTGGTTATGGTGTTTCAGATGAGCTCGACAGATGTTGTGGGTGGCAAAAGCGTGTTGCTGTGTCAGCCTTGCTACCGTGGCTGGCATGCACTTTGTTCTCTAACACTGGAGCTGGAAATTAGAGTCTAATGGCAAGAATAAAATGACCAAGATAAATACTTTTACACAGAGACTGCCAGTTTGTTTGTTTTTTTCTTGCACCGATGAAGAAATATTCTCCTTTGGTTTCTGTCTAGGTCTTTCAGAGCAACTGGAAAAGGTCACGCTTTGAATGTCTTTTCTTGTGACACTGCTGGGACTGAAACTGCAGTGAAACAGGGCTCTTTAAAATGTACTAGTTCTTGGGGGGCCCAAATGCTCTTCCCTGCACCTGACCAGTTCCTGCTGGTCACAGGAAGATTTAGGGTGGTGAGAGCCTGGCCCAGGTTGCCCAGAGAGGTGGTGGGTGAACCATCCCTGGAGACATCCCAGGCCAGGCTGGACGGGGCTCTGAGCAACCTGAGCTGGTGAAGATGTCCCTGCCCATGGCAGGGGTGGCACTGGATGAGCTTTGAAGGTCCCCTCCAACCCAATCTATTCTCTGATTCTATTCTGTGATTCTATGACATCTACTCCAGGCCGTGAAATCAAGCTGAACTTTTTGATCTGGTCCTAACTTTGACTACTACATGCATCATAAGGATAAGCTACAATACACAATTGACAATGAGTGAAAACACCTTCCAGACAACATTTATTCTTAGTGCTTTCTTCGCGCATGCAGGTGACTGACGGTCTGCTCCAGGTACCTCTGAAGTCTGGGTGTGCAGAGACTCTCCCTGGATGCGCTTCTTGGGAGGCAAATAAAAAGCCTGGGCTCTGCTTTTCTTTGGCATCTGGTACCACACAGGCCTCCACCAGTGCCCCCACTACAACTCTTCTTTCTCTATGTTCTTCAGCTAGTTTCTACTCTTCTGCAATAGGTCTTTAAAAACCTTCTGGGCCTGCGAGATGCTGAAGTCAGATACCTCTGATTTACTGTAGTCCGAGCAACAAATAAGTATGGAATAAATACTGCTGCTGGTCAAAAGCCTCCTCCACTCTGGAGCTAAAATGAAACAGAGAAAGGACCATGTCTTGGTGCTCTCTCTGGTAATGAATTTTACACCTCTACCACAGGACCAAAATTTTGAATCTGCACAGAAACTTCCTGAAGTTGCAGGAGATGATCTATGCAGAGCTGCTTTGAAAACCACGAGATCAGGCTTCACATTCCATGTGCGTGGAGTGAGGTGAAACCTTGGGAGCCCCTATAGCAAATGTTTTAAGGATTACTGTTGCTCTTGGTATCCTGCAGCAGCGACTCGATACTGCAGTGGAGCTCTTTCATGCTATGAAACAATATGCATAGCTTATTTTCACAAATTTCTATTAAATTTCCAGGAATATTGAACAGTGAGATCTCGTTTTCGTCCTTCCTTCTTTGCCTGAGTTCTTATATCCCAGTCCTCAATTTCTGCTGTGCTATATACTTTCCCAACCCTATAATATTAATTCAGCAGAACACAATAGCATTGAACTCTTGCTTAAAATATGTGCAAGTTTTGTATTTCTTTTGCTTTTCTTTTTTTAATGAAAGCAGAGGTAAAGCCGCCATAACCTACCTCCTTGTTCCTTCCTGCAGGGACTAAAATGCTGAGTAAAAGAAATAAAAGGACTGCAAGGAGTAAAATGTTTGCAACGCAAACAGATTCTTCACTAATTTCTTTTACCATTGCTTGGATGGAAAACTTTTGCAAGATCTCCAGTAATTAAATTGCAGAGCATTTTCCTTATCTGAAACTATTGGTCATGCACTGCCTTTGAGAGAGTTTGCAACTTCTCCTTCCACACTCAGCACCCCTTGCTCTGCAACTAACTTTTTGGATCCAAATAAGGCCACTGCAGGAAAGAGGTATTTTTCATGCTGAGCCTTTGCCTCAGAGACCCCACATCACTGGGGGTTGGAATTACTCGTGTGAAGAAGTGCTCACCTAAAAGCAAAAGGTCCTTTCTATTTGGTCCTTTGTAATTTCTGGTTCTTCATACATTTCTACAGAGAGATGGAATGGTTATAATGTTCCAAAATAAAAGACAGTTTTCTTTTGAAAAAGAGGCCATGCCAAGAAGTTGAGTGTGGAGAATGCTGCCTGTAGCCTTTTATTAGCTTCATTCACTCTAATATATCTGCCTTGTATGCCAGGAAAAGTATAAACAAATGACAGAGTATTGGTTTTTCAGTAACAAGGTTTAAACCAAGGATATAAAAAGCGTACCCTAGCTGACGCTATTTATGAAACAATTAATATTGTCAATGTCTTTTCCATCTCCTCCAAGTTACACATACGGCATAAACTTTGATATATCTCTAAGAAGTAAAAAAAAATACCACCTGGAGAATAAACAGGGCAATGCGCCAACGCTATTGGAAAAGGAAACAATTTCCACGTCTTCTTATAAAATGCTTTGATGTTAAAATAAACCGTAGAATCATAGAATCATGTTGGTTGGAAAAGACCCTCAAGATCATCAAGTCCAACCACGACCTAACTCTGGCTCTAAACCATGTCCCTGAGAACATCATCTATGTGTCTTTTAAACCCCTCCAGGGATGGTGACTCCACCACTTCCCTGGGCAGCCTCTTCCAGTGATTGACAACCCTTTCCAGGAAGATTTTTTTCCTAATATCCAATCTAAACCTCCTTTGGCGCAACGTAAGGCCACTTCCTCTTGTCCTATGACTTGTTACTTGGGAGAAGAGACCAACCCCCTCCATGCTCCAACCTCCTTTCAGGCAGTTCAGAGATCAGAAGGTCTCCCCTCAGCTCCTGTTCTCCAGCTGAACCCCCCAGGTCCCACAAGTGCTCCTCATATGACTTGTGCTCCAGCCCCTTCACCAGCTCCATTCCCTTCTCTCAACTCGCTCCAGCACCTCAAGGCCTTTCTTGTCATGAGGGGCCCAAAACTGACCCCAGAATTCGAGGTGCAGCCTCACCAGTGCCCAGCACAGGCAGAAGATGAATTTGCCTGTGAAGGCTCAGGGCAGAGCAGACAAAGGGTCCCGGTTATACCTTGTATTCTCAGGATTTGTATACAGTTCATTATTTTGCTCTTCAGGAGCTTTCACGCTAGCAGCAAATCTCAAATGCTCCTTTTTCCCCCTGGGATGCCGCCCCTCAGCCTGCGGGCGCCTCCGCGCATCGCTCCGCGCACCGCTCCGCGCACCGCCCGCCCCCGGCGCTGTCCGTGGTGCTGAAGGGAAGCGTCGGGGAGCGTGTGGTGGTACAGCTACTCGTTGTTGTGTAGTATTGGTATCGGTATTGGTATCAGTAGTGGCATTGGTACATTGACATTAGTACTATTAGTATAATAACGATAGCGATAATTCTCCGCACATTAAGATGGGAATCTGTTCCCAGACAAGAGCAGAAATATTTTGGCAAGATTATCATGCATAGCCCAAGTTTCCCAGGCAAAGATTTGCATTCCTGTTTTAATTGCCTCTCCAGCCCTTGTTTGTCACCTGAAAATTTCAGAGCTGCTTATCAATAACGCTCTGTGTGTCATACTGCTGCAGAGCATTCCAACCAATATATTATCATTTCAGAGCTTGATTATGAAGGTGAAGGGCATTATCAAGGACATCTGGAAATTCTGATCAGTGTTCTGCAATCTCTGATCAGCTTCAGTGCTTTACAAGCATAGTCTCTGGAACAAAATAAAATAATAATCTCTGACTAGAGAGAGAGTGCCTTATCCACTTGTTCATACCAGCCCTTACTGCCAATAAACAAGCAAACAAACAAAAAGCAGAGTTATCATCTGCACATTTGCCCTAGAGCCCTTTAGCATATCCTTTTTTCTCCACTCCATTGCAGCTCTCAGGCACAGTAATTCATAACAAACTTCTCGTGGCAGCATGATGTGTACTGTATACAGTTTTCCTGACTGGGATATTTGAGGCAACAGTGATCTAGAGAAAATGGAAATATATTTAAAGGCTTTTGGTTTTGTTGGTGGTTTGGTTGGTTTTGGTTGGTTGGTTGGTTTTGGGTTTGTGACAGCATGACACAAGTAACTTAGTTCTCATACTCCGGGAATGACAAGACATCAGGCTGCTGAGGAGAAACAGCTAGTGTTTGCTTAATATGTAAGGGTTATTATTATTTTGACAAATCTGTTGCTCTGTAGATACCAAACAGTACTTAAATGTATTATATTTAGTACATATGCCAAGTTGAAACTGTTCCATTTTCTGTCTTTTGTAATATTATTATTATTTGCTCTGTCTGCCACCTTGAACAAGATGTTAAATCGTACACAATCCCCTTTGATTGTTTTTTTCTGGTATTATTCGTGGATCCTTAGAGACAAGCCAAAAATCTACCTAGTGTAAAATAAGGTGAAAAAGTCTTCCTTGGTTCCTAGCTAGCTCTGTTAGTGCATCATGGTTGCTTCTCATATCTCTGGATGAGGAGGTACTTTCAAGCCACCATTCGGGACTGTGAGGTTGAACTGCTCAGGTCTCTGTGGCTTAATGTCAAAGACCATCTCTCATTATGCAGAAAAGGGTGGTGTAACTATGGTGGCTACGATGCTGATGAAGCTGAGTAAGCATTTATGCACTAGAGAGTTTGCACAGTGGTAGATTTAGTCCTCCTGCTCTCCATAAGCGATGCTTTAATCCAGCTTATAACTAATGAATTTTTGTCATAAATTTCTAGTGTTTAATTAAATGTATTTAAAATATTTTCTGTGTAACGCTTGCCTTCCTAACAGATTTCTTATTTTTCAAGCATTAAAAAAACAAAAAACAAAACAAACAAAAAAACCACAAAAAACAAAAACCAACCAACAAAAAAAACAAAAAAAAAACAGCAATGTATGCTATGTAAATGTAAAGCTCTGACCCAAAGAACAATGGTTTGGAATTCGGCTTTGAAGGAAATAACACTTACCCTAGTGCAGTAATTTATTGGTCTCTGATGCTTTATATTTATAATGTATGTTTGAGCACTTATAATAATTTAGAGATAGTGGAAATAAGAAACTTCATTATCTAGGATGTTTTCCCTGGAATGTACAGAAGCATTATAGGGAAAGAAGCCCAGAAACCTTCTTTTCTCTGCTCCTATTTTGCAGAACTAGCAGAAGAGAATCTGTGCACCGTGGGAGTGATGTGAGTACCTGAGCTGTCTGCATATCTGAAGACAAGATGTCATTTTGATGCTCCAGCCAAAGAGGGAGCAGGAGCCTCCTGTGGTGTGCACATCTCTTGGGCTTCTTGGGATTCCTGAAACATTGAGCTTGCCTGGGGAGCAGCCTTCCCTGGGGACTGGCAGACAAGACAGGGTCATTAATAAGTGCAAAGCACACCAAGGTCTTGACAAAGAAGCTCTTATGGAAGCACAAAATGGCCCCATCATTCATTTATTTTGCAAAACCACAAGCTATTTTGGGGATCTGCTGACTCAGGACAAGCTGGTTCAGACTGTCATGCCATTTATAACAGAAGTTCTTAGGAAAATTAGGGCGATCTCAGGATCTTTTAATAAGATTCAAAATACAGCTCATGTTCAGCGTAACTTGTACAATTGTCAAGGATCTCTGATATGAACATGAGAGTCTTTAGAAGTGGCTGATTTTTGAGTCAATGGGCTGTAACGCTTTTGAAATCAATGATTATTTAAGAACTCCTAAAACTGCACATTGTCTAGCTGCTGTGCGTACAAACATTGGATCTATTCTGCTCTCTGTTTCTCTGTGGATTGTAACACCTCTTTTCTAGCCAGGCCAGTGGAACATTCACCATACAGCTTTGCAGCAATTTTTTATTTCAGTAGGAGTTGAAACTACTCGGTGCTTTTCAGGTGTGCTTCCAGGACACTCATGGATTATCATAAGTAAAGTATTTGTGGCCACAAAGAGAGCTGCTTCTTTAGGATTTCACCAATGCTGATGTTTACACAGTTTATTTTGATTTTTTTTAAAACATTCTAAATGATACCTTATAGTTTAAAACTTGGTATAGAGGCACCAGTCTTCAGATTTAGAATGACAAGCTGCAAAGTTACCGTCTATCCATTGTTCTTTGGGTGTTCCTGTCCTGTCATATTTTGAAACAAGACGAGTTCCAGAAAAGCTTATGCTTGAACGAGATGTCAAAGAACAGCACATGTGTTGCCTTGAAATCCTCCAATGATACTTTTCACCAGATATTTTCGCCAGTATAGTTAGCTGACCTCTGTTCTGTGGCTTCACTCGTGAAAGTGATAAATTGTGCCCACGTGACTAATAACAACACAAAGATGATTAGACTTCCTAGAAACTAGACTAGTGGGCAAGTCACAGTAACAGAAGAAAAGGACATGTTGTGTGAGTTTGTGACCACTTCAGAGCATCACATCACGTTATATAGAGCACAGGTGTAGTGCTGTGTGAGATGAAGACTGTACTTAGACCACATCATTTGCCCATCAATTCTGTCCCCGTGGATTTATTTCAGATTACAGAGTATTTGCAACAGCACTTGTTTCACAAGAATGTCACAACCTAGAAATTTTTCTTCTTTCCTGTAAAAATGGTATCTTTGTGAGTCAGACAGGGCTGTGATCAGCCTCAGAAATAAAAGTCTCATAAATTAAACAACCTGCTTTCTTGCAGTGCTACAGGGCTCTAATATTTGTCAGGAAAGACTCTCAGCTCACCAGGCAACTGCCGGAAAACAGAAACTTACAAAGCCTTCCATTTAAAGATACAAAAATGCCATTGTAAGGCATAATAAGGGAACAACTTTAGCTGTTCCAAAATACCTCCCCACCCACACACATCACATACACCCTGCTACACTCAACCAAGTGAAACCTGAGATAGGTTACAAAGCATAACTCGCTTGTAGTTTTTCTAGTCTTGAATAAAGCATCCCTATCAAATACATCCTGCAACAGACATTCCTTTTGATGAAAAAATAGCATCCTTTTTCTGGGTAACCTCTGTTTGTTTCCAGTCATGTGTTTCAGAAGAAGCAATTGAAAGAATGACAGAGAAATGCGATGTTTCTGAATAACTCATATTTTACAAAGGCCCTGATAGTATGTAATCGTTTGCAGTAGGGAGAGCCATTGACAGTGGCTAAAACTGTACAGTAGTTAATCTTTGACATTCACAAAATTGTCTATAGCTGCCTGGACAGCATAACAGCAGCTCTAAAATCTGATGGTGGAAGAACTAATTTCAATTTCCTGGGAAAGGAGTGTTTCTGAGTGTTTTCTGTGTTCTCATCCCTTCTTTCTTCTCTCTCTGAACACCTGCCATGGCCAAAACCCTTCTGTCACAGCAGATACAACTTCACCACTTCTGCTCTGCAAGTCCTGGCTGCGGTCCTGCCGCAGTTAGGAAATCAAAGGAGCAGGGGAACTGAGCACTGTGCTTTCCTCTGCCCCATCAGGATGGAATAGAGGAAACTGAACCCAGAGTGACAGGTGTTTGTCACCTGTGGTTACAGTGGGAGACTCAGGGATGACAGCTATAAAGACGGTAGAAGAATCTGTGTGAAATACGGTTGCAGTGGGGAACTTCTGCCAGGCAGACAGGGCTGTCAGCACAGGGTTCTGTGAGCGCGGAACATCTGCAGGCTGTAAGGTAGGGCTTTTTGGAGATAATATAAGCAGGACACCACAGAACCACACAGCACGGATTCGTGCTTCAGCTTAGGAAGAGCGTGGCTCTTTAGAAAAAATAATGAAAAAGAAGAGGCAGTGCTGAGACAGGATAAATAAGGAGATAAATCACTTCGCAATAGAATGCAAGCCAAAACCTGAAAATAAACAATTACTTTAAATCATATCAAGCACCTATCACAAACATCACATTTATACAATTGATCCACGTGTAAATTAGCCAATTAATTCTGAATTGGAACACTAATGAAATAATAATATCTGTTTACAATGGAATGGTATGAGTGTGGGTCTGGAAACAAAAATGAAAGAAAGATTGCAACAAAATCCACTCAGCTCCATCACCACTGGGCATGGCGGGCAGAGTGGTCAATACCAGTCTTTAATGTCCAGATATTGCTGGGGGGGGGCATAAATAAAATACGTAAATATATGGGCTGCAAATGACAGATGTAGAAAGGCTATTTTAGAACATTGATTTTTTTCTTTTTTTAATAAAGAATTGAAAAGCGGAAATTCCTTTTAACATCTTCAGAAGCTGGCTTGGGTTTTGGTCCCCGCTTGACTTTCTACTGTGAATAGTTGTTTACGCTGAGAGACTCCATTAGGGTTAGTTACGAAAGCAGTGAAAGATGGATGGAAAAGGGTGGGAGTTTCAATACAGAATTATTTTGATGACTCATATCTAAATAAAAATCTTTGATGAGATGGAGAAATGCACTGAGGTCTTCTATAAGAACTTTGCACCCTTGACTTTTCATATAAGAGCTGCAAGCAGATAGAAAAGAGCTTTAGCCCAGGTCCTCATATGATAAGCAACAGTCCTAGTTAGGGGACTGTCAGCTGTTTTCTGTATAGAAACTATTTTCCGTCTCTTAATTTTTCTGTACATTTTACCCCAGAGTTGAGGAGTATTTCCCTTGATATAGCATTTGTTTGAAAAATTCCTGATGAGCTTTACTTTGCCTGATTCCTTTAAGTGAAACAGTTGTCAACAGGAGCAGAATATTTCTGTAAACTCCTATAAATTGCTGAGACCCTATTCCTGAGATGGGCTTTGCTGATTTTTCATTTCTGCACCGCTCTGTTTATCTAAACTACTCTTTGCAATGACACCAACAGTCTAGAAATGGTCACAATAAGAGATGGTGCTCTGAAAAAATGCCTGTCGCAGTCAAAAATATAACATGATTTGGTCTGTGTAAATTTTCCCTGGATTTATGACCCCAAATGTTCGGGGGAAGGAGAACTACTGAGGATAGCATGCAAGCATTGACATTGAGAAGTCTGATTGAAATGAAAGATGTCTTATTTCATATTGCCAGGCGGATGTCTTTAAAAGGAAATAGGAAGAGAAATCAGTTATATTTGATCAGGGCATCAAAAAATTTCAATGTAGAGATTGTTGCCTCACTATGTACATGCGCTCACCTCCCAGTCTACAGCTCTGCATGTGCCAGGGGAGATTTTTGCAGTGCATGCTCACGTGTATTTCAAATGTTTAGAGGCACGTCAGAACTGAGAGGCTGGTATACCCTCTTCTTTATCTTTCCTCCTCTCTTTCCTTCTTTTTCTTCTTTCCTTCTTTCCTTTTCTCTCTCTGATTTCGCCTTTTCTTTCCCTTTTCTTTTTCTTTTTCCCTTTTCTTGTTTCTTTTCCCTTTCCTTTTTCCTTTTTCCTCTTTCCTTTTTCCTTTCCCCTTTCTTTTCCTTTCTTTTCCTTTCCTTTCCTTTCCTCTCCTTCTTCACTTTCCTTTTCACTTTCCTTTTTCTTTTCCTTATTTTCCCTTTCTTTTCCCCTTCCCTCCCCTTCCCTTTCCTTTTCCCTCTCCTTTCCCCATCATGATGCTGATCTCCGTTACCCATTCAGCTGCAAACCGGAGTCACACCTGCCCGCCCAAGTGCCGCCGGCCCAGCGGCTGTACCCGCGGGCAATACGCGGGATTACAGCCGTACCGGAGGTCACGGCCCGGCCCTACCGCCGCCTTCCCGGGGATTCGCTGTGCGGTGTGAAGCGATGATGCTCTGTTACCGGAGCCCCGTGTCTGCCCGGCCCGGGCCGCTCTGCGCTCCCGAGGGGGCGGCGGCCCCGGCAGGGGGCGCCCTGTGCCCGGCGGCGGGTCCGGACCCCGGGAGCGGCGGGGGGG
>VWYH01007886.1:116761-158061 GCA_013399365.1 Pampusana beccarii
AGACAAAACAGACTCCAGGTTTTTTGCTTCTTGCTGCCCGCGCGCGCCGTGGAATCGACAGCAGACAACAGGCTGTGAAGTTGGACACGGGGGGTGGGCTGGGGGCGTGCCACCCCAATTCGTTGCCCCCTGACCCGCACCCCTCCTGAGGCGGTGGCTGGGCCGGGCTTTCCCTCTCTCCCCGGTCGGGAAGAAGCCCTGGGAGCAGGATGCTCCTTTCTTGGCCGCATCCACAGCGAGCCAGCTTTGGGGCTCAGGTTTTTCTCAAGCCCTTAAAAAGTGACCCCAAACTCCATCCTACCCACAAATGTCCCGGAGACGCAGAAAGCGAGCGGTTTGATCTCTCCTTTTTCGTGAGGAGGTGACATTTGGCAGTGCGTGCCCAGCAAGTGAGGGCTCTGCAGCAGCCCCGGCTGAGCTGAGCTGCTCCCGGACGGGTTGCCAAGGTAAACACCCCCGCCCCGCACCCCCAGCCCTGCCTAAAGTTTCTGGAGAACCCGCATCAATCGCGGATGGAGTGAAAGCAATCGCTTTGAGTGATGGGAAAAAAAAAATCGCCTTTACAGAGATTAAAACTGTTTGGCAAAGAGGTAGGTGCAATTTAAAAAAAAAAAGTTGCTTAATTCCTCCGAGCTGTTAGTAACTCCGTGGCCACTTGTGTTTACTGCTGCAACCCCGCTCGGCAAATCTCTGCCTTTGTTTGCAATTCAGGAGATAACACGGTTCTTCTCGGCCACTGTTTTGAGCTTGACTGAACAGAACTAGCTCCCCTGTTTGTGGTCGAAACATATATGTATTTCTTTTATTTGGTAGTAAATAGAGGCTTGCTGTGTACAGCAAACAGCGCGGGGAAAGATATAAACTTCCCGGCCACCAGATTTGGGGATTCAGAAGAGTTTTGCCTCCCGAAGGGCTGCGCGGTTCGGCCCCTCCAGCGGCCGCACGCTCCCGGCGAGGGAGTTTGGGAGGTTAGTATTTTTAATTATTATTATTTTTTTTTCTGCATCCGAAGACTTGCGAATTTTCTGGTACAGGTTGGTGAGAAATGTTTGACTCTGCTGGCAGGGGCTGCGACGTGCAGGACGGGCGGCAGAGGTGGGGACACAATGTGAGAATACAAGATGGGGACACACGGAGCCGCTCCGAGCTCCGGGGGCATAATCCCGCTTTAAAACAGTGGTGGAAATACGTGTTGATTTTTTTTTTTTCCACAAATATGCTGCAAGTGTCTCTGTAATAATCACTTTACTCTATCGACTTGGTATAGTGTGCTAACGGAATGAGAAGACCATTAAGAGCATTAACAGATTGGTACAGCATAATGCTTCAGTTCATATTGATCGCGAAACGTCTGTAAAATATTGTTTCAAATGAATCTATTGTTCCTGCGCTCTTTCGGCGGTGTTGATGACCTTGGTTTGTTCTCGCACATCCAAATTATCCTCTCGCCGCTCCTATTTGATTTGGAACGGGGCGGTGGGACCTGCCATCCTCGTCCCTCCGGGCCGCCCCCGCAGACCCAGGCCCACTCGAAAACGTAGTCAGAGGGGTCGGAACCAACCCAAAAATGGGGGTGAAACAACAACCAAAAAAAGGCAAAGGAAAAGGGCCCGGTGTTTGTGCCCTTGCGTGCGGGGAGCGGCTCGGCCAAGCATCCCTACTCCCCGCACCGTGCGTGGGTGCCGAGGTTGAGCGCTCGGAGCACCTAAAACCGCCTCCCCGGGATCTCATCTCCGGGTTGCGCCTGTAAAGTGGCCCAACGGAAAGGTCTAAACCTGCTCACATCAATATGTAATCAATGCGGGGGCAGATCCTACAGCCTTTCCCCAGTCAGCTCTCCCACCCCACGCACCCCGGGGCCGGCCGGGGCGAGGGGGGCAGCGGGGAGAGGAGCCCAGCCCGGGCCCTTCGTGACTCTCCCGAGCTGGTTGTACGTATTTTACAACCCAAATCAGCCAATCCCTCTCGATCAGCGCGATGCCTCCGATTTAAAACCCCCTCGTCCCACTCCCTGCGCGTTGGAAGGGACCGTGGGACCCTCTGGGGGACACGCGTGTCACCCGGGCGGCGTGTAGGGTGAGAATCAAACGGGAATCAAACCTCCCCTTCCCTCAGGTTTGGTCACCTGGTCTGGGCTCTCCCGAGCTCCGATATTTTAAATAAATATAAAGAATCTCTTGCTCTCCTCAGCTCTATTCGCCTTCATGATGGAGTGGAACCATCAGATTTTCATCAAAGTTCTATTAAGTGAAACATAGGTTGCAGGGCACCCTCTGATTGAAACAGTTTAAATTTTAATTGTGTTTTTAATTTGACATATAGTTGCAGAAAGGAATGACACTACAACGCCAAGGGGCGGTCGATTTTCTTAATTTCTCCCAGAGGAATTGATGAGTCTATCAGGCCACTAGATTGGAAACACATTAAAGCTCTCTGGTTAGGTTGTTAATTGGAACTTGATGGATAGGGGGCCTTGGATAGGCTATGCTGATCCAATCTTCATGACTTTCTGTTTTCCAATAAATTACACGATTCATTTTCCAGCCACAGATTACATAAATTGTACACCTCTAGGGCTCTCTTTTTCAAATAGGGAGCCCTTTTCCCCAAAAGCCTATTGCGAGATGTCATTTGCACCAAAAAACGAGCAGCAGAGGCTCTTGAATGAAAATCGAAACATAATCAACGTTTATACTTAGAAAATTTATTGAGATCATTTTCTCTGGTATTTCCTTATTTTAAAGTTTGGACGCGCCATATATCATAATCCACACGTGTAAAGGGGACTGTGTTTAATATTTATCGAAGCTTGATTCCAAGATCAAACTTGTTTATGACTTCATCTGTCATTTCAGAGGGAACCTTCTCCCAATATTACGGCCGCTCAACAAGCCTATTTTCCGAGAGCTGCAAAAGCAGCGAAGATCAATTTTTATTAGGCTCCCTTTGAAAGCTTGCTCAGGGCCACTTTAATATCGAGCATTGTAATAATCTGGAGATCTAAACTTTAAGCGTTCGCTCTGTCTTTCAAAGTTTATCTTCGCCGCGGCGTTTGATCATCTGTGGCCCGACGGGACGGGCTGCGGGGACGGGAGCGGGGGGAGCGACCAACGGCGCGTTTCCCCCACGCAAAACCCTGAACGTGGCCACCAGTCCCTGCCCTGATGAATATTTGATCAGATGGTAATGAGCTCATGGTTAGGCTGCTCCCTCCCCGACGCAGGAAAGGCGCCGCCGGTCCTCCCCCCCCGCGACAATGAACATCCCGCCTTGGCTTCCCCCTCTCCCGAGCGGAGCAGCCGTTTACCGAGTTTCACCTGAAATACTCATTTCAGGGAAATCTGGTGGTTTTCTCGCTGCGGCCCGGGCAGAGCTCACGCCTTCCGGCGGCGCTTGTGCATCCCGGCCCGGCCAGCATCCATCTCCCCGAGCCGGGCCGGGAGCTTCCCCCCGCCGCCCGGCCGCAGCTCCCACGCAGCTTCCCTCCTCCGTGGGGAAGAGAGGACACCGTCAATGGTTCTGCTTGGTGGGATTTGAAGGAAAGGAAAGGTGGGCGGCAGCTGGAGGCCAGCGGTGTCACTGCGGTGTCACGTCGGAGTTTTGTCCTCGGTCGCTCTCCCTCCCCGCTCTGGGCACGTCCCCGCGAAGGAAGGGCTGGCAGCCCCCAGGGGGTCTCCCTAGGCGTAGCTGGTCCCCCTCGACGGCTTTTGCCCGGAGCCCCTTTGCCCCGCTCCCCACCCGCGGGAGGAGCGCTGGGCTCTGGGTGCGGGGCCAGCCGGGACGGGAGAACGGGATGAAGGACGATTCCTTAAATTGTATTTCAGTGCGGGGTCTTTCCGGGTTAATGAGCTGACATCATGATTAAAGCTGACCATTTGTAATGTGTCGCGACCCTGTTGAAAAGCACTGAAAAGGTTAATGTGGTAAAACAGGACAGCACCTGCCCCTCACAGGGAGAGGAGGAGCTGGAACACTTTTCCTAATCAATTAGTCCATTAATGAGTCTATCAAGTACTTAGGTAGTTAAAGATTATGCCGCTGGTCTGGGTAACAGTCGTCATCTCGCTATAGCTAATTATATTATAAGTACTTTATTCAATATACCAGACATAATATGGTGACTCGGAGTTAATGAAAATGTCATTTTAAAACGTCTTGACATTTGTCTCTATTGATTTGTATATTTCCATCTCATTCTTTGCTTTCCCCGATTTGATTTTTTGGGAGAGGGAAGGAGAGGGTATGTTTTGGAGCAGGAGAACCACCGCACCGGGGTGAGGGGAGGAATCAACAGCCGGAGCCGAAGGGAACCCCCGCCCCACGCCGCTCGGGCAACCGGGGGTTAAAAACCCGCTGGCGGGGTCCCTGCCAAGGCCAAGGGTTTTGCACCTAGACACGAATGCGACCAAAACCACCGTGATTTCCGAGCCGGGGCAGCGCTTGCCAGTCGCTCCTCTCCGCGGGATGCCTCCCCAGCCGTACTTAGGGGCTGCAGAAACCGCCTCCCGGGTTGTTGTCCCGGAGCTGCTGTCCCCTGGCCCGCGGGGTGGGCTGCACTGGCCCAAACAGCCGCAAAACTCGTCTCGTCTTCATTAATCAACGATATTTCCAGGTGTAGGTGGCAGGCCAGGCTGCGCGCTCGGGTGCAGCCCCCACCCACGGGCACGGGTGGCCCCAGCGAGGAGGAGGAGGAGGGCCAAGGGAGGGGGTACGTCCTTTTAAAGTGGCGGCAGCGGGGAGATGGAGGCGGAGCGGGTGGCTTTGCCCGGGGGCAGGGGGAGCGTGGGGCGGGTGTCGTGCGGTACCCAGGGCAGCGGTGACCGAGCTGACGGCATCTCCACGGGCCCCTTACCGGGGATCATTTCGGCGGATTCCCGGGGGAAGGGGAGCTAAGCAGGAGTCGCCCCAGGCAGCCCTCGGGGCTCGGCCTCCGGTCTCGCATCCCCGGGGAAGGAGACCCAGACCCCAGCAAACGAGGGGATGTGGGGGTCCCTCGGGCCCAGCAGCGGCTCCGTGCGCTCCCGGAAAGTTGGGGACCCCGGTGGGGTCTCTGGCCTCAGCTTCTCTCGTCCTCCGTTCCCTTGGGGGCAGGTGTTGCCAGCAGATTTTCCCTTCTAAAGGAAGAAGCAGAGGGGAAAGAGTTGTGATCGCTGCGATTTATTCTCCCCGAGGGGAAGAGCCCCAGACTCCTGGCAAAGTTTATTTGGAAATGCAGGAGGGCATCCCCTCCCTCCCTGCTCCCCCAGGCTTACAGACCCTGGGAAGGAAACGCAGGAGGAATTTCGTGAGACATTTGTTACCGGTTGCGGCGAAGCGAAAACCCCGATTTCTCGAAGGAGGTTTTCCAGAGCAGGCAGCACACCGTAACAGTTTGGTTTTTAGTTTTGTTGGTTTTTGGTTGTTTTGTGGGTTGTTTTTTTTTCTTTGTGGTTTTGTTTTTGTTTTCCTTTTCTCTAATTAGCAAGAAGAGTAAAGATCCCCGGATATGCACAAGATGCTTATCCAAACACACACATCCCGGCCCGCATAAGACATTCAGCCCACGTCCCTCTCGCCCACTCGAGGTGGTGGGCGAGGCGGCATGGCGGGAGCTCAGCATCCCTCCCCCGGGGGCACAGGGTCAGACGAGCCCCTGGAGTCCCGGGAACCGCAGTGAAGACCCCGCGGGGGTCCCTCCCGGTCCCGGTACCTGCCGTCCGCGGCGGCCCTGCCCCCCTCCCAACCCCGGACCTCGCGGGTTTCCAAACTTTCCGTGGCCGCCGCCGCCGTGATTGGCGCGGCGGAGGCCACCTCCATGCAAATGAAGCCCCGCCGCCCGCAGATCAATAGGGACGCGGGGGAAGGAGCATGCAGTCCGCCTGGGCAGGCGCGGGGAGAGCCGGCAGCGACACGCCGAAAGCACCCCCCAAAACAAACCCCCCGCCGGCTCACCGCAGGCTGCCGGGCCCCCCCCTCCCGCACACCTCAGCCCCCCGAGCCCTTCTAAAGCGAGAGCTTCCCTCCTCTGCTTTCTTATGAACCCAGGATGAGCAGCAAAGAAGACCCGAGCAAGTGCTGTCCGGCGGCTGCTCCCATCTCCAGTTTCACCATCCAGTCCATACTGGGCAGCGGCAGCTCCGAGCACCCCCGGGAGGCCGGTGGCAGGGCGGCCGCCTGGCCCCCCCGCGGCCGGACCCTCTCCCTCTCTTCGGAGGACGAAGAGCCGGAGGAAAGCTGGAAACACCGCGGCTGCTTCTGCACCGAAGCTCACGGCCCCACCGAGGCGTGCCACAAGCACCAGCCCCTCAGCTTCACCTGTCTCGGTGAGTACCGGGACGGGACGGGACGGGACGAACGGGGCCCGCCCGGGAAGGGCTGCGGAGGGCTCGGCTCCGGCCCGGCCCCCCTCGGGGGGGAGGGGTACACGTCCGCACCCCCCCTACTTTCGGGGTGAAGCGATTTTGCGCCGTCCGTGGCCGAAGCGGAGAGAAAGGAACTCAGTGAAAAAATAGGGTGGCTTCCCCCTCTCCCCCTCCCCACGCGGGGTTGGTTTTCCCGAATTGGCGCGATGCGATGGATAACTTTCTTTTTCTTAGATTCTGCTTATTTACAGCGCTCGGGCAAGGGGAAAAATATATATATATATATATTTAGTATTAATCCCGACTAAACGGTCTGTGAAACGCAACGCTATAAAGTAGAATCGGCCGTCTCGTGTCGGGTAGGAAAGCACCCCTAGGCTGGTATTTCAGCTGCCTTCACTGAGGCATGTACAGCCACCTGTCCGTCCGTCCATCCGTGTGGTGGAGGGACAGGGATAGCCGAGAAGGGAATGACTTCCCCGGGCGTCGGTGGTGTCTTCCACCGGGAGAGGAGGCGGTGGGTGTCTTCCCGGGGGTTCTCCTCGGTGTTTCCTCCAGCCGGGACGGGGCGAGGGGGAGCTCAGCTGTCGGGGGTGTCGGTACCGGCCGCCGTGCGACCCGCGCGCTGTCGCTCTGTTGCAGGCAGCGCCAAGGGCAGCGGAGCGGCGGCGGTCAGCGGGGAGAGGGGGCCCTTCCTCTCACCCCCCCAGCAGGACTGTAAAGAGGAGAAGGAGAAGCCGCTGGGACCCTCTTCGCCCTCCTGCGGGGACCGGCAACGCGACGGCGGGGACCGGCAGGCCGGTGCCGCCAAGAAGAAGACGCGCACGGTGTTCAGCCGCAGCCAGGTCTATCAGCTGGAATCCACCTTCGACATGAAGCGCTACCTGAGCAGCTCGGAGCGGGCCTGCCTGGCCTCCAGCCTGCAGCTCACCGAAACCCAGGTGAAAACCTGGTTCCAGAACCGGAGGAACAAGTGGAAACGGCAGCTCTCGGCCGAGCTGGAGGCGGCCAACATGGCCCACGCCTCGGCGCAGACTCTGGTGGGGATGCCGCTGGTGTTCAGAGACAATTCCCTCCTCCGGGTGCCGGTGCCCCGGTCCATCGCCTTCCCCGCCCCTCTCTACTACCCCGGCAGCAACCTCTCGGCCTTACCGCTCTACAACCTTTACAACAAGATCGATTACTGAGCCGCCGCACCCCGGTCCCCGCGGCCGTCCCGTCGGGACCGGGGCCTCCCCGGAGGCTCCGTGAGGGGTCTCGACCGCGGCGAGGACAGAGCAACGAAACTGATGGGAGGGACAGACAAACGGAGAGAGACTGGGGCGCCGTGGGCACCCCCCGCTCCCCTCCCACTATCCTGCCACTTGAAAAAAAAAAAAAGCGTTATTTCAGATCTGTAAATATTTTTAAAGAAAGAAAGAAAGAAAAAAATAAAAAGTTTTAAGCCTCGTTTGTAAATTTGCCAGCTCGATCGCGTGTTCCCTGCCCGGAGCTGCACCCCGGGGATCGGAGGGTGCCCCGGGATCGGAGGGCTGAGCACGGCGCTGCGGGTAGGACCCACGGAGCGTGGGACGGATGCACGGGAGAGCGAAAACGACATATAACGCCGAGGGTTTTTGTTGTGTGGTTTTTTTTTTGTTTGTTTGTTTGTTTGTTTTTTGTTTTCTTTCTGTCTCCCACTCGTTATCTCGTTTCCTGCAGGAATCCGAGGCGGCTCTACCCGTACCCCTGCCCGTGGCCCTGGAGGGAGCTCGGTCCCCCACGCTTGGCTGGAAGATGAAGGGCCTTCCTCAAACGCTCAGAAGCGGTTTTGAAAACGGGGACCGTTTTTTGTTTTGTTTTGTTTTGTTTTTTTCTGGTTTGCAGAATATTTTGCTAAGAGCAGAGGTGAGAGGCAGCGGGCTCGCAGCTCCCGCTGACCGACCCCGGCGATCGGCGTCCCCTTCCCGGGGCACCCACGGCTGCCCGCCCACGGGAGACAGAGTAAATCGTTCGCACTCAAAAATAAGTAAATACTGCAGCATTTAAACCGCGTCCACCGGTTCCGCGGGTACCGCCGGTACCGAGTGCGTGGGATATTTACAGCAGCAATAACGAGGGTGCCTTCACGGGGTAAGGAACCAAAAAAAAAAAGGAGTGAAATAAAAGATCCGAAGGGATAAATAAGGTGATTTTCAACGTGCGGGAACGGGACGGCTCTCCCGGTGCTTCACAACCGGGATTTTAAGCTGCAGAGCCTGGTTTGCCGCCCGGTGCCGGCGATAGCGAAGGGCCGGGGTGAACTCAGCCTCGCTACCGGCGCGGTCACTACGGGGAGCATCGGCAGCCATCGCTCCGCCTTTCGTTTTATTTTTTTAGGCGGAATAATCCGTATTTTGGATTTCCGCGTTAACGTTATTAGAGCCCAGGAGTGCCTGTCCGTAACCCCGCAGCTGGGCTGTGACAACGCTAACGGGCAAACCCGCCCCGGAGCCCCTGTTAGCAGCCGGTGATGATACCGGGAGAGACGCGGAGCGGCGGTTCCCGGCTCCCGCGCCTCGCCGGGCCCGGCGGACTACAAACCCCAGCATGCCCCGCGGCGGGCACGCAGGGGAGCGGCGTGCGCGCGGGGCACGCCGGGACGCACCATTCCGCCCTTTCGAACCGGCCAATCGCGGGGCGGCGCGGCTGGGTGGGGCTGAGCGGCACTGTGCGTACTGTACTGTACGTACGTGCGCGCGCGGCGGTTGCTGGCAGGCCGGAGGCCCCGAGTGGAGCGCTGAGGTGAGGCTGAGACCGGACCCGGGACCCCGGGCTTGGACTCGGGACCTCGGAGTCACACTCGGGGCTGAGGGGTGCGGAGACCTCCGGGGTACGGTCGGGGGGCAACGGTGCGGCGGAGCAGGCGGCTCGGCCTGGGGACGGCCTCCCCTCCTCGCCTGACTGGCGGCCGCTTCTCCTCAGCGGCGCTGCGGCCTCTCCCGCCGCCCCCCGCGCTTCGCGTGCGTTCCCCGGTGGGGCCGCGGGTGCCGCAGAGTCTCGGCCTCCTCTCGGTTCTCGGGCGTTTCTCTCACTGTGTTCCCTTCCCGCCGCAGCATCTCCCGCATCCCAACGCGCTTCTCCGAGAGCGACGGTGCCGCTGCCGCCCCAGCGATTCCGTGACCCGCTGCTGCTGCACCGAGAAGGGTTTTCCTTGTTGCTGCGTGGAGCAGGGAGAAGAACTCGTGTAATATGAAAACGGTAATTTTAATATCTTCTTAATAAAAGTACAGAGTGGTTGGTCTGAATGGTTTATTCCTGAGAAACGCTTATGGTCTAGCAAAATGATAGTGTGTTAAAAGAAGCTATAAAAGTGTTGATTTCTTACCGGTTCAGTGAAATGAGCTTTTGGGAATCACGGAGGTTCAAAGGTACACCTCTTAGTAAAATTAATATTGCATTTTCAGCAACATGCAGCTTCCCTATCATGTCGTCTTTATGGATTGTCTTTGATCATTTAACCAGGATTTTGTTGTTTGAGGTGGGTGTGACAATTACTGTTGTTTGGCAATCGGGGTTGTAGAGTAGTTGCATTTGTGAAAATGTGCAAAGCATTTTATGTGATTTTATTTATTTTTTTGTAACATAAGTAAAACCCAGCATATAGTTAAATTATGACATTTTATGTTTTTCTGTGGATTAAAACTACCTTTCAGAGATCCTTCCTGGTTTCTGATGTAAGTTACTGTGCTTCCTGGAGTGCTGCTTGTTGGTTGCTTTGGGTTTGTTTGTAAGTGTTGTACCAGATGCCTCAGATCCTCATGACTGAGCTTTCTATCACAAGCAGGCAAGGAGATTAGCATGTCCAGTCTAATTCTTGTTCTGAATTCCTTTAGATTTTGTGTCATTGTACATCCATCTGAAATTGTCCCTGACGTACATTTTACTATTTTAAAGTGCAATGAAAGTGCTGCTGCATTCTTTGTAGTATTCATATAGAAATATGTGTGGCAAGCATATCTGTCTTTTGCCCAAGTATTCCCAAAACAGAACTGAAAAAAGGAGTTAAGAAATAAGTTATTTCACTTTCTTAAAACTTTTTTTTCTCACTTCATGTTTCTATAGCACAAATAGCACTTTGTGTTTATGTCATGGTTGTGTGTATGTAGTGTGTTGTTTTTTGGGTTTTGTGTTTTGTTTGTTTTTTTTTTAAGGTTGCCTTGCAGAACACCTACCAAAGCTCCCGCTTGGGAAATCTTACCAGTGTAAGAATGTGTAGTGCTCACATTATTATACAACTTGATGATTGTTCAGTTACTGATAAGTGCTGCACTAGAATAATTGTGCACTAGATTTGAACCTTGTTGTAGTTCATCTGCTCATTCTCCCTTGATTTATTCTCAGAGGTCTAATTTTAATCTCTGCAATTGTACATACAAATTCAGGAGTGATAGTGTTATATAAAATCTTAGGTAATTTACCTCTCTACTGTTAGCACAAGGGAAATGTGATATTAAGGCTTTCTGAAGCCTTAGAAAAAGTTTTGGTGGGGTTTTTTTTTTTAGAGTATATTTAATAAGAATTTATTTTTTTCAGAGTGTAAGGTCCATATTGTTTTCCCAGTTGAAATTTGCTGTTCATAACTTCTACTCTCCTTTGAATTTTTATATATACGACTAACTAATCCTAGGGAGTGAGTGCTGCAGTTACCTTCAGTCTCGTTGTTCTGTTGTTTAGTTGTCTTTTTTTTTCCCATAACGTCACATTTATATGTTTGCTCTACATTTCAGTACTGCATAAAGCATAACTTCCCTTTCTTATTTAACCCTCTTTAGACTCTTTAAGAGGAAAAAAAAATCTTAATGTGTTTCGTTTGAAACATTTTGTAACACTTATGGAAGTTTAAGGATTGGAAAGTTGCAGAGAGCTCAACTATTTCAAAGATTTCAAAATTGCAGTTCTTAGAAGTGTATGACAGTTGTACCAATTCTGAAACAGTTTTTATTGGAGTTTTCAAATCAGATTCCTTTCTGCCTGCTTGTGTTTTTGTTTTTTTTTTTTTTTTAAAGTAACTTCTTGATGTCCACAGTAGTTTATAAATATTTATTTTTAAAAATACAGCTGCATACACAGTAGAGTGGGGGAAAATACATTTTTTAAAGTAACAATATCTAAACTTACATATGATAATAATAAAAATAAACTTTTATGCTGTTCATTCCATGCTATATTTGATATTTATATTTAAAAGCTCTCTGTGGGGATAGGAATTTATTGAGGTCTCGGACAGTGATCAGCATCTTGGATTTTAGAGAGTTTGTCAGAAATCTGGGTGTTCTGAACTTCTGTGTAAAAGCTGGTAAACTTTCCAGGTCTACTTTAAATTACCTTTAAGATGGATCAGTTGGGTGATTAACTTTCTAGGCTTAGCTTCTTGTTATTACTAAAACTGTATCCGTGTGTTATTGTCTTTTCTTCAGATGACGGGATCAAACGAATTCAAACTAAATCAAACTCCAGATGATGGTATTTCATCAGTGAAGTTTAGTCCAAATACATCTCAGTTTCTGCTTGTTTCATCCTGGGACACAACTGTCCGGCTCTATGATGTTCCTGCCAACACCATGAGACTCAAATATCAACACTCAGGAGCTGTCCTTGACTGTGCTTTTTATGTAAGTGTGTGAAATGCTTTTTTTAAAAAAATTGTTATTTTACATATAGTGCCCAAGATACGTGAGAAATGCTCAGTCCCTGAAACTAAAGGGATAACGAAATCCTACATGAATTCTAGGTTTTAAGAAATAACTTACTTCTACTGATTATTCTTCTTCTAATTAATGTTGTTGTAGTCCTAAGTATAGGTATTTCCTGTGACAGGTGCAGGCACACAAGTAATTAATTTCTGGTAGAAGCGGTAGGCAAAAGTAATTTGAGCTGGTTTGTGTTGTTTCTGCAATGGTATGGTAAATTGTATGTGTATTTTATTACAGAGAGTCATACTGGTAGTATCCAGCCAGAAATCTTTATTCACAATAAATGCGCGTAGACAATTCTTCTTTTCTTTTTAACTTTGTCATACTGGATTGTTTTGGAAACACGGCATTGTTCCAAGTGAGCAATTTACCAGATACTTGATTTCTGTTTTTTTAGTATACTGGATTTGAAATAGGAATGGTTTTAAGTTTATTTGTGCCACTTTTTTGTTTTGCCTATTTTTTTAAATAGTTTTCAATTTGTGTCTTTTTTGCATTGTATGCTGGTATATCCTCCAGTAACTTGATGTATTGCTGAATGTTTTAAGGATCAGTTTAAATTTTTAATTCTACTTGTACTTTTTTCACAGAACATTTTATCACATATCTAATATTGTAGTGTAGATCAACACATAAGTTCTCAAATGGTTTCCAGTTTCCAAATTGGTTTTAGAAGAAATACACTTCATTTAAGTAGGTTAGTGCGCATTTAAAAATAAGCATTATGTGTTTTGCTGTTACAGAAACAGAAATGATTTGACGTAACCTCCAAGTGCTTTTGTTTCTTTTTAGTTTTACTTTTAAATTTAAAAAAATTGTATAGCTCAAAGTGCTTTACTTAAACATTTTGCAAAGCTTCTGTCATATGCCTGTTTAGATCTAGGCTGGATCTTCACCTTTGTGTCATAATTCCCCTCTTCCCAAAACTTTTGAAAGCAAGTCCTGTGTTATGAGCCTAGGATATTAAATGTGCAGCAGCCAGGGAAACTTAAGGAATGTCATAAGGTGAAGTATTTTGCTTTATAGGATCCTACCCATGCCTGGAGTGGAGGATTAGATCAGCAATTGAAAATGCACGATCTGAACACGGACCAAGGTAGGCAGACTGAATTCTCTAAGCTGTCTCTATTGATTTGTCAGTGCTCAGTGCTTTCCATTGCCATGCAGCCCTTTGTGATCACCATGGTGCTGGACAAGACACTGCTCCTTACTGGGTAACGGGGGATTGTGCTATAACACCTTTAACAAAAGGGCTGAATCCATTGCTGCCAAACTGAGAGTTTAAACTTCTCCCGTGATGAATATTCATTGCTGTATTTTACATGTGCATTTCTTTTTCATTTACTTATTTTAAGGTTAAGATGGAAGGAAAGGAAATATCTATGTACTTGTCACACTGATGATTTGAGATTCACGTCATATGTGCCTTTATCTAGCAGAATAACGAGGGACCCTAGTAAATTCCACCTAAAAGCATGGAAGCCTTTGGCAGTTTGCAGGAAGCTTGGTAGAAGCTTGTTGTAGGACGCCTTGAATAGGATTTCTGATGATAATCCTGCTCTGCCATAGGCTACTGTGGCTCAATTAAGGACAATTAGATAAGCTGAACTAAAACTGAGCATACATTTTATTTTTTTTTTTCTTTTTCCCCAAACATTTGTGTTTAGACATATTTAGAATGGTCTTTCAGATATATGATGGAGCATATATAAAACTTTTGCTTTGTCAAACATCATGGCATTGTACTACAGTTTTTCCTAGCAAAACACTTCTCCAAAGCAACACAGTTCCAGTGCCTCATTAATGCAAAATATGGAACTACTTTGACTGTTTTGTGTGTTTGTATGTGTGTTAAATTGAAAAGTGAATCTGAAGCTGAGACACATGTGGTCACCAGAACCAACTTTTTAAGTTTGCAAAGATCAGGAATGTTACATCTAAAAGTTATACTTCTGAAGACCGAGCTATACTTAAAGGAAGTCTTAGCATATCAATACACCTCTGGAAATGTCAGAAAAGAGTGTGTTTGTACCTCAGTAATGTGTCCTTTTTAAAAAATTATTTATTCAACACATTCTGACTATTTGTAGAGCCAATGAAGTTACAATAAATTGTGTTTTCTTACAGAAAACCTTGTTGGTGCCCACGATGCTCCTATCAGGTGTGTTGAGTATTGCCCAGAAGTGAATGTCATGGTGACTGGAAGCTGGGATCAAACAGTCAAGCTGTGGGATCCCAGAACTCCTTGTAATGCAGGAACCTTCTCTCAACCTGAAAAGGTATGTCCTGGGTGCTGTATTCCAGGTGGTATGTTAAATAATAATCCAGTGACAGGTTAAACATCATCCAGGATATTGTATTAAACTGAGCTGAATTTGAAAAGTTATGTTTAGTGGTTTTTAACCACTAACAGTTTAGTGGTTTTTAAGCTGTGAAAATGTTGCATTTTAAAATGTTGATATTCAGAGTCTATTGCGATTTTGGGTTAAGGCTTTGAGGTTAATAGGAGCTCTATAGGAGAGCGTAACTTAATTCCTAGCTCTCCTGATGGACCAAATTCTTATAGTTTAAAACAAACATGAAGAAGGAAAAAACCTAACAGAACAGGCGTGTGAAGTTGAGTTAATTGTTAATAATCCTTGGCTTAATTATAATATGCACTATTTATTTCCTTATATGTTAAGTCTTTTAGATATATCAGATCCTGGCAGTCATAAGGTCTGTTTCTTTTGAAATGTGCATAGAGATATAGTAGGAGGCAAATGATGTTGCCTGAATTTTTTTTTCCAACTTGTATTAAAAGATTGAGCAGAATTGCTTCTATTTTAACTTACCTGTTGTACTAATGTCTAGTAAATTCAGACATTCTCATACTAAAATCCTCTGTGCTAATGCGACACCAAGAGAAATAAGGTAAAATGTGATGTCTTGGGCTTTTTATAATGGTTATATGGTGTGTTAATCTTTATACTGCTTACAGTGGTGTTACTGAAGGAATTATAGAACAAAAATTTCTTGTTTTTTTCATAGAATACTAAACCCAGGCCGCGTTGCTGGATAATTTTACGTATTTTTTTTGCCTATAGCTTTTTAAAATTTCATTTAGGTATTGTCAAGCCATAATTATGAGCCATCATTACGTTCCCTATTGTATCTAAATAGCTATTACTATTGTTACAACATAGCTGAATCTACTTCTGGCAAGACCTTTGTTCGGAATAAAGTAATTGCATTATTTCTAGTTTTGATTTATAGTTGTATGTAGCATGTAAAGAACTGTGATAAATGGCTGACAGAATACCATATAATGGACAGCCACAGTGAATCAAGCTGCTTATTGGTTCAGCAAGGTTCATTATGTCATTTTTTTTAATGCTGCCTTTGATAAATGTGTACACCTACTCAACTGCATGACAATGGTTTCAGTTGATTTATGATTGTGTGGTGTAGAAAGAATACTCACTATACAGGTGTGACATCAGTTTGTAAAGAAGATTTAAGCTATTTAATATTCTTTATGCCTTTGTTTCCATATGTGTATACCAGCACATTTTATATAATGTTTATTAATACTTTTATATCAATTTTTACATCAATAACGAAGGGAGGTTTGAAAAACTATCTTATTGAAGTGTGTAACTTCTGTGGCTCAAAGTTTTCTTGCCTTTTTTATATATATGTGGGATTTGGCAATCGGGATGATTGGAATTTTAGGCAACTCCTATATGAACATTTAAGATATTTCCCGTCTGAAGGCCTCAGTCTTAAAAGGAAAATAAATAATCAGATTTTAGAGCAAGAATGTGTGATGGATGAATGTGGATTGGTTAAAGGAAGTTTTATATACGTTTATATTTGTGTGTGTATATATATGTATGTACACGTCTTCCCACACAGATACGCACCTGTCTGCTTATTTTTTTAATAGAAATTAACTTTTTGAAACCACAGTTTCACTAGAAACGTTTATAGCAAATTAAGAGAAAAGTTGCTTTGTCTGATATTTCAGTGCAGTTTTACCAGAACCAAATAGTTTTATTGGACCTTATCAGAGAAGCAGAAAGTGAAACTCGGTGCTTGAGTGAAATTGTACAAGCATGTGCCAAAAGTAAATTGAATCTTTCTGGCAGGATCCCAGATCTCATACATTTCTGATTCTTGATCTGAGGTTTATACAAATCTATTTCCTGTGTATTTAGCTGCTTTATGTCACTTTTGAAAAAGCTTGTTCTTATAGTTTGCTCTTGTTAGCAGCTCAACGGCAGCACAGCTATAGGTAACTGGATTCCGCCTTGTTTGTGTATCAACAACTTGTAATTCATTTGGTAGCACAGAGTTTTAGACTGAACCTTTTTCCTTTTCCTTTTTTTAACGTATTTCCAGATGAACTGCGTCCCAAATAATAATTGGAAACAGAACGATTTGTGTGCTGTCTATTTTCATGAGGAATCTGATAAACAAAAATCAGAACCTCTGAGCCAATTTTTGGAGTAGAGTTGAAATTGCAAGGCATAGTCTATTTTAATGATGTCAAGCACATCGCTTCCTTCAATTTCACTTAGTTTTATTTAAGTATACAAAGTACTGTTTGGTTATTTGTTTATTTATTTATTGGCAATCTATTTTCCTTTATTAACATGAAGCTCAACATGGAGTATTCTCTAAAACCACATGATTACCAGATGGAGAAAAACAGAAGAAAATGTGTGGTGTCATATTGTAGGACTAACCTGCAGGATCATGTGTTGATATTGGGGAATGCAAGCTGTGCACACCAAGCAAAGATAAATTCCAGTATCCATGCCTTGTTACTTTGTATCTGTTCTCCTCTTGCCTTGAAATATCCAGTAATTTTAATGCTTGAAATAATTTTTGAGGAAAACTTGAATACTGATTTCCCTTTTGAGCTATGCATAAGTACTTCTGCACGCAGGTAACATTTAAAACATGGATAATACGAGCAAAAGGAAGAAAACTCATGTGTGGAAGATTATTTAGATGTCACTGAGATCTGGAGACTGGTAACTGAAATATGCTGGAAACTTAGAATTGCACAAGTGCATATGCATATTCAATTAAAAAAAATCTTTTTCAAAATTTGTTACGTATGTATTATGGTGCTGTGTTGTGCCTTTTTTTTTTTTTTTAACTATGCGCTAGGGTACAGAATTAAGGGTGAGCTGTTGAAATTTTACATCAGTGTCTTATCACTAACCTGCTGCACACTACTTCCGTTTATCCCAAATTTGAGTTATAAGTTGAAGCAAAGGAGGAATCTGTGGTTATAGACTTTATTGTAGATGTCACCTGGTATTGCGTATTGCTGACATTTTATTTTGTACGAATAATAATGGATATTTGGGCTAATAAGTGTTAAATATTATAATTTTTTTCAAGGTCTACACACTTTCTGTGTCTGGAGACAGACTAATTGTGGGGACGGCAGGTCGGAGAGTGCTGGTGTGGGATTTGCGGAACATGGGTTATGTTCAGCAACGAAGAGAATCAAGTCTGAAATACCAGACCCGCTGTATCAGAGCGTTTCCAAATAAACAGGTATGGCAACTATGTCAATAATTGTATTTCTGTTGGATATTCTTTAAGAAAAATGGTAGTTTATTTTTCAAATTTTCTTTCTCTCTCATTTTAAAAAAATTCTGGTCTTCAGAGTTTTGTAATCAAACTCTAGGAGGGAGAAAAGTGATGTTGAGGCTCCTTGTTCCAGGTTAACTCTTTTTAATAGCGTATTTTAGGAATGTTTGCCAGTGACTTAGCAGCATATTATATTTTCATTTTTTTCTCAGTTTTGTCTCTATTTGAAGAATAACCCATTTAATGCATCACAGTGCTGAGATGTAGTTAAAAAACAAATAAAAAAATCCCCACAAAGTTGCAGTAGAAGAGAGGAAGACAGAACTGGCAGCTCCTCAGCAGCCTTTATGCACTGTAGCCTTACATTCTTCAACAGGCTGTGAACAGGGGCAGGATTAAAACTATATGAATGTCATTTATATTTTGTCTTTCTTTTTTTACTCTGTGTTATGCACTTGAGAACCCATGTTTTGTTATCTAGAGGAAATTGTACAATTTAGATGATCATACAGCTGTTCCATGTACGTCAACATAGTGTGTCTGTGATATTTCTATTTCAGAAGTAGAGCGAGAAGATTAGTTTTTTCTGACAAACTAATTTGGAGGGAATTTTCCTGTGTACATAGTGACAGTGCAGGAATTGGGAGACTTAGTTACTTGTTCTTGAACTGGCGTGAACGCTTTGTCCATTTTCAGCTCTAGTTATAGTGAAACAAGCTGATCTTCCAGATTGTATTGTATTATGGATTTTAAAGAACCTTGTTATAGCAAGATATCATTACAATCCTATTTCTGAAAAGATCTATTGTGGGCTTAACTCAGAAGTTATAATAAAAGCATCTCAGGTTGCTTTAAGTCAGAACTGTAATTAACTGAATAAATGGAAACCACTTACAAGCAAGTTTCACTGAAAATACTATTTAAACTTGAGTGTTTAGTTGCCAGTATAAAGTTCTGAACTAGTTTTAATGCGATTCTGAAACTAAATAGTCCCATGAGTATCTCTAATACTTGAGATATTTAGGCCCTGGGGGATAGATGGGCGAATACAAGGTGTTCTTAAGTACTAACATTTTTTTCCCCCAAATCAACTTGTTTGGACCTGCAGGGGTAATTAAAAGCCTTGCTGTCAGCTTCAAACTATGGTGTAATGAGAATCTATCAGAAAGCTTTTTTCTGCATTATTTCTTAAAAGCAGATTTTATTGATGATGCCATTGGTGTATTGTAACAAACGATTTCTAGTTGTGTGCAATTTAAGACTCTTCACATTTCATTTAGTTGAATTTAGAGGGGTGTAAGATAAATTGTATTGCAATTTCTTCTCCAGTTGTAAACTTCTAAAATGTGTATCTCCCAATTTTTTTTTGGTAGGGTTATGTTTTAAGTTCCATTGAAGGTCGTGTTGCTGTGGAATATTTAGATCCAAGTCCAGAAATCCAGAAGAAGAAATATGCATTCAAATGTCACCGTTTGAAGGAAAATAACATCGAGCAGATTTATCCAGTTAATGCTATTTCTTTCCATAATGTCCACAACACATTTGCTACAGGTAGAGTAGATACTCAGTTTTTTGTAACATTTGCATCAGTTCCTTTAGTTTTGATTTAAACAGGTCAGCCTTTATTTCTTATGGCCTTACTTTTTAAGCATTTAAATAATATTTCTTGCAATAAGCAGTGTCTTGAAATGATTTGATGCAGTGAGTTAATTGCTTTAACAAGGATTTTGGGAAATACTCGTTGTGCTCTTTACGGAATTATGCAACTCTGTATAACCCTGTGGATTTTACTGACAAAGTAATTCCAGGTTGTTTTGTCTTTTCCTTTTTTCTACACTGTGTCTTTTCACTCTTACCGTTCTCTCTGTTACAATTTACAAAATGTCTAAATATTTGCTTCCAGGAGGTTCTGATGGATTCGTAAATATTTGGGATCCGTTTAATAAAAAGCGGCTGTGCCAGTTCCATCGGTATCCCACCAGCATAGCGTCACTTGCCTTCAGCAACGATGGAACTACCCTTGCAATAGCTTCTTCGTATATGTATGAAATGGATGACATTGAACATCCCGAAGATGGTATCTATATTCGCCAAGTGACAGATGCAGAAACAAAACCAAAGTGAGTATGCTTCACCTGTATTTGAGCCTTTCTGAGCATTCATCCCAGGATTTATTAATTTTCCTAAATTCATGAATAGCATTATTGATGCCAGTCGATAGCGCAGCTTGACAGTGGGGTTGGATTTGATTTTATCTTGTTTGCCCAAGCTTTCAATATCCGTAGGTTGATAGACGTCTGATGGATAAAATTGTGCCTAGTTGTTTTGTAGGAGAAGAATGTCAAACTCTTATCCTTTTTGAATAGGTGCTATTATATGAAGCTGTGGAGTTATTGCTAGCTCATTGCTTCAAGAATTAAGTGAAGAATTCAAGCATAATTTATTTGAGTAAATGTTACTGTGTTTGGATATTTAAAACTTAGAATTAATGAAATCTTTACACACGGAGTATGCACCTGGCTGTCACAGGCAGAAGCAAATCAGAAGGAAGGTTGTGTCAAATCAAGGAAAAGCTTTTTAGAGTTTGCTGTAGCCCTCTGATAACGCTTTTCTATCATTGTTGCTGTCAAAATGGGGCAAACTGATTGATGGAGGCGAAAGATTTCTGTTAAGCTTGCTTTGGCGTGAATGTTACATAGAAAAATGGCTATCACAGCAGAGAATTGCACTACTCTTCATTATGCTAGCACAGGAGTTGTTTTTATTTTCAAATTCCTGCAGTTTGCCATCACTATTTTTTTTTCTTGTAGTACTCAAACTGTCTTACACTTTTATCTGTCTCCATTATTTAGTATCTAAGTGGCTGTGTAAATATACTAATGTAAGTGATCAAAGTTATTGAGTTTAAAATCTCAAGACCTTCCACCCTCCCTTAAGGGACTTGTATATTGGTTCAGAGCAGTCATTTTATTGCTGTGAAGATGTGAGGGGAAAGTTACAGAAAAATAAATATACCATCTGTCACTTGGAGATGGTTGATACTCATGGAAAAAGAAAACCTGAACTATTTCAGTATTCAATTCTGGTGCTTCCTCAAAAAAACAAACAAACAAATCCAAATATGAAAATTCAAATTTATTTTTAAAATCAGGTTGTAATTGTTACATACATTTGGGAGGGTTTAAAAAAAAAAAGGTGATAAAAGAATACTTGCTGCTGTTGGTCTTGTAATAGTAAGAGCTGCTTGCGGTTATATCTGTTCATTGCTAGTTATGGCTTCTAATTCTGTGGATGCTTCATTCTGCCGTATGAGGAGGTTAATCTACAATTAAACAATATTTCCTCTTGGCCCCTCATTATTTTCTGAAACAGATGGTTCATCATTTCCTGGGCTGTTAAACACAGCAAGGTTAAGGTTAGACTCTTGGGAATCAGCTAGTTTTGAATCTTATTAGGCTGTAGAAGGAAAACTAATAAGAATACTCCTTAATATCATTTTGTGACTGTAAACAATTATTTATTAGCAAACAATTGATCCCAGAAGGGCAAATTGTTTGAGTCAGTAATGAGCTGAGAAAAAACAGAGCATATCTGTGTATTTGGAAAATAATTGTAACGTAATTGCAATGCATTTAGACAGGCATCTTTTTGGACCTGTTTCTATCTTTAAATGAATTTCTGAGAACATTAACAAGGTTTATATGCTTTTCTGACATTTACAAGTTGCTTATGCCAACCTTAGGGCACTAAGAATGATGCGTGTATTTAATGTTACAGTAGTGTGAGTCATCTCTGGTTTATTCTAAAAATAAGTTACTTAAGACAGAAGACTAATAGTTGTTTCATAGTGATCTTTTTACATATTAATTTGAATCACTTAGGATGTCTGCATGATGCGTTCTTAAATGCATCAAGATGGTGCCATATTATATGAAGAAAACTTGGCAAGATCAGCTTTTCGATCACTAATTATTAGATATTTTATCTTGATACAAATGAAAGCAGTCTTTCTGCACATTTCTGCTTTTATAGAGTGTTAAATGTTTTACCTGCTTATGAGAACTCTAAATATTGCTTGCTGAAATACTGTTTATTTATTTCAGGTCTACTTAGACTTCTGGTGATACTTCTCTGCAAGAGGTGCTCACCTGCTCCTAACAAGACTAAACTAAACCATGGAAGTGAGAAGAGAACAGTCTTTGTACTGATGTTGTCTTTGACTAAGAAATATTTGTTTGTATATTGCAGTATGTCTTAATCTTTCATTACTTGCCTGCTTATAATGTTAATGAAACTGTTTTCTTTATCTGCTGTCTGTAGCTAAATTAGTTCCATCCTGTAGGCAACTTTGCTTATACTTTTATAAAAACTTGCCACGTGTTGTAGTATCTAATTATGAAAACTTCCAGTGGTCTCATAATTGTTCAATAAATATCCATAGTTTTTTTAAAACAAATACTTTGTGTGACAACCTTTACTGTTTTTGAAACAAATGTTCACACCAAACCTTTAAGCTGCAAGAATTCTTGAGTTCTAGGTCTTCCTGATGGAAAATTTCTGAGCCTTTTGCCTTTTTCCAATGAGATGAACTGAGAATTTCTTCATTACCTGAGGATGTTTGCTCTCCAGGCAATGTTTTCACAGGGCTGTGAACACACGAAGTTGTTATATTAGGTGAGCTCGTTAATCTCAGTGACTTGATTGTTACTAGAGAACCATGAACTGTTTCTGGAGGGAAGAACCTCAACATGTGGTACTTTGGTTTCCTTCACGTATTGCATAAAAGCCTAAAATTAATGATGCTCGGGAAGAGTTGAGGGTAGAAGGAAGGAAACGTAGAGTTTCAGCCTATAGCTGAGTGGTCTGTGCCAAGGCTGCAGATCAGATGTGGTAGCCCAGGGTGTGTGGAGTAACAAGTAGAAAAAAGGAGTTTGCCCAGAGTGGAAATGTTGCGGTCACAAAACCCGTGAAAATATGCTGTTTGTCTGAATGTCTCGTTTGCCTTCTTGCCAGTTGGTAAGAAGTCTAATCTGTAATCAGATTTTTTTATCAGCCTCTTGAGGATTTTGGGGTGGGCGGGTGGGTGTGAGAAAATGCTCGAACTTGGACAAATTAAAATTTTCTAGGAAAGTAGTATTAGAAAAAGTATTAGCTGCTGCGTGCTTGCTTTTTCTAAAGAGACTAAACCTGCAAATCCGTCTTCTGCTAAAAAGAATATATTCAGTGTTGCACGTTTGTGACTGATTTGTGGAAATAATGATAAAAACTTGGTGGTACTAATCGGAAAGCAATCTCATCCAGCTCTGTCTGCAGACCAGACTGTCCGACTGCTCTCTTAATAGCAGCGTGTTTCAGGGGTTTGTGAAGTTCGCAATACTGAAGTATTCGCTTTGTAGTGAATAGTAAGGAGGGATGGAACAAAACTGCTTCTATGAAGCCTATCGAAGGTGATTAAAGTGTGAGTATTTTGGAGTGGTGATTGGATTCATACTTTACTCCCGACTTCTGAGGTATTGGTGCCTGTGTTGCCAGTGGGAGTACTTTATTACCTGTAAGAAAACAAACTTGCTGATGACAGAAATAGTAACCGATCGTTCCAGAGGAGGTGGTGATGGACTCTGTGTGCAGAAAGGTAACAGACTTGAGCTGTTACCTGAGAGAGATAGCAAATGGGTTGAACGTGGAATACTTCAGAATTTGTCATGGGCTTGATATGGATTCTTTGTTAATATAAACTGGTTTTGATAGGTTTTAAAAGCAATAAAGATTTTCCTGAATTAAATATGGATAATGCTGTAACTACAGTAGAATCCAGCCCCTGTACTGATAAATATGCACCATCCCGATTCTTTCCAATTTTAATTGGCTTTTTTGCATTGAGAGTACATGACTCTGTTGGGCAAAGGTTGGATTTTTGATGTCAGCTTAGGAAGCGATGACCCCTTGGTGAGTGGCTTGGGGATTTTTGTTTGGTGTGGTGGTTTTTGGAGTTGGTGTGGTTTGTTTTTTGTTTGCGTGTGGGGCCTAAACCTGGGAACCAAAGGTTTCTGTGAGAACAGCTAGCAAAGAAATGTGAAGCAAAATCTCTAGTTTGAGGGATGGCCGTAAGTTGAGACAGCAGACTTTGTGTTAAGAGCACTGTCAGGTGTTGCACCAGACCACAATCTGTATATATGTGTGGGTTTAAACACATATATTTGCAGAGCAAACATATACGGTACCTGTTGTTTATCCGTCTAATCTGGGAGAGTGTAATATTACCAAGTGTAAACTTGAGCCCACAAAAAAAGAGATGATTTTGTTGTTCCTGAGAAGCACAACGGTGGCCCTGCTTGTGGAGAAGAGAGACCTGAAGTGGGAGGGGTCCAAATAAGTGATGTGTGAAGGCAGAAATGGGCTGGGACTAATGGAAAGGTGCTTTAGTGATGATGTGGAGAAAGGAAGATGTGAAGTGGAGGGTGGATAGAGTGGGCAGTTACAGGGTGTGGAAGTGGGGGGAACAAAGTGAAATAAGAGCTAGAGAAAGTAGGGGAAAATGAAGAAAGAATTAGGGGAATTCCAAATAGTTTAGTTAACAAAGCAGACACACGACGTGACCTGGAAATAAGGCCTCCTGTGCAACTTTTCATTGGTAATCGGGGAAAAAAATAATGTTTGTACTGAGATCTGCATGCTTCAGTGGACAAAAGTAGTCCCAGATATGTAGGAGGAAACAAATTGAATTTACTAATTTATTTTGGCTTAAAAATAGGAATATTCCTTGTGATGCGTTCGTGTTTTACGTAAGTGCTTGACAAGAACAAGAGTCTATAGAAAACAGTGAGACAACTGGGCGCAACGGAGGAGAGAAGCTTCAGTTGGTCAGGTACAAACCTGTGCAGTTGGAATACGGGTCTTTCTTTGGCAAGATTAATCTTCCTTTTATTAGCTCTCTTCTAGAAATGCAGGTCAAGGCAGAGGTTCATAAGCTGGAGAAATCATGAAACGAGCCTTTTCTGACCTATATAACAAGCAGCTGCACAAAGAGGAGATACAGACTCTTGATCAGAGGAATCAAGATCTAAAAAAAGCTCCTTAAGTCGTTGCTTTCTGTGCGGTGTTGAGGGCCATCCAGAGAACATGAAGTCATGGCCGTCATTCTAATAGAGTCATCGATCACCGGTGACTGCTTGCAGGAAAAAATATCACGGGTTGTCTCTCACAAGAGCCTCATGACACTCTGGCATTAGAAGCTAAGTGGCATCTGTGCCCTGAATGTTACAAAAAACGTTTTGCTAAGTGTATTTTTTTAATTTTTCTCTTGGCCAGTACTTCAAGATGGTCGGTGTGTGGCTACTACATACGGGTCCGGAGCTCTGCCTCGGCTCAGCCGTGATGTTTTGTGCTGCAACTGCAATGGTAATAAATAGATATTAAAAAAAAAAGTATTTTCCCAAGCAAAACCAGACCCTGCGCTGAGCTCAAAGCTCAACCCTGAGCCCCAAACAAGTGATACAGTTGAGAATGACTTTTCCAAGTTGTGTAGGTATTGCTAGCTCCATCTTCCTTAACTCTCACACTTTTGTCAGCGCCTGGTAATTTTTACTGTCTTGAAAACTAAGTATTTTCTGCAGTTGGAGCCATGTAGTCTCTCAGTTCAGCAATAATTCAGCTGGTGCATCTGTTAAGACAGATGCTCCAAACCTGGGTGTTTCTACTATTGGATATTCTTGCAAATATTGGCCTAAATGACACGTCCACCATCAGTGGTTGGTATTAGTGGTCTGGAGCAGAACCTGTTTCTTTTGACTAGCAGACGTCTGTTCTGGTGATTACACCATTAGCTGCTTTTATGTTGTTTAGTATAATCATAACCACAACGCTAGTAATTTTTTTAGTCAATATGCAACCAATACAACTTCTAGTCCTCCAGCAACGTGGCACTTGCTTTGAAATATGTCAGCCTTCTTTGTTTGAAATAGTATTTAAGTGACGCTTTGTAATACATTTCATACATGCAGAATTTGGAAATGACAAGTCAAATACAGGACTCGCCCAGATATTCTTGTAACTAATATGCTGAAGGCACTTCCTATGAAATATGTCTTGTTTCTTGAGGCTGTATGTGTGGTACTTTTTTACTAAATCATACATTTTCCTATAGCATGGGAAGATATGAGTGTGCTAACGCATGCTAGAAACGCGGGGGATGTAATCGGTCTTCAGAGTCTCCTGTGATTACCTGCAAAGTGGAAGGGAATAAACTGTTCTCCATGTCCACAGGGACTGGGACGAGGCATAATGAGCTTAAATTGCAGCAGAGATTAGTCTGGACATTAGGAAAAACTTTCTAAGTGTAAGGATGGTTAAGCCCAGGAATAAATAGCCTGGGGAAGCTGCAGCGTCTCCATCTGTGGAATTTCTCAAGCACAGGTTAGACCAGCATCTGCTGGGAATGCTGTGGTTTTAACTGGTTCGATCTTCAGGCAGGAAAGATAAGCTGGTCCTGACTGTGCCTGCGGTTGTTACGCTGCTGAATTCATCTCTGATCAATCGTTCACCTTGGAACCGAGGCAGGGATTCCTATTGCCTTAAAACTTTAAAATCCCTAAACATGCTTTGATTTCCCCCCGTGGCCCACACCACCGTTAACAAACTGGTTTCAGCTCTGAATCTGCCCGTCCTCACCAGTTTATCCCATCAGTGTGACCTGGCACACCAGAGCTGGCGGGTGCTGGGGACACCCAGCTGGGAGAAAGCTTTGCAGAGTTGTCCCCTTAAACAAATTCAGTGTACGTATTCACTTTGTAGTCTCTTCTGAATTCGTATAAGACTAATAAAACAGAGCAGCTGATTCTTGTTGGCTGTATATTTTGCTTACATCAGTTTTACAATAATTCTAGTTTTAAACTTGCAGCGGTAAACACCATCAGCTGGTACGAAACAACTCTTGTACCAGCATAGCACCTAAATGTATATTTACTTAAAGAAAAACGCTATATTCTCTTTTGGTGAAAACAAAGCGATGTAGCATCAAGTCAAAACAAAGCTACGATTTATTCCCTTATGCCAAAGAGTCCTGAACAATCGAATTAAACTAAACAAGGATTGCTTTTCCCTGCTCGTATTTTCTGCAAAACATCGCTGTTCTGCAACAACAACGCAACAAAGACAATCGCCTTATTCGCGGTGCTGCACGGCCGCGTCGTAAGAAATTATCCTGGCTTGAGAATTTGCTCTCTAAATAGATAAGACGGCCAAAGGTTGAGAGAGAAGAAATTTTCTCATTCCACAGATGTCAACAGAGGCTCGGAATAAGGAAGCGAATTTCCTTCTCGCAGAGCAAAAGCAGGACTTGAGCGGATTTCTTGAATCCCAGCTCAAGTAATTGGTTTAATTCGTTGCCTCTGCTGTAGACTTACTGTGGGGAGTTATTTGAGTTAATCTTTTTTTGTTCCTGTGATGTAATTTTTTCGTCAATTGGACAAACAGTGCTTCCGTGTAAAGGTAAATGACACCAAATTTTTAAAGGAGAGTTAAGATCCTTAGATGAATCTTCTTAAATACAAATTTTTCTTATATGATGATGCAATCTACACTATTTTGTTGATCTATAGTAGTGCTTAATGGCATGAAGAAATTCCAATAGAATACAAAGATTCACTGCTTTAGCAAAGGATAGCTATAGCAGGATGAAAGCAGAAAGTACAAGCATTTTTAGAGGTTTTCCTTTTAAAACTAATAATGTGCCAACGTGTTTCTACGGAGTATTATCTAGGCAGGGAAAAAAAAAAGATAATTCACACCCTGCAAATCAAAGACTATGAAGAAGTATTGAGTAGAGAATTCGTAATCTGCTTTATAGAGCTCAAAAAAAAAAAAATTTAAATTGCACAGCTGTAGACTGTGCAACATACAAATTTTTTTTTTTTTTATTTATATATATATATATATTTTTTTTTTTTTTTACTGTGTTCACACCCTCAGTTTCCGCTGTCTCTTATTGACGAATGGGTTTTCTTGCCCCACAGAGATGTTTCTGTCTGGGGGGACTCGGCGGCTGCGGTCGGTGCTGCACGTGCAGCTTCATCTTTGTGCATCGCAGGGTGCTCGTCCCCCGCAACACAGGAGCCGCAGGTTTATTTCCCCTGCAAACACACACGTGGGGTATTTGTAAGTGGGCCCGAGCCCCCTGATGCCACGCAACCTATTCTTTGACGTTTGCTTTACTATATAAATTCGCTTTTAATTTTTTTGCTGCTGGGGATGATCCATACCATCCTCTGCATCATTTAAAGATGTCAACTGGTAACGCAGACTTAAAATCGTATCAATATTTTTTGTGTTTGCAAATTGTATGTTTTGAGAACACAATTGGCTTTTTCTCTTCCATTTATATTTTTTTATGTTGAGATGGTTTGGTTCTTTATGTGGTGGCCTGCAAACAAACCAAGCTGCCGGAGCAGTGAGATAAGTGCCCTGTTTATCTCAGAGTACGTTAATTTCTGCTAATGAGAGTTTGGAGGGAAACATTAGAAGAAATATTTGCAGATAAACTTTTCAAATGAGACATCTGGCCTTTTCTTCAAAAACCTCAGTCCTGTACCACAAATTAAATGGCAGGAATATACCCAGGGAAATGTATCTATCTGTTCCTGTTTAAAATTTTTGAAGATCATGGTTCTTGGTTTGCAAAACAAAAGAAGTGTTTAAATCCTTGAATTTTTCCCTTGGTTATAATGGAGTCACTGTTCTTTCCGTGTCATCTGCAATCCTCAAATGCCTTTAATCAAATCCTCAGGATTTAAATTATTAAACATCTTTTTGGGATTACATTTTTTTATTCCTAATTATACGCAAAAGATATATATCATGAAATATGCAGCATGTAATTGCAATTAAAGCGTACAGTCTCCCAAAAGATGGGTCTAACAGTTTTACACATCCAAAATTTAATTAGGCAGATAATGAGGTTAGAACTGAGATTTTTAAGGATGGGATGGGGAAGAAAATGTTTGGAATTATGTGTATATATATATATATATTTTTTTTTTTAAATGAAGGTGGAAATCAATATGGGGGCTGCAAATGCAAATTGAAGTCATATTTCTTTCCCTATCTCCACTTCACCTTCTTTCTTCTTGTATTGGTCTCGAGACCATCCATACAAAAACTGGATTTATCCAAATAGCGAACAAGTAATTAAATGAGGCGCAGAACAAAATCTGATTTTCTACATAGTTGGGTTTTGTGGCTGTTCCTTCTTGGACATCTGAGACACCAACTTTAGACTTAAACTTTTCCACATATTTAAGGAAACTTTTCCCAGGTAGGTTTCCTGGCCCTTCCTTCCCGCACATGTTATTAAAGGCTGTCTCCTCTGCTTGGCTGCCCAGTTTCCTGAGGGATACAGGAATTCAATACCTTTGAGACCTCCTTCCTCTGTCCTACTCACTTGTAATTGATCAATCAGTTCCAAGGTTATTAGGGGACGAGAGGAGAAGGGGACGGGCAGACAGACACAGGCAATTTCATCGCATGAATCTCATTTCCTTAGGAAACCCGAATAAAAAAAAATCAATTAAGGTTAAGACCCTCCGGTACCCATCTCCAATTACTTTCTAAGAACAAAGCCTTTTGCTGAAGTATCCATTATATGCAATATCTTGATCAGTCCAGCAGAGGATGAAGCCTGTTTTGGCGGTTTGCAAGTGTCCAAATACAGGATAAAAACAGTAGCTGAGGTTGTGGAACCTTTGGCAGTTTCAGGATTCACCTGCCACAGGTTGCATTCAATCGGAAAGGTTCAAAAGGACAAAATTTGCCTTTTTTATTCCCATCGGTGAGCGTAACTCCAGCGTTTTGGACACATCATGTGCTTCAGGGCTACATTCTCCATTGCTTTGTTCTTAGTGGCGCTTAAATATTAACAGAAATGTCGGGCGCTGCTGTTTTGGGATGCACCCGGAATCCTCCTCCTGAGTTTCAGCCGAAGAAGCAGAAGAGGACGATGCACATCCCAAGGATGCAGGAGCTTTGCGTCAGGGCTGCTGAGCTGCGCCGGAGAACAAGGTTGGGCCATCTCATCACCTCCCTCTTCCAGCCTCAGGAGTTTCCTACAAGCCTCACAGCTCCAAGGGCGCCTCCTCCCACCCCGGCTTTTGTTTCAGCATCGAATGGCCTTACATGCTGTTAATTAACAAATTCCTTCTCTCTTGTCCTGAGTGCTTATCTTAGTTCTTTCATATTCTGCAAATGTCACTAGTTTCCGAATCTGTTTACCTTCCCTCCCCATGTCACTGCATTTTTTTTTTTTTAATATTTAACATTTCATTAAGCCTCTATTCCTATGATCAGAAATAATTCAAATACAACTTCTCAGTGGTGGACATTGCGACATTAAATAAAACCCTAATGTTTTCACCAGCTGTTTTCTGGTGGATGGTCTTCTAACCATCCAAACTAAAACAAAACCCCACCCAAACAAACAGTTCTTTTGCTGTTCTGGTTGCAAACCAAGACCGTGTGAGCAGCCTGAAATGTTTGGGATCTCAAAAGCAGCAAAAATCATCAATTTTCTGCTATTGTGCTTTACCCAGTGGAGATGTCTGGATTCAGCACTTTGGGGCTACAGTTCCTTTTTCTTCCTCTGGTTTCACTATTTGTTGTGCTAACATCTTGTTCTGCTGTGAAACTGTTTACAGTAAAGAAAAAGCCGCCCTTATTTGCCTTGAATCTCTATGGTGAGGGATTTTTATTTTTTTGGTGGAGAGAAGGAAATGAAGGATGAAAATGTTAATAGAGGAAGCGTACATGTTTCAGATGATGTATTATACGTATCCCCTTCTTTCTTGTTTTACTTCTCTGCATTTTTCATTTCTCTAAGAATGTTTTATTATTTAAAAAAAAAAAAAAAAGTGATGCTTTCCCTGTGCATCAACTTGAAGACATTTTGGTGGGACTTTGTTATAGCGTCGCTTCAGCTATTGAGTTCCTCGCGGAGTGATGTGGAACCAGGATTCAAACCCTGACCAAGACCTTTTGAACTCGAGGGACATCTTTTCAATTTACTGACTTGCTCTAAGGTTTGGATACAATTTCTCTGCCTAAAATCAGGGAGGAAAACCTTGTTTCTCTTGGCACGGGATCGATCTCTGCATCAAAATGGTGGCAAATAATGTTTTCCAGATTTTATTTGTTACTACAGCATCAGAATCACCTTTACAGGCAGATATGGTATTGCTAAAATAGAGCCTATGGTTTATGTCATTTGCATCTAATGCGTTCTCATGGCCATTATTAATTCCCCTAGTAACTTTTTACTACTAGAAAAAAATTGCATTGCAAGACAGTGAGTATCTATCAGCAGTTATGCTTTTTTTCCCCCCCCTTCATTTTTTTTGAGCTGGCTTCTAATGCAGCAGCCTTTCATCCCCCTCTATAAGACTTACCTTTAACCCAGAATCTTTCACCCGTTATCTATAATGTATAATTATAAATACATTGTAGTCTTGAGTAAGTACAATTAAAAAGGGTAATTCATTTCCCTCCCTCTCTCCCAGCCTCCCACCCAAGTCCTTAGGTTTAATTTTCATGATTATGTTAGATTATGAGTCATTTTAAATCATGGTATCCAGTAGAGACTACTCCTACTCTGCAGCTCTTTTCAACAGTTGTTTATGGTAGTTTCAGCCTCTTTCTGCCTCTCTGAGGCTCTTTATTTTTAAAGCAAGGCAGACAAGGCCTAAAATTATTCCATTAAAGAGGTGCAATTTTTGTAATGGGACTTAGAGTGCTCTGCAGAAGTGCAGGCAAGTTTCTTCAATATCCTGAGCATTATTCGCTCATTTAGTTAAATGATGTTTCTAATTCCCTGGTAATTACATGTAATGAGGCACTCTTTCTCTTCTTGATGAGACTTTAGCTTAATATGAGATGTCGTATTTTTTTCTTTTTTTTTTTTTTTTTTTTTTTTTTTTTTTTTTTTTTTTTTTTTTTTCTTTTTTTTTCTTTTTTTTTTTTTTAGGGATAATTACCCTTCCCAGGAAAAGCAGGGGGTTTGTTGTGCAGAATATATAGCAAATTATTTTATTTCCTGCCATCTTGACTGCCAGTAAATTATAAAATTAAGTTTCAGTGGAGCATTAGCACCATTTTGGAAGGGCTTGAGATTTTTTTTTTTTCTTATTCATGTATTGATGTCCTTTGGGACTGTTGAGCTATTATTCATAGAATAGATGTTTTTCTGCCAGTTCCTAGCATTAGATGGTATTGAAGCAGCAACATAGGTTTAATTTTTTTTCTGGATAATATCCAATGCAGAATGGTCTTGTTAGTTGCTTTTTATGTCAGGTAATTATCTTTATAAAGTTCTAGTAACACTTCCCCACCCCCCTCCTCGGTGACTAATTTAATTTATTTTTATGCACGTTGTAATATTAATTGCTGGGGGGCTCTTTGTTTTTGGTTATGGATGGCTCTTCTTTCTTAAATTTCTTACATTTGAATAATGTTTAGGGTATTGGAATGAATGAAAAGCTGTAGGATTCATAAAACAACAATAATGCAGCATTTAACTGCAGTAAAAATAGAACCATTGGTAATTTCAATTACTGTGATTTCCTACCTTTTGTCAGTGTCATTTCTTCCTGTTATTCTGATAAGGTGATTCTTGTCTGCTCTTTTGTTTTTAAATTTAAAAAAACTATGAATGGAACAGCACCTGACAACAAAATTCTGTAAGGGCGATCTCTGCATTAGGAGTTGAATTACCATTTAAAAAAACATTAAGTTGTCTAGTTTTTATAGAAAATCTGCGGACGGTGTTATCTCAGCTACCTTTAGCTGTCTAAACCCAAGGGTTTTAGCATAAATGAGGAAGCCACCTAGCCTCCCATATTTCCAGTGTTTGAAATATTGTAAAATAACACCTGTTTGCGCAAGAAACTTATATGACGGGTGAGGCTATCGGCCGCAGCGTTCCTGCTAATTCATTTTTCTTGTCTGCTGTGGCTTGAGATGTGATTTACGGCTTTCGCTGCCTGGCACTGAGCAAAACCTGGAGGTACCTGGTTTGCAGGTGGACTTTGGGCAGGTCACTTCACCTTCTCCCCATCGGTCTCCATCAATCACGGATCTAATGACAGCTGTCTCCTCCGCAAAGCCCTAGTGAAGCTGCAGGCTGAAATTATTAATATAAAATAATTATATTATAAATATAGAGCAACCAGACCCAGCCTTGCTATAGCTTTTTAACATCTTTGTGACAGAAGTTACTCCTGGCCGTATGTGCAAGACGCATCTAGTGTGTTCACTCACCTTGCAGGAGGAAATGAAACAAAATCAAAACCTGTCTGTAAGGGGAGAAAACCTTGTTGTCTAACAGGGGTGGCTGGGGAGGGAACTGGGGAAAGGAAGGTGACCTTTGTTAGCAAAATCTTGTGTGGCTTCCCGCTTGTTCTCTCTCTTTGGAGGAGATTTTTTTGCAGTTGGTTGGGAAGACTCACCCACCTTATCCTGGCAAGACCACATTGGTAGGAGTTGGCCATGTGAGAACCTTTCTCGATCTGAAGATAGATATTCCTATATGTGAGTATATTGCATTTATACCCTTTGAAATCAATGAGACTACCTACGCGCTTTACAATGTGTTCGTTTAAGGGTTTTGTAGGGTCAGCATCAGAATGAGTAGTCATTGAAGGATTGAGTCTTGAGAATGGTGGGCTCCTGTTTTAGGAGTGTCCTTTTTCTGTCTAAGAAACCATGGTGCCGCAAAGTTCTAAATATAAAGGCACATCTTCATGATAAAACCAAGATTTTGAGAGGCTAAAGTGCAATCAGCGGTAGAAAATAAATGTCATAAATAACTTTTTGATCCCAAATACTGTGACCCCAATTCTATAGAAAGAAGCTGGAAAAATATGACTGCATCTCACTCTTTATTTCATCTTAAGCAATTTGACATCAATCAAATGACTATAGAGGCAAAGGGATGAACGTTTATTTCCCAGCCACAGGATTGCTGTCAAATTGCAATTTTCAAAATTGAAAGAGTTGTTAAGCTAGATTTTCTCCATTTTCTTCCTAGTTCTTTCCCTCAAACTTTCAGAAATGTGCCTCTCAATTTTGCAGTGTACTATTCTACAATGTGCAAGGAAATTAAAGAAAAAATTCTGTACCACACAGTGGTAAAATCTCCTCTTCCTGTCTGCAACTCAGTATGGAAAATCTAGAGGAAGACTGCATCAAAGAATAGGGAAGGAATGAAATCTGAGCATTAAGCCCTAGTTAGGCTGACATGTAAAAGAAACAAGTTTGGTACATTTGTGTTAGGTGATTTAAAGCTGTCTGGCTATGACTGGTTATCTCCAGTCTGCTGCAACTCAGAGTGAATACTCAGACTTGCTAAGAAGGGGAACGTGCTACCTGGTGGTTGTAATTTATGGATTTCAACTTTGAGTAAAAGCTTTTCCTCGATATTACTAGGAAGGCAGGACATGCATTCATTAAATGCTTATGGCGTTTAAACAAATGAGGCAAACACATCCTTAGAATACAGAGGTTCATGGAGACACATTTAAAAATTAAAAAAATCAGACTTTACAGGTGTTATCCACCTACTGTTGCTTTTGCAACAACAGAGTTTGGGTGGAGATCAGTGCTCTGTTATCAAGAGAGCTATAGAAACCCACTAAGGCAGCACCCACTCACAAGGATTTACACTCAAACCAGATGATGCTGGTGATAGGAATTATTCCCACTCTTAGCGATCAGTCTCAGAAGCAATGCTCTGAGAAAGTGCCTTCTCTTTTATTAATGCACTTGTGTTAAGTGGTATTTATGAGGAATGTGAGCACCCCCTCGACTGCTGCAATACTTTAGGAGGTACCTAAATCTGGCCAGTGCTTTACATTCTCTTAAGTTTCTCTAAGTTTCTGAAAGCCAAAGCTCCCTGATAGACCTGAGCACGTCAACACTTCCCTCATCTTTAAAACCAACTATAATGTTCTGCTAATACATTCCCGTTGTCACAGCCTGGTAGTAACTTCAAAGACTACCTAATATATGCAATTTTCTCTTAAAACAACAACAACGAAAAGCTTCTAGTGGAAGAGTGGCGGTCTCGGCTGTGGTGACCCACATTCAGCTGTGAACTCTGCTAGAAGGAATTCCAGCTTCTTTCTAGGATGGGGTACGGAGCTGTTTTGAGATAGCAGGTGTGATGTAGGAGATAACGGTCAGCACCACAACTGATTCACATTTAAATAAGTATTATTGGTACCTGATTTTCTGTTTTCCAGATGTTGTTTTTCCNTACCTAAATCTGGCCAGTGCTTTACATTCTCTTAAGTTTCTCTAAGTTTCTGAAAGCCAAAGCTCCCTGATAGACCTGAGCACATCAACACTTCCCTCATCTTTAAAACCAACTATAATGTTCTGCTCATACATTCCAGTTGTCACAGCCTGGTAGTAACTTCAAAGACTACCTAATATATGCAATTTTCTCTTAAAACAACAACAACGAAAAGCTTCTAGTGGAAGAGTGGCGGTCTCGGCTGTGGTGACCCACATTCAGCTGTGAACTCTGCTAGAAGGAATTCCAGCTTCTTTCTAGGATGGGGTACGGAGCTGTTTCGAGATAGCAGGTGTGATGTAGGAGATAACGGTCAGCACCACAACTGATTCACATTTAAATAAGTAAAGGCACTGAGGTTTGTTTTATTACTGTTTCACACTGCTGCAAATAAATCTGCAGGCACTCTGTGTGTTGCCTGATGTGTTTTGAGCTGTTCACCCTGGAGCAGGAGTCTGTCTACCAGTTCTTCCCAGGGTCCAGAACATCTCCTGACCATGTCACCAGGTCATTCTCATTGAAAGCTTGCTTAGGTGGCCACAGTCCCCTTGGATATCCTTGGACTGTCACTGACAAAGGAGCTGGTACCCAAACTGGGCTAAGCCAGGCACAGCCCTGAGCCACGAGACATGGGTCTGTAGTCCCAGAAATTTGGGTACATCCATCATTTTCTGGGAACGGAACAGCTGAAAGAAGATTCTAAGACAGCAGGCTTTCCTGTCCAAACGGTAATTATCCCATCCTCCTCCGAAAGGCGACAGAATTTGTCCAGAAAAAAATGGTGAACAGCCCGAGGGGAGAGAGAAACCAAAGGGTGCGGTTTTGGCAGGGACTCCTGCCAAGCTCTAGACTGCAGGGACAAGGGCAAGTTCACCACGGGAGTGCTGGCATCACAGATATCGCTGCACCGGGAACCAAATCCAGAGAATCTGGAAGTTCTGCTGTTTTCTTCGCAGCAGAAGTCTGAGGGATTATAACAGCTTGATCGTGTGGCTGGTGTGGATGGGAGCCGAAATCGCAGTAACTGTGTGGCAGCGGAGTGCAAGGCGTCTGTGCAACCACCGTAACGCGGCTGGGGGGCAGAAAGGGAGTAAAGGTAAGTCAGGCTGATACAGGAGGCTGGGCTTATTGGTACCTGATTTTCTGTTTTCCAGATGTTGTTTTTCCTGAGGTACAATGTTTGGATTTTCCATTTGCATCTCCATCTTAGTCTTCCTTTTTGTTTCGCTCTAGGAATTTCTGTATCTGAGGAAGGAAAAAAAGTAAAAGAGGATGAGAGTGGAGAATAGGAAACCCAGTCTATACCAATGGCTCATATTGTCCCTTTTAGATAATACCATTGTGGAGGGCTTCAGTATAAAACCCTGAAAAATCATGGTAATTGTGGTTTATTCCAGGGCTTAAATGTTGACAGAGGTCATCAAGTTAAGCCTGTCTTGCTTGCCGGTATTTAGGCATTCGGATATGTAAAACAAACAGCTTAGACCAGTATAGTGCTGGAGAATTATTTGCTATTCTTGTGTGGAAATGGTGATAAATTGACTAAACCTCCCTTGTTTTGCTTTCTGGCTCCATGAGCAGACTGCCGGGTTTGTTGCTCTTCACGCCTGCCAGATGTGAGACACGGAGCAGCTGTTTGGAGAAGGGTCCACCCTCCATGGCAACCTGAAGAAGCAGCAGCACCGCTTAAGGGTGAGTCTTTCAGCCTGGCCTTAGCCTGGAAAATTGCAGGTTGCATGTGGACTTGGTATTGTAAAAGCCTGTTAGCTGTCTGCAAGGCAGGAGGAAGGTGTTTTTTGCTGGTTTTTGCTCTCCTGTAGCGTGTGGCCCAACAGCCTCAGACCCTACCAGTCATGGTAGCATCAGTCAATACGTGGAAACCTGTCTACCAGGACTGGAGTAACTCCAACACCCCTTTCACGAGGGCTAATTAGGAGCCATCAGATTAAATTCGCTGTTACTTATCGAGTAGCTCTAAGCCAATGGCCTCCAGGTGAAAAAAAAAAAAACTGTTAGTAAATCAGAGAAGTAACTATTTGTTGACATTTCTGTCTGTTAGCCCCAGACATCAGCCCGTATCCTGATGGTAATGTGGCTCTTCGTCATGTGCACTTACGCTGCTGCAGATCAGGATGCGCGGTTCAGATTGTTACAAATGCCTTTATCCATTCCCATTGACATTTTAAACAAACGGTGATATATTTAGTACAATAATTACAGTTATTTGATTACCTTTCTTTTAGCCTGAAGTAGAAGGCAACTGACAGATGTGAATACCTCTGAGACCAATACTCTGTAATAAACTAACATTATTTATTACAAGATGCATTTTATTAATAGGAATTGGCAGTAATTAATTCAGTAAAGTTGATGTTACTAATAATTACATGTAATTCATGAAATATTTATGAAAGAAAACTGTGTATAAAAATGACACAAAGGTCATTTAGCTAATTAGTTAATAAATACCACCAACATTTCTCGTGAGTCTCTCTAATTCTGAATAGTTTCAGATTTTCCTTAGTGGAATAATTTTTGAAATATTTTTTCTTCATACGTGGCATCCTGACATGGAAACTAACATTTCTGGTTATTGTTTTGAGCCAATGTATGTGCTGTTTCCTTCGCTAATTCACTTTGTCCTCTTTCCTTGTTCATAGTGAAAGATCCTAATTAGAGATAGCACTAGCTCAATCTAATTTAGGTTATCAGTGAGTTGCGGTGTCTCCCAGTTTAAGGATATATGAATATATCTCTGTCTGTTTAACTCGATTCCACTGACTTTCCTTGGAATCAAATAACCATCATCCAAATTAATAGCTGACATCTGAACTGGAAAAATCTCAGTGTCATTTCTGCTCACATTGAATTCAATGACAAAAGCGTCCATTGACCTTGTGAGATGAAGGATCAGACCCTGTGCTCTTCCACGTTCCTGCCTTGAACAGTAATATTGCATTGGTTTGTAGCAGCCTTTGTCCCAGGATAAGCTGGTGCTATTTGTAGAGTAAGGTGCAGAATGAGGTTATCGTATCGATTAGGTCATCCTGTGTACTACAGGCTGTGGAGAATTTCACCTGTTTTGAATTAAGCCAAATTACTTGTATTTGGTTAATGCCAGTCTTTCAGAGATCATCAAACAGTTTGGGTTGAAGGGACCTTCCCAGCTCCCCAGTGCCCCCCCTGCCATGACAGGGACATCTTCACCAGCTCAGGTTGCTCAGAGCCCCGTCCAGCCTGGCCTGGGATGTCTCCAGGGATGGTTCATCCACCACCTCTCTGCCCAACCTGGGCCAGGCTCTCACCACCCTCAGCATCAAAAATTTCTTCCTGACGTCCAGCCTGAATCTCCCATCTTTTAATTTAAAACCTTCACTCCTTGTCCTGTCACAACAGGCTCTGCTAAAAGGTCTGTCCCCACCCTTCTTACAGGCCCCCTTTAAGTACGGAAAGGCTGCAATAAGTTCTCCCTGGAGCCTTTTCTTCTCTAGGCTGAACACCCCCAACTCTCTCAGCCTGTTCTCAGAGGAGACACGATCTGAAACACTAAGAGCCAGGGAATCCACCGCATCTTTTTGTCATGTGCTCCACCAGCCAACCGGGCTCACCCTTCAGACCTGGATGGATCTGGCTTCAGTTTCTTGCTGCAAGTCAAACACAAGTTATCAGGCTTGATGAAGGGTTTGCTGGATAAAATTCCATGTTGCCTTCTGAAGAAGGGCAGACTTGGTGATCTAATAATGTTTGTTTCCATGAGTCTATGAAAGCCACCTTTGCACTTCCCTCATTCTGTCATTGCTTTACGCTCAGTCATAAAACAACCTTCAGCACTCAGCCTTTTGGCAGAGAAAAGAATTGCTTAAGGACTTCAGGGATGAGGAGGTGAAGAGAATGTTGCGCTCACGGCCTTAAATCCAGACGTGAGGAGTGGTGACCAAGGGCTGATGTCACTTGTACACGCTGCTCTGTGGGTGGGTTATGTGGCTCTGCTGTGTTTCCAAGCAGGGAGACGGACCCTGGGCTGCCCTAAACCGGGAGGGGCTGGCCCGAATTCATAAGCTTTCTTAAATAGTTGTTCTCTGGCTCAGTGTTGCTGTACTGACCAGAAACACATTGCACTTAGATAACCATCACCATACAGTCCTTAAAAACAAACCTGTGTGTGGGATCATGATTCCTCTTGTTTCATGGATAGGCCACCACTGACCGACGAGGAAACCTTGGTCTTCAGTACTGAGGGCTTGTGTTTCTCACGTGTGCCGTTCACAGCAGCAAAATCTGCTGGTGAGGGGCCTGGAGCACAAGTCTTATGAGGAGCGGCTGAGGGAACTGGAGCTGTTCAGCCTGGCGAAAAGGAGGCTGAGGGGAAACCTTATCACTGTCTACAGCTGCCTGAAAGGAGGTTGTAGCATGGAGGGGGTTGGTCTCTTCTCACACGTAGCAAGTGACAGGATGAGAGGAAACGGCCTCAAGTTGCACCAGGGGAGGTTTAGATTGGATATTAGGAAAAATTTATTCCCAGAAAGGGCTGTCAGGCATTGGAACAGGCTGCCCAGGGCAGTGGTGGAGTCACCATCCCTGGAGGGGTTTAAAAGGTGTTTAGACGACGTTCTTAGGGACATGGTTTAGTGCTAGTTAGGTTACGGCTGGACTCGGTGATCTTGAGGGTCTCTTCCAACTGAAATGATTCTATGATTCTAGAATACACCCAGGAACTCCCCTTTATTAAGAACCTGTCCCTTTATTAAGAAGTCCCCTTTATTAAGAATGTGAGACAGTGTGTATGATAACATCTTTCATGGTTGTCTGCCCACTGATACTGCAAACATACATAGATCAAGCTTGTAACTGATGTCTATGATCTGCATGTAAACTGAGTTATAAGTCTGCAACTGGTCTGAATCTGAATGGCCTCACCAGTGTCTCATGCCTTATTCAGTTTTTGTGGCCCAACTTCATAAAATAAATCTCCTTTGAAGAACAATTTTATTTTACGGTAAGATCTGATATAGAAAATTTTATTCCATTAGACAATAAAATATATCTGGGTAAGGCATATAGTCTTGAATGGCTAATGAGCATCAATAGAAATTACTCTGGCTGATAAACATTTGTCTTTTACTTAATAGCTGTTATCCTTTTTAAGCACAAATCGTGCTCCATTAAAGTTGAAGATGCTCAGCCTTAGTTCAACCAGACAGCTCAGATCTTTGCATTTTCTGCCAGCAGAACTCGCTGGTCTTTAGCATAATGTGTTCTGCAGAACCCATTTGTTTCTGTGCAAATGCATTTCTGTTCCATTTTTCATGGGGCAGCAGAGATGGTATCGTGCCTGGTGGGCTGTGTTGATGTGCATGAAATTGGCTTGCAAGGGTTTTCCTTGAATTGGTTAACTTTGAGAAGTAAATTTTCTGGAGGAAGAGCTGCTGCACAAGAGCATTTTTCTGTCTTTTTGTGAGTCAGTGTGGAAACGCCTGTGATGGCAGCAGCACAGGAACGTGCTGGCAGGATCCAGCCCCACTCGGTGCCCTGCCAGGGACACGGGTGATGTTTGGGCTCTGGATGTTACTGTCTGCTGAGAACTTGATGGAGGAGCTCAGATGAAAGACCTGGAGATGGAAATGATATCAGCTGATATCAGGAATTAATTACTTTGGCTTTGCTCTTTCCAACTCTACTTTTAACAAAATAACAAATTTATGTTTGGTGAGCCCCTCAAAGCTTTGAGCCGATGTTCCTCTGAAGGGATGCTGGGCAGAGAAGTGGAGAGAGAAAACAGTCATGGAAAATAGACAAGAAAGGATGGAGACTGCAAGGCCATTCCTGACTTTTGGCTTCGCCCCTTTTGTTTGGCCACTTCCTGATGGTGAGAAAACTCCTTGGGCTCTGCTGGCTGGTGGTATTTGCAGCTCTTCTTCAGCTGCTGAGATGTAGCCTGGAGAGTGAGAGACCTGGACTGGCTGGGCTCAGGCACTTCCAAATGCTTTGTATGCTAATATACCAGTGTATACAGAATAATACACTGATTAGCTCAGCTCTGCTTTCTTTAACACGAGTAAGCACGAGTACATAAATAATATCAGGACAATAAAATGACCTCCATAAGGTATGGATTAGAAAGGAATGACTGGATGAAGGAATGAGGAAAGAGTTCTTGACCCAGGGGTCCCTGCTGAGGTGCCCTCACCCTTGGCTGATGGCAGCCCCTGTGCCACCCTGTGTGTTGGTAAAGAGGATGGGCTGGAGCCATATCAGTCTCTTAGTCTTCTCCTAGTGAATCCATCTCAGCTCATTAATAAATGACAAGAGTTGCTTTTGCAT
>VWYH01007886.1:161693-208004 GCA_013399365.1 Pampusana beccarii
AGGATGGAGACTGCAAGGCCATTCCTGACTTTTGGCTTCGCCCCTTTTGTTTGGCCACTTCCTGATGGTGAGAAAACTCCTTGGGCTCTGCTGGCTGGTGGTATTTGCAGCTCTTCTTCAGCTGCTGAGATGTAGCCTGGAGAGTGAGAGACCTGGACTGGCTGGGCTCAGGCACTTCCAAATGCTTTGTATGCTAATATACCAGTGTATACAGAATAATACACTGATTAGCTCAGCTCTGCTTTCTTTAACACGAGTAAGCACGAGTACATAAATAATATCAGGACAATAAAATGACCTCCATAAGGTATGGATTAGAAAGGAATGACTGGATGAAGGAATGAGGAAAGAGTTCTTGACCCAGGGGTCCCTGCTGAGGTGCCCTCACCCTTGGCTGATGGCAGCCCCTGTGCCACCCTGTGTGTTGGTAAAGAGGATGGGCTGGAGCCATATCAGTCTCTTAGTCTTCTCCTAGTGAATCCATCTCAGCTCATTAATAAATGACAAGAGTTGCTTTTGCATCATTGTATAGCCTAACTGAGTAGGGAAACAATTTTCTGAGATTATTTGAATTGCCTTCCCCTGGAAAATAAAAATGAAAAAGCTTTTGTTATTTTTCAACTAATAAACAGACTCTCAGGAAGAAAAAGCTTCAGCAGCAAGCAGAAGAAACAGCAAAACAAGATAAGGGAAATATGCACACGAGGGTCTGTAGCAGAGAATATGNTCTTAGTTAAAACTAAGATGAGAGGAAAGTTCATGTGTACCCGCATACAGCTGCACACAAACCTGTGCCTCCCCTTACGCTTACTCAATTATGAGATACATTCATGGTGCAAGAAATTCAGAGTCCAGTTTTTCTACCCCATGGCCAGTTCAGTATGGTTGGAAATGTTGAAATGTTGGAACCTTCCCCCTGCTATTTTTTTTTTTTTTTTCCCAAAGCCACACTAAGAGCTTCAAAGAAAGAAAATAATGGGAAGATGTATATGAATTAGTTTAATCCGAATATTACTTGTGGAAAGAAGTGTAGCGAAGTGTGTCAGGCAGCACTTGGATCGGATTTGTTGTGTTCATGCTAAGGCAGGAGCAAAAGACTTGGTTGTCTCGTGTCTTGGGTATTTCTTATGCCTTCTTCTCATCTCTGAAGCCTAGCTTGTCTGCAGAAAGTTTGATTTTTGACTGAGATGCAGCTGTTAGGGCTGAATAGAAACAGTGAGCACAGTGGAAGAGAAAAGAAACTGGGAAATGAGATGCGCTGCAGCCAGCAAATGGATTTGGAGATCTTGATTGCTGTATAACAAAAGAAGCCTCTGGGATATATTTTACTTCCTGGCAGAAAGGAGAGAGCTGTGGTCGTGGGACATGTTTCTAAAGCCTGCAATGCACAATCATCGCCTTTGGATTGTGTCCAAGTGCTGCTCAGAATCCCGATGGCTCTTGAGCAGCATTAAATCAAGATGGATGTCACTTTACATCTCATTGCGAATGCGCTACCTGAAGCACGGGCTGGCTTGTAAAATTCCTTTTCAAGCAGAGGCTTCTGCCTCAAGGCAGGTTTGATCTAGCTGGGAAGAAAGGAGGAAAACCTTTTTTCCTGCCCCAATCTGCGAGTCAGTTGGTGTATAACCAACTACGGTTCACCAAACCCTCTTCCTCCAGAGCTTCGGGTCGTGTTCAGGGGATGTAAGCCGACGCTCCTTAGCATCCCTCTGTACTGAGGACATAAACAGGGAAAGCAGATGAGCTGTGTCTTCAGGCTGGAGTGATTCCCCACTGCTATAACAGCTTAGTAAATTATTATTGCGCGTTGGCTCCCGTTTGAGATAACCAAGTTCTGTAATTGCTCCATCTCCATTGAGTACAGGGTGATATTCTCCATGCATTCTGCTGAAGGTTTACTTCTTTTTTTCTCCTTGTCTCAGAGAGTCACAAACTACAGGGTGAAATCCTTCCAACTAACTTTACAGGGACAATAGAAGTACCTGTGGAGGGAATATTTCGTAATATCTATGTTGGGATCTGACTTGACAGTTGGCCTAGTATTTATTCTTTTATTTCTCTAAACCACAGATGTTATCAGTAAAAAGCAAACATAAGACTGGTAATTGTTTTTTCAATAGCCAAGTAACATATGTAGAATATATTATTCATATTTATTAAATATGCAGATAAGCAATATATTTTTTAAAAAAAGAATTAATGGTTTGTGAAAGGAAAGACAGCACTTTATTAAGAGAGGATCTTCACGATCTACTTTCCTACGCAGAAAGATACTTTACCCTTAACCAAGACACCTCTAAACAAAAGTGGAATCTTACGTTATCTGCTCTGGAAGAAAACGTGAGGCAAGAGCTAGGTGGAAGTATATGTTAGCAGTACATTCAGTTGCCCAGGCAGGTACTAATTTCCAGGAACATGTATATTGGTTGTTTTTGCATTGAGTGGGCATAAATGAGAGGTTGACACTCACTCCTGGTGTTGGGCTTCTACCAGATCACAGAATGATTTAGTTTAGATGAGACCTCAAGCGACTGTGTGGTCCAGACCTTGCTGAAAGCACAGGGACATCCTCAGGTGGGCTCTGCCTTCACTGGAATGCTCTGCGAAAGGGTTTCTGGGTCAGCATGAAGCCACTTTTACACAGCCAGACACCTATTCTGAGAAAATACTAGGAAATGTCCTCATTTGGAAAAGGAAAATGGCATTATTGTAGCTGGGAATTAAAAGAAAAAAACCCAGACAAAACACAACAACAACAAAACAAGAAATAAAATTATGCGTAGTGCACATATTTTTGGGTCTGAATTCTGACTGGTTTTACTTTTGGCATCAAGTGAAAAGAAGTGAACTACTGTGCTCTGCCATTACAGCCTGTCTCTGATCTTTCCCGTATCAGTGGTATGTGAAAGCAGCATCTTATTTGAATTAGATGGCTATTCAATAGGGTGGAGTCCTTTTGATGTTGAATTAGTGGATGCTGGTGGGTCTAAGAAAAATACCTGGATTCCCAGCACAGGCATGTTCTGTGGCTCACAAAGTCAATTTTGTTCTTATAAGCTGCAAAGCAGTGCCCTTCCTTTCCATTTCTACTCATGGCAGAAGTTGCTGGAGCTGGAAGAATCAGCCTGGCCCCAGTGTCAACCTTGGCCACCTACACCTTTAGTGCTAGAATTAGGTTATGGTTGGACTTAATGATCCTGAGGGTCTCTTCCAACTGAAACGATTCTATGATTCTACGTGTCACCCAGCAAGCTGACGCTTGAGGGACACGGGGAAGGTCCTGATACCCTCATCCCACTCGACCCTCTCATCGCTGGTTCCTCAGCTGGGACTCTGCACCAGCCCAGACACCGTTTTGCTCTCCTCTCCGTGAGGATCCAGCCCCATTTCCAGGGGATTGTCATTTGTTGCCTCACATCCGCTCTGCTGAGCTCACAACTCTCAAAATTCACCAGAAACAAAGACACAGGGTGAAATTAAAAAGAGCCTGTGAAGGAAGCGGACAGGAAAACAAACCCGTGCTTTTCTCTAGGAGCCCTTGGTAGAAACCCTAGGAGGTGTAAAACTGATTTAATTCTTGCTGTGTTTTATTTGGCCACCGCTTGCAAAATGCTGCTGTTGATTTTGGCATAAGAAATGAATTATACCATTTCAGCCAGTGTTTCTAAATGTAGTCTTGAACAGGGATGTTCATAGAGATGATTTTTTTTTAAAAAAAAGCTTCTTTAAAAAGACAAAAGCTCTCCCATGCAGCAGAATGGAAGGTTTTTCTAAAGCCCTTTCCCCTCCATCCTTCTTCTTGAAAACACATTTGTAACCATTAGTTTGGTGTCATGTTTTGTGATGGGGGAATTTTCGCCCTTTGCATCCTGCCGTGGTGGGGTGAGGGCTGTGGGAGGGTGGCTGGTGCTTCTCCAGCCCCATGGATCATGAATCATGTCAGTTCAGAGGGGAATCTGAGTTGGTGCCCAGCTCAGCAAGGGCTCCAGGCTTTGCAACTGCCTTTTGATGAACATTTTTGGGAAGAGGTTTTTGGGCTTAGGAAACATCCTTTCGTTAATAGCACCATTACATCAGAAACTAATTAAAACTAGAGGTCCTCTGTCATATTTTATACAAAATCGTATTTCTCTTGTCAACTTTGAAATGCCGTAACATAATAAGGAATAGTCCTAAACTCGCTGAAAAAGCAGAAGCCCAACAAGCCGAGTAGCTATAGCAGAATAGATACTTTCTATTAATATGTCCTGTTGATACAAGTTCAATGTAAGTTATGAAACTGGAAATTTTGTTAATTCTCTTCTAAATGTGTAAATTCTGTGTATAGTAAGTTTCTTATTTAAGGCTGCTTAATGAAAAAAAAAAGATTAAAATTTGAAATAATCAAAAATATTTTCCCCAGAAAACAATTTCCTGTTGGAATTGCTAACTTTGATAGTGAAATGTTCTGTCTCATAGAACGCAATAAATAAAAGCTGAAAAGCGTTTAGTTAGATATTAGAAGAAACAACAAGATCAGAAAGGCAATGAGTTGTGGATATTGTCTTTTCTGTAGTGGCAGTCCAATAGTTTACAGAGATTTTTCTTTTTCTAATTCCCATTTCCTTTCCAGGAGCCTGATTCTGTGCACAGTTACGTGCACATGTGTGCCCAAAGTGGTGTCACATGTGCCAGGAGCTATTCGTCTGAATAAGGTCAGATGGCAGTGACACCTGCATTTATATTTCATTTTGCTGCTGTTTTACTTCCGAGATGTTGAAGTAAAAATAAGGTTTCCTATGAAAATATGGCTGGCTATACACATATGTGAAATTTCCAGAGCACTGGGATCCTACCTGTTCCTAAGCAGTTAAGGTAAATGTTTATATTTTTATTACCGTTGCTTACATATTTATTGTGTAGCCTAACTGAATAGAAAAAACAATTTTCTGAGATTATTTGAAGTGCCTGCCTTGGCACCTCGTCCTCAAAAACTACAAAATACTAAAACCTAGTTTTGGTTAGCAAAAGCTCTCTTGCAGTTTTTAAAGATTTTGTTGCTAAAGTATTTGGTGATAATTAATTTTTCTTGGTCTTTGAGTGACATATACCCTTCGTTTTGAGCAGCTGATTTTTCAATGGTCATCACTTGCACACACCAATAATCCAATTCCATGCTCACATTAAGAAAAAATGAAGCTTTCGATGATTCTCTTCCTTCAGAGGCAGATGGGTCAGCAAAGAAGAGCTGCACAGCCAGCAGTGGCCCTTGAAAAATTACAAAATAGAGGTTATTTCTTGACCCCAGTTCACTCAAGGATCTTGAAGATGTTAGTAAATTATGAAGATTATTTTAGTGTCTTGAATAGCTGCTAAATCTACAGTGAGATCCTGTGATTAGGAAGCTATATAGGGCTTTAAACATTGATGACATTCTCAGTGTTTTCTGTACCATTCGTTTATGGCCCATCTCTAGTGCACTGGTACCAGGCATCCCAGGCTATTTCCAAACGCAAAGTTGAAATCGCAGGTTTTTAGCATCACTATTGATTGTGTATTGTATTGCATAGTTGGTGTGGTTTGCTTTTTTTTTTTAACACATGTAATTCAATATAAGATGTGTTTTCACAGATAATTCTGTGTATGCATTCAAATAGCTTTTCCCGTGCCTTGCATTTGTCAATATTGGCTGTCACCGCTGTCATGTAGTCAATTTATCTGCTTACGCGGTTTCTGTCATATTTCTCTGGGCTTGATCAGTGCAAATTACTTTCTAATCCATGGCAATATTTTACTTCTCACCTCTCACTGCCATTTATAGCAACCACTTCTGAGTGGTTTTGAGAAAAGTTTGTCAAAAGCCTTGTGCTGAGTTTCTGTTTTACTTTCTTCAAGGTCTTAATATTACATAGAAATAGCAATAATAAACAACCTCTGTAAAGTAACGTTTTTGGACAGTATTCTATTTTTTTTTTTAAATTCTTTTTTTTTGATATTAGAAGATCTTTCCCTGATGGCAGCATCACTACTGACCTACTATATAGTGCATGGTTGTGTTTTGTTGTGGTTTGTCATTTTGTTCCCCCCCTCCAATAAAAAGAAGCATCTTGCCTATTGGTATGAAGTCAGATTAACCTTGGGAGGGGAGAAATTGGAGGGGGGCGGTATTTTAACTATTTTTCTGATCAGTCCTATAAATAATCACTCACAATAGCCCGCACCTCTCACAGATAGTTTGGTTTGCACAGTAGGGCTGCACGACGCCTGTGTGCGTTACCAAATGAAGCCGATTTGCTTTCAGATGCAAATCTGCTCCTCATGTAAAACTACAAGGATTTGCAAAATTATCTTTCTAAAGAAAAGAAAATTTCAACACACTCCTAAATGAAATAAAAAGAACCCAAACAAACAACCTTCGTCTTTATCCGGATTAATCTGTATGAATTATTAGGTTGAGGAAAGACATAATAGGGCTTGTAATGAAACTGGACTTCAGAATTCCCAGTGGCACCCCCATAGTAAAGATTTTTAGGTAAATTGCTATGGCTTTTGGTGCAGTATATGATTTCCATGTTGCTTGACTTGTTTTCACTTGACAACAGATTAACCAGCAGGTTAAATATTGTGGTTTCAAAGTGTTAATTTAGCACATTTGCAAATTAGAATTTTAACATATTTGGAATTTTGATGAGACTAGAAGGCAAATTGTAATGTTTAAGAGCAGCTGATTTTAGGTGCAGTTCAGCAATTAAATTAATTTCCAGCTTTCTGATGCTGAGAAGGACACTCGGTGCTGATAATAGCTTATTTTCTCAGATGCATATTGGGGAGCAGACTACAAACTTTCAAATGAACACGTGTGCTTGATTTGTCTATTTGTATTCAAGTTTACCTTTTTTGGTTGTCAGTAACACTACCCCACCTGCCCTATACAGCTTGTAGTGCTTGAACCTATTTGGAAAATCAAGTGAATAGGGATTTGCATCATTACAATTTCCTTTCCATTTAGGAAGCATCTGCTATATCTTTAAAAGTAACAGGTTTGAAGAGGCCACAGGCTGTGAAACAGACTAAACCATTATTAAAATGAAACAAAAACTTAAAAAAAAAAGCTGGCTGGACCTAATTCAACAGTAGTTTCAGCATTTTTTTTTTTCCTCTTTTTACCTTGAAAAGGTTAAAAGCATTTGGGTCCTTGTGGAAAATGTAATTGCATTTCAGCCTTGTTTATGTGTGAATCTAAAGAACACTGATAATCTGCCACGTGAAAAAGTTCTGTTCTTCTGCTAACAGGCAATCCTTCTTGTTCCTAACTGGTCTTTCTATTAAGTAAACAGTTAAGGCCTAATTGGAGCTTTTATCTGTACCATGTCACACTAACTGATCAACCATTGCTAGCAGTCATATAAATGTCATTTTAAGTACTTCAATTGTACAGATCCAAGTACTACAAGGAACGAGGAAAAGCCTCAGCTGCAATTTTTCTTAATAACAAATAAAAAGCAAAGTTCTATGAAGATGTGTTTGAGCAGGTTAAGTTAACAATATTATCCTGCTAACCTTCGTGCATATCATTTCCATGGGCAGCTGGATGTTTTGTCAGGGGAATCAACTTATCCGAGGACATTTCTTTCTCTAATTAGATTTTCTGTTCTTTTGAAGGTGGGCAGCGCCATCACCATGTGCTTCTTAGTTTGCTGTTTATCTCACAGGAAAGCTCTAACACAAAGTATTTCTGCCAAACTTGGTCTTTTAATCTGCCTACATGATCACCAAGGGCCCTACACAAGAAAAACTCTGATTTTCATTATTTTCCTGGAGTGGGATACACACTCTCCTCCCAAACTTCTCCCATTCTCTCTGTTTTTCTGCCCAAGCACCAGCTCGGCAGCGAAAGGAAACAGGGGTTTGCTTCTAGAATTGTTTTAGACAAGTAGGATATTTTGTTTGCTTATGTGTTTGTTTGCTTCGCTTCCTGGCCATTGCCTGAAACTCTGGCTTTGGCTTCTCCTGAGTCCCATTGCACACATCCCAAATGGAAAGAAAAAATACAACTTCGCTTTCCAAAAGCGCTCAGCCTTGGTTTGTTCTTGCTTTCAGTGGGAGCAGGGTTTAGCCAGGGCACAGCGAGTCCCATCCCAATCTGTGTTAGGAAACAAGGTCCAGAGAATGCGTGTATTGCTTTTGAAAAATTACAGGCTGGCTTTCCAGGCACAGTTATTCGGATTATTTTTACTTGTCTCTATACATCCCCTCACCCAGAAGTAGAAGCTTCTTTTTTTTTTTCCTGCTAGTATTGCTGTTCTGTATTGGTTGGTGGGCATCTCAAAGTTGCTATCAATAGCACTACTATCAAACTCATTACAAGACTGTAAAAGTGTTTCACTTGTTTCAAACGTATTTGTAAGTCCTGTAGTTTTGAATGCTGGACTTGGGAGAAGAATCTGACTTCGAAACAATGGTAGTAACTCTCTCTTTGAACATCAAGCCTTTCAAAATTGTCTCCCATCTGGCACCGTCAAATTAATGGAGCTCTAGGATATAGGTCATTGAGCTCATTTCTTGTCTTAAGGCAGAACTGAATGTATCTGAGTCTTTTGTTAGAAGGGAAGATGAATGCTGTCGTCTTAAGGTCCACCTTGCCCTCTATACCCATCTTCAGCAGCAGGTTGTAGTGAGTAGTGTACACTAGCGCAAGGACACAGCCGTCCCCCACCCCAAATACTCCTTCACACCCCCACAGTTCACCCCTCAGAGGTTTTGTGATCTGGAGGTGGTGTCCTCAAGTTTGAAAGCAGATTCACCTTCCTCCCCTCACCCCAGCATCAGAGTCTGGACGGCCAAGTTATTGTAGGGTTTGGATTTTAGATCTGTCCTGACCATGTGAAGCATGCAGAGCCCTTTATGGGTTTGATATGGTGACATCTACTGACTTCAAGGTGCATGATGCAGCTGCCAACCAGATCGTGCAACTTGAAAGGGAGAGTGTTTTCACTTGGGTTGCCAAGCAAAGAACATCCATTTCTGCTCTCAACACAGAAAGCCTCTAAAAAAAGGCACTTGAGAGCAGGCACTAAACACGAGTGTCTCGCCTGCCATTAGAGGAATGGCATAAACCAAGACCAGCTTTGGCATGTGTTGGTCTTGAAGGAAACTTGTGTTAAACTGAGCAAACAAGACCTGGTGGCCATCCTTGTAGGTCTTTGCATCGCTCGTCATATTTGCTGTGCTGCAAGCTGAGAGAACAGCTTTTGTTTGCTGGCTCCTTATTCTTCTAGGTTTGCTCTACCTTTGGCTCGCATACTTCTTGCAAATCCTCTTGAGAATTTCATACTGACCTTCTCTTTCTGCCTCTAGCGTGGTGTCACACCATCTCCCCCAGCTGGGTTTCGGTGTTGCAGTTCAGATCCTGCTTACAGGTGGCCATCCCTGCCAGGGCTCCTTGGCTTTGTCCTGGAGAACGGGGTCTCCTGAGGGTCCAAAGCAAGCTGAGGTGGGAACAAGCTGTCTGGGAAAGGCTGACCTTGGGCTAGCCGAAATCAGAAGATAACCTGGAGGTCTGGGTTTGGTGAGCTATGGGCCAGAGGAGCAGGCAGAAGCATTAGGAACACTTGGTGCAGATATTGCGCCTACAGATCTGGCCCTGTTTACAAGACGTTGGGCTGGTAGAACATGATGTTGTAGCTTTGGTGTTCGTTTGGCCTGGTGGTGTTGGTTTGGTTGTATTTCATCGGTGGTAATGCTGACCTGTGACTCAGTTTCCATCAGGCACACATAAATTTGGACTCTGCTGCTGTGGCCAAAGCTCTGTTTCAGTATTGCCCCCTGTGGTGGGGATACTCCTGTGTATCGTGTTCCCAACACACAAGAAATCAGTGAGACATGGTGGAAGGACCACTGAGCTCTTGATGAACCAATAGAAATAGCTGGAATTGTTCATCCCTCACATTGGCAAAGGAACCAGGATACTTGGCTCGGCCCAACTGTGTTTTGCGCAGTCAAGCTGAATAATAAAAGTGTTTTCTGCAATGTGGGAATACAGAGACACGTGCAAAAGTACGTATACAGACACGTGAAAATCTTCATTACTCACCCTTTCCTTTCCAAGGGTGCTTTGATAAGGAGATTTCTTTTCATCCTCCAGTTTGGTTAAGGGTTGGGAGGTATCTGCTTTCAGAGAGGTTGTTGTCTGCAGTACCATGATGAAACTTCGGTGCCTGTTGGTTCAGCTTCTGCCCTCCGGCCCCGGGCAGATTGTTCTTCCTGCAATTAGTATTCACGGTTAGCTGAGCAGAACTTCTACAACGCATCTTCGCTGCTTTGAAGGTCATGTTACATGGTTTCAGAGTGGCCAGAGGAAAGATTCCTGTATGAAGAAGGTATATGGAAATATCCATTGTCTTCTTGTGTATTTAATACTTGAATTTCAGGTAGTGTTTCCTTGCTATTTATTTAGTTCTCTCTAATCTAATACATAATAAAGCAGGACGGCCAGTAGGAGCACAGTGGTTTTAGAATTTTCCATTGAATTTTGCCCTAGTTTTCAAGTCTCTCTGTTGGATTTGGGAGAAGAGGTGGTATTTTTATTTTTTTCAGAAACTTTGCATGTGTTGTTCTTAAAGTTTTTGCATTTTTGCAAATGCAACCTCCTGTGCTGAAGGTCACTGCTGCAGTTGCTTTTGAAATAAAAAAAGTAAGCCCTTTGGTAAATGAGTGATGATAACGCCTGGATTTAGCAACTCTTATCCCTGAGATACAATAATGTCTGCAAGATAAACATCACATTTTATTTTGGAATTTCTTTGGCTTAGCCTGTGGCATTGAGAAACAAAATGAAAAATATTTTAAATGTTACCTATACATGAACAATTCTGTTAATGCATACGCCAGAGTAGATACAACAGAACTACAGAAACTTGCTAACATGATTAGTGCATCTATAGAAAGCACTTTGTTCTGTGTTTATTCTAGGTTATATTCAGATGATCTTTACTGTCATGTTGTTTTCATTTAAAATGATGTGTATAGTCAATTGCGGACAGGATTTCCTACAAGAAACATAGCGAAAACTTGGGATGAACAAAAAATTTTCTAAATGATGATGACATGGCCAACATGTTGCATAAATGCCTCCTTTGCTAAAAATATCTCCAAGTCAAGGCTTCTGCTTGTGTAAAACGGTGTAAGAATGCAGAGTCTATCAGAGCCTGGGGACATAAACACTTGGGCAAAGATTTGCTTAGCTGCAGATGAAATTCCTGAATGAGCCGTGGTCTGGGAACCCAGCTTTACTTGCTCTGGCTTGAGGACCAGTGAATGCTGAACTTGAATTTTACATCCAATACTAAAAGGCATTGATTTTTTCACTTCAGATATATTTGTTTTCCCTTATTACTCCAAGTTTTATTGTGAGCAACTTGTTTATCAGGCTCTTTGGACTTTAGACACCATTTATGCCAGACTTAGGCTGACGTCCAGCTCCTGCACTAGCAGAGATGCTCTCTCTGCTTCGGACCCTCGGCTCCGCAGCTCCTTGGAAATTTTTTTCTGTACACGAGTAGCTTGTGAATTGCCTGGTGAACGTTGTTTGGTGTGATGTGCATCCATGTCGGTCTCTACAAATATCCAGGCAAATTTTAAGAAATGCTTAATTCCTGGAGAGGGTGACTAACCGGGGGCAGTGGGTGGGAGAACAGGTCTCTGCAGGAACATCAAATTAAATCTTGCTGTGATACCATGAGCTGAACAACTTCTCTTTCACTACTGGTTTGCAGTGTGTTGTTCACTGGTTGCTTTTACCTCCCTATTCTAGAAATAACTGCTTTTCAAGAGTATAACTTTTATTACAGTATCTCTTCTAGGAATAACTGCTTTTCAAGAACATCACTATTATTATAGCATCTGATACTGGACTTCTTATTCAAGCAACACTTGAAATCGACACTTATGGATTTGTCCTAATAAATACCATGTGATTTGGGTGTTCGTTGGGCTGAAGAGCAATAACCATTGCTGACAACGCAGTCTCTTGATTGCAGTTGCTGGGCTTGGGAAAGAGTCTCGAACTGTAAAACATTTTTTTGTTGCTGTGCTTGAAATGATCTGTAAAGTAAATTGTTTTAATGGATGGAATTATTGGGATGTTTAATTTTGGCTGTGGCCTGCCATTGTGTAAATGGCCCTTGAGAAAAGTTTGTTCTCTTAACAGATAAACCTTAAAAAAGAGATTATTCTATTAGCCTGTGTGGTAAAGGCAAAAGTATAGTTTACCTGGCAGGTTTTAAAAGGATAGTTATGAGTTCACTGTGACCAAAATATCGGTGAAAGTGGATCACAGGTGATCACTTTTTCTAATGTAAATCATTTAACATTGGTAATTTTCCTCTGTTGCCAATGCCATTAGTTATTTCAGAGGTAAAAAAAAAAAAGGATGTTTTACTTTTTTTTTTTTTTTAAATTTTACTAGGTACCCATAGCTTAACTTAATGATTTGTATAAGTGATAGTAATTGCTGAAACTACAGTTGAGTATTATTAGCTATAAAATGAACGTGGTTATATGTCCAACACAACTAGCAAGGAACAGAAATGCAGTTGTATCCAAGAGAAAATAATTACAGCAATAATCAGTGTAATTCATGATAATGGCTGAATTGAATTTCACACCATAGCTCCAAGCACTTACATTTAATGAATGTAGTTTGTGCTTGTTTACTAAAAAGGTTTTTAGCAGAAAATCGATAATGTAACTTCAGTGTTTCTAATTGCAAATGCAATTTTTTTTAAAAGTAGTGGTTCAATAAGGATTTTGTAGGGAAAATTAAGGTATGTAAGTGCAGCGAGTGCTGTTGCTTTAATTAGGCTACCTGTACATTAGTGGTATAGTTCCTTAATATTTATTTATTACTATATATTGATCAAAATTGGTTTGTATTCCATTTTTAAGACTAGCTAATGTAATGAACATTGAAACTTTCCAGTAAGTGCTGGCTGTGACTAAGTATATCACTTTATAATGGGACTGTCCTCACAAAGAGGTGTTTTTACCTTAAAAGCATTATTACAAGAGCGAGGGAATATAGGCTGGTCTACAAAGCTGCTTTGTACATGATGAATACAAAAGAGTTGCTGGTCCTTTAACTGGAATAGCAAAATAAATAAAGTGCTTGGCAGTTGGTGGTATAATTATAATTGCTTAATTGGCCCAAGCATATTCTTGGCTTCATTTCCTATGAGGAAAACTGTCAATTTTTAAAATGACAATGAAGCTGAGGAATGTAATGCAAAAATGAAGATTTCCCTTCCTTAGCTTTGTGATCTCCCCTGTGATCTAGAGCTTCGGGGTAATCAGATTGGCTGTGGTACGTAGAGGTTATTAAGATATACAACTCCAACGAGAATAACCATAAATAAACCCAGAGGCTGATATATAGGAGAAAAACCCATGTTCCTACTTTTACTGAAGTCAACAGCAAATATTTAAATGTCATAACTGGTGGAGTGTGGTGGCTGAGGGTGGTGAATATCAAGAGGTACGAGTGAAGGTAGAGCACTTAGAAGAAAGAAATGGAGATGGAGCCCTCATAGGTGGGTTTTCTGGAGCTCAGCAACATGCAAATAGAAGTTGATTTCATCTCTTTTGCTCTTGGAGACACAGACCCAAGTGCTACACCAATGGGGAGGGGGAAGACCTGTGAATCCCTTCTGAACTTTCTTGTGCAAGCAACCGAACCACCTTTATAGTCTGCAGGGACAGTCCTTCATGTCTTAAAAATCATGGCTAGTCTTAAAATCACAGAATGGGTTGGGTTGGAAGGAACCTTTGAAGGTCATCTGGTCCAACTCTTCCTGCTATGAGCATGGACATCTTCACATGGATGAGAAGAAAGTCACCAATCCCTGGATCTTACAGAACCTAAGCTGATGTTTCAGCAGAAAGGACATCACCACCCAACCAACTGCAATAACACGGTAACCACACAACATGGCAGCAAATTAAGTGAAATTCATTGCAAAAATATTAAGACATACAGAAGGGTTTAAAAAATAAACCTGGATCACTCAGGATTTGTGCTCTGATTATTTTCTGTGGCTACCTGCTCTCACCGCTAGAACCAGCGTTGCATTTTCTGCTGGGTTCAGTAAGGCATTTTGCTCTACAAAAACAACTAGCTCCTTTCCAACCAATGATTACTTGTAATTATGCTTTCCCCTGCTATTATTCTAATAGACTGTCATGCTGCACAGAGGAGGCGTTTGGAGGCTGCTTTTATGGATGGACTGTTGGAACACTTAATATAGCTCTATTTTTGAATTATCAGGTTCTATCCTTTTGAAGTCTGTGTTAGTGGAACTCCTATTTATGAAATGTGCTGTGCTTAAAGGTTTGCTATTGATGAAGAGGTCCAACAGAGGCCTTTATCGTAAGTACTGTAGCATTCTCCCTGAGAAATAAATAGCCTAGCTAAAAGGTATGTTGTGTACCAAGGTTGCAAATTATCAGCCAAGCACCTTATAACTGTATACTTCAAAAATACCTTTCTGCTTTCTGTTTGTTCTCCTTTTCCACAACATGAGCGGTGTTTTTAAAACACATAAGGAAAAAAACCCTACCCAATCTACAGCTCTTTAATTGGACAGTGCATTCTCAATGTAGCTCTTTAATATACATATATACTTATACATATATACATCTTTGCAGAAAGCGTTGTTTGCAGGCACGTCGTTCTCTGCGTTAAGTACTGAGAGTTTTAAGGGAGTTTTCAGCTCCCATGCAGTGAGTGATTCAAATCACTGATTTATTGCAGAATTCCTTCACTGTAGCAGCCTCAACAACGCCTCCAAAGCTGTGAGCTGAGGGTTACTAGCCAATTATTTTGGAAACGGTATGGAGAACAATGTCATACATACAGAAAAGAAGGAAAAAAAAGATATTTTCAGTCAACGTTTACAGTCGAAGACCAGGCAGGAGGGATCTTTGAGCTTTGTTTCCCTTTTGTGTTGAAATTACTGGGAGCTCGGCTGTGCAAGGTGCTGCCTCCTCTTCCTCCCTTTTGAAATCAGCTCCCAAACCCTCTCTTTAATTCTGTTATTTGCCACTGCTCCATACCTTGAGTTCTTTGGACCTGAAGCTAAAGTGCCCTGTTGATGTGATACATGTTGATTTCTCTCTTTGCCGCTGAGTTGTACCCTGGTTTAGGACCAGAATAAATCGGAAGAATGCTATGTCGATAGAGTTTATTTCAAAAATTAGAAGGAAATACTAACTTTTAATTACTTACTGAGTGGGTTGACCCTGAGAGGACAAGGTGTTGGGAACCAGGACAACACTGAACAAAGGAGTGGGAGCACGAAAATGCAGATGTAGCAGATGCTGCCTCATGGACGGGCGCTACGTTTAACACAACAAATAATGCAAGTCTTGCTCTAAAGTGTTTATCCGGAGTTTTTCATTTGGAACCGTAATGTATCAGAACCTTGACTTCGTACTCCCTAATTCATCTTTACGTATGTATTTTACTATTACCGATAGCTTTCCCCTTAAGCCTGTCTATTTGCTAGTAGATTTGACAGATGACAGCTACTCTTTGGGATGTTAGATGGCGTTTGTGCGGCTATGATGCCAGGAGCGTTCTGAGCGCTGGTGTTGCATATTTATTGATCTCCATATTCCCAATAATCTGATGCACGTCACATTTGACAACATTATGTGGAGAGGTCAGCTGTATGGGGCTAATGAAACTGTTTCAAAGATGGATGTTGTTTTCCACAACATTAACCTTGCAAATAGCTGTCACTAGTGCATTTCACTATGGGGCTTGGCGTTTGAGAACCTCCCTTTTTTTATTGTTGATGTTAACATTAAACAAAACCTGGAGCCATTAAATCTCAGTATTTATATACGATAGAAAACATGGACGACATGGCATCACTCCAAATGAAAATCTTATTAACAGCACACGGTGCTTGTGGCAAAGTCCCGAACAATCTGAAAATTGGTTTGGCTGTCTGAAATATTTGACAGATTAGCTAAGGATGATGTAAAAGGACCGAACAGGGAACAGCTGAATTCTAAGGATTAAAGTGGCAAATAGAAAACCCTGATGTAATCAAAAAGCACATTGGACTTTCATATTTTACTGCAGTATTACTGTTCTCACCGGGAGCTTATTACATCCAGGGCAATATAAAATTTAGATTACCCTTTTATTTTAAAATTATTTCACTAGCATGTGTAATGTAAAGAAGAAGGACTCAATTTCTAAAGAGGTCTTTTCAAGTTCTTTTTCCTTGAAAAATACTGTTATGGTGATTTAAATATTTAATTGTAGGTTTTCTGCTGTTGTACCAAGGCACTTCAAAACGGGAGTCCTAAGAGCAATAAAAATAATCCTTGGAGGCCCCTTTTCCACATTACAGTGTTTTAGAACAGTTGTAGTAACTCTTTTTCGATGTCATACTGCATCTTTCGTAACGTAAATTTTGCACATACTTACAGAGCACAATCCCAAATATGATTTTGATAGGCAAGCAATTCAGAAAATGCTCATGTTGGCTATCTGAGCTCTGGAGTGCCACATATTTTTACAGCGTCTTCTGGGACTTCAGTGCTTCTTGAAGGGAGAAGAAAAAAAAATCCCAACCTTCTTCCTGGTCTGAAAACCCATGATTACATTTTAATATTTTGAAGTGCACTCAATAGACGTTAATACAAAGCCCATTCACAAAGGGTGAGATTCTGACCCACGCACAGAGGCTGTTAGGAGGAAAGGGCAGGTGACCATGATAAGGGCAACTAAACGTGGCCTCATGAGGTCTTTAAAGTGATGTGAGCTGGAGTTGTTGCGACGTCTCTTTGGAGCAATAGGTACTGAGGCTGCTCAGCTGCTTGCCAATACACCAGGAGTTGGTGCAGCCCTCAAACACTGGGCAATTTTTTTTTTCATTTAAACTTGCTTTAATAGATCCATGAACATTCGCTGAGCGATGTTCCAGGCTCTGCTCGCAGGTGGCACTTGCCCGTGTGCAAGGTGGTGGTGGGTGTTTGGACCATGAGCTGATAAAGGCACCAGAAGGGCATCTCCCAGTTGAGCTTCATGAGCTTTGGATGATGCTTTCCAAAGAACCCCCCAAATTAAAACATAAAAAATGTCAGCTGAGAAGGAAAGGACTTAAGGCAACACTTTAAAAAATGCTGTCTAGGATGAGTTTATAATAGGTTGTGACTCATCTCACTTCTCGTTAAACTGTCCAAAAGTTAAATGTTGTCTCTAACCTGGTCACCCTGACTGTCTGAGCACTTGGAGGGGAGATATTAAGCTTTGGAGGGCACCACATAGGTCAGGATGGGAGGAGCTGTTGTCTGCGGTCATCTTGTGATTATATGTCTAAAACGGCTTAGGCAGATGCTTAATTTTTAGACTAAAAAGCCAATGAGGTGTCAACCACCCCAGTAAACTACAAGAATATTTGTTTCTATAGAAACGTCCAGACAACACATTCTTCAGGTTCGTTTTGAGAATTTGCTTGAGACATGGTCAGAAAGGATGAGGAATGTACTTCTTATTTAATATTTATTTTATAGCACATGTTCTAATACGCAATTTGTTTCTAAAAAGTTTGTTAAGAATGCAAATATTCACAAGTCATAAAAAGAAGGTTTCTTCCCTCAATTTCTGGCAGTTTCTTTGGTGTCTGCATTATTTATTTAGTGACTTGGTATAGGGTCATGGAGAGTTTCTCCAGAAGTAGAATCTAATGCCAAGCGAATGTTGTAAGGGAAGTTAAAGCAGATGATTTATATTTCTAACATCACTTAGTAATGTTTAACATCGTTAATTGGAAAAACATCTTCCTGTAATAATTCTCAGGTTGCATGGTATCATTATTGTATGAAGCTGTACAAAAATGTAATACACTTCTATAACACGATTTCTGATATTCCTAAGCTCACGTTATAAAATATTAAGTGCTAACTAAAAATGAATCAACGGAAAAAACCCTTTTTTACGCCCTAAGCTAATGAACTATGATTTCTTTTTATTTGTCTTTTGGGTTTAAACCCCCCAGGCCTCATTTTCAATCTCTTTTCTGAATCCAGGAGAACGAATTTGTTTTCTAAAGAAAATAGAGCGAGATCAGCAGAGCCTCTCACAAATACAAAGGCTTCAGGAGCTTGGGCTTTGAGATTTCAAGTGATTATGACACAAACAGCTTGAGCACTGTCACCAATACTTTAGGATTTTTTAAAAACAGATAATCTCTTTAAATATGTTACCGTAACGGATGGGTCTCCTTGCTGTAGAAATACACATTTCTGTACTGGGAGGCATAGTGCTACCACAATGATGAATCTGTTGACTGTCTAATGCTCCAAATCCTGGGATTCGAATCAAGTATGACTTTTTTTTTTTGCTTGGCTTTGCCATTATGACCTGGGATTTTCTTTTTTTTTCCCCCTCTTATTTTCCATGAAGTAGAAATTCCACAGGTAGCAGTTGGAGCCTGGATGAACAGGGTTTGGGCAGGATGGTTGCGTTGCCCATAGCACATAAATTTAGGGCATGGCCAGAACTGCTGCTCGGATGCCTGGTGTGAATGATCAGGTATCTGTTTTCAGATGGGTCATTTGGCCTTGGCTGCCATCTGGAGCAGGGCTAAGAGTTATATCTCTCTTTCTATAATAAGGTGCTGAAATGCTCTACCACTACATCCTTAAAGACCGAGAAACACCTGACCTTAATATCACTAATGCCTTCAAAATAATGCTTAAGTGGGGCTTCAGGGGTGGAATAAGTCTAGTTCTGGACCTCTGGATAGAATCAAATTTAATCCTTAGGGAACCTCATCTGCGCCTCAGAACTGCAAAGTGCTGTGCACTCTACCCTGATTGTTCAGTAACTTGCAGAAATGAGCCCATATAAAGCATTAAAGAACTTCAGAGCCCTGCATTTGATTGCATGGGGTTAGAGAGAGAGGAGAGATGCGAATAGCAGTCACAGGACCCAGGCCACACACCTGAATTAATGGGGATTTCTAAGCAGAAGCTCCTACCTGCTGGGAGAAGTGGAATTGCTGCTGGGGTAAGGATTGCAGGATTTGTACCAGAGTCCTTGAGACCCAGTAAAACTAATTGTTCATAAAGGCAGGACTCATTAGTTGCTTATCTGAAAAAATGTGTGAACTGCTACTTATGGTCGAGTATAAGAGCACAGTTGTGTGAATCCTGCACTTTGCAATTTCTCCTTGGCACCATCTCAAGGATGCCCAGCTGATATCCACCCAGGGATGCTCAGATCTGCTGGGTGCTTCGCTCCTGGGCCCTGGCTCAGGGATCAGGACCTGGCAATCGGGTGAGAGCACAGGCTGATCCCATTTCTGATGGAATAGGACATTCTGGGCTTACGTGTGTGTCAGAGATGCTTTTCATCTGAGAAAGAGGATTCAAGGAGGCCGTATGTGTGTGTGCTTGTATGACATCAACGCAAATTTCCACTGAATTTTAAGTTAAAAACATTATTTTTTTTGAAGATCGGAAATGTGACTTAAAATATTATTTTGTGAGCTTTTAGTGGATTGTGTATTTTTAGCCCAGTTTTCAGGAAAATGGAAGCTTGTTCTCCAAGGGTACTGTGGGACAAGGAGTTGAGGAGATGCAGGTATGCTGGGGAACATGTTGGGAAAGCTTGTGCTAAGGAAAATTTGGGGATGTAAGGACACAAGTCATTAATCTGCATGGCCTCAGTTTTTCTTGTTTACTGTTAATGATAAGCGTGTTATTATTTTCATGACATTTTATATCTCAGTAACAATAGTTGAATCTAACATGCTATGCTGCATTATGACATTGTGTTACAACTACAACATAGCTGTAGTAGTCTATTAATTTAATATGTATATATTCAAATCCTCAAAGGCTAACTAGGACTGCTTGAAACATTATTCTTTTGCAAATTAAATATCTCCTGTTTGTTTTACTGAGAAATGCTGTACAGTTTCATTCCCTTCAGAATTACATGTTCTGGGAAGAAAATACCTGATGTGAAATGGAGATGCTGGTTTTGGCTGTCTGATTCAGAGGAAAATATGAAGAGTACATGGATGGGCAATAATCTGCCTACCAGGTATTTCCTCCCGTAGTCCCTAAGACTTAGAGATCAACTGAAATCCCGTGAATCAGGACTGGATATTACCTACCTCAGAAGTTTTTGCTACTGATGGGTGAGGGCAGCAAATTTTAAGCAGTCTTTTAGTAGAAAAGCAATGTTCTGAGATTCCAGAGTGCAACAGCAGAAGAGTTGTTGTAGCCATTGGGACATCTGCACTGTCTGTGCCATGCTTGGAGACTGGAATCATAGAATCATAGAATCATTTTGGTTGGAAGAGACCCTTAAGATCATCGAGTCCAACCATAACCTAAATCTAGCACTAAACCATGTCCCCAAGAGCCTCATCTAAGTGTCTTTTAAACCCCTCCAGGGATGGTGACTCCACGGCTTCCCTGGGCAGCCTGTTCCAATGCCTGACAACCCTAAATCAAGGGGCGGTTCACCAGCCAGGAGTAAAGCCAGGGAAGGAAGAATTAAGAGAAGACAGAGACAGGAGACTGTGAGAGATCTTCACACATCTTTTTCCAGGGAGCTTGGTTTTAGAAACTGAGCCCCTGTAATGAGGACAATATAATGCAAAGAATTACAGCACTGGCTTTTCGTTGATGCAGGATGGAATCGGTACCCCAGGGATCGAGGAAGACCAGGGCTTTACGACCTGCCTCCTGATGTGGAAATGCAAAACATTAGTGCTTTTTTTTTTTTTTTTTCTCTTGCAGCCTGTTTACAGTTACCAATTGCATTGAACTGGCACTTAAATGCAGGTTAAAAGCCTTGATGAAATACGTAACACCTCAAAAAGACAACCTAAATTTTTGCCGTTTTAAACTTTGCGTGGCTGCCATGCTAAAACAGCCACGCGGGTTAATGAGCTGTGAGTTTAAATAGCAATTGAAGAAGTTGGTTATAAATATAGAGCAGTTTGCTTTTTGCCTTCCTGTTGCTTTCCTGGGCTTCTGAAGGCCTTCCAATGATGGAGAGCTTTTAATTTCACATTTTGGCCCCCACCACAGGTGATAAACAAAGGTTTCCCTTTGCTATGACTCGGGTCAGTGCTGTAGCCTTAGCGTCAATCCTGCTGCCTGTAATTACACACAAAAGGTTACCAGGATCCGCAGCTAATTTGCAGCCTCTGTTTAGCAGAATTTAATAGCAGGTATTACTGGTGCAGCAGTAATTAAGGACCTTTGTCAATAAGACGGAATAGATGGCCACACTTTGTTGTAATCAGTGGACTCTTGAGAACCCAGAGGAGTGAAAAGCAGTGAGAGGAGCAATCCATTTTGCGAATAACATGGCTGTCCTTTCACCCCCCCATTCCCTCCCCCCTCCTGAAACCAGCAATGGAATAATAATTCCCCAGGCAATGAAAGTACAGGAATAAAAGTACTTACCCTCCAGCCTGTGATTTTTTTTTCTTTTTTTTTCTTTCTTTTTTTTTTTTTTTTTACTTTTTATTTACTCTACTGTGCTTTTTATTTGCTTCGGGCTGCATTTGATGAAGTATTGTTTAAACAGCGTCGAGCAAAATGGATATAGGGAGATGGAAAATAGAAAGAGGAGGAATTTTAACCAGGTGGATATATGCATTTGCCTTTAAGGTGGTCGGCGTTCGGTTTATCAATTATTTCCTTTGGATTTAAAAAAAAAAAAGAGAGAAGAAATGACAAAAACAAGTGGCTTGGTGAAGAGGTGGAGAGAGTCATTTAGAGCTGTCTCTGCACAGAGCCGTTCAGCTGTAAATGGGTCGCAAACAACAAGCGAGAAGTGAACTTGGTGGAGTATTTGTGGCATTGTAGCCCCCTCTTCTTCCTCCCCCCGGCCCCCAGCTCCATCACTAATGTAGCAATGAATGGCCTGGCAGAGGGCTGAGAGCCCGGACACACGGACGGACAGACAGACGGACACACACACGCGGGTGGAGGGCGCAGGGATGGGGGAGGCTGGTACGACACAATTCAGAGAGTGCTCTAAGGTGTACGCTCCTTTCAGTAATTGGTGAAGAAGCTGCATTTCACTCACTGATTTCCTGCCTTTTTACAGGTTTTAACAAGCATGATGCTTTTAATAGCGGTTTGAGTACTGGCTCTTTATGAAGGCTCTCTTTTTTAAAGCAGCTTTAACTATACCCTTTCTGTCAGTAATGTCTGAAAAACTTCTACCTTTAATCATTCCTGGATCAGGCAGCAAACAAGCAGCTCCTTTTCCTTTTTCAATTACATGCTGGATATTCAGCACACATATAAAAAAGAAAAAAAAAAAAGCAGCAGCATCTCAAGCCTATCATGTATTAAATGCAGCTCTTTGCTGCTGCATTAAAATAACACCAAGAATCTGGCTTCAGCCAACAAAAGCCAGAAATACAAAGTTAAAGCTGCAGTCCTCTTTTTTATCTGCTCCATTGTGATAGGGCGTTGTAACACTCATAAAACAGTAGGACTTTTTCTATACCTTATGGGCGATAATACTTAGCTAAGAGATCCTGACCTTTTTGATTCTGAGACCCTTGGCAAATTTTTTATGGCATTTTAAGGATGGGCTCTGCTGGGTGCTGTTACTGTGAGGTGTTGAATTTAGTTTTTTTTGTACTACTAATTTGAAAAAAGGAGTGAGGTAACAGCAAACTGGCACTTTGGCTAAGTTGGCTTTGAAGGTCCACATCTCGATGGAAGTCCACATCTTGATGATGTTACTTATAAAGCAAGATGAACTGAGTGGTCCTTAGTGGACATTTGTCCACTATAAACGAAGGGATCACTTCAAGGGTGGTCTGAGCTTAAAATAGGAGAGATGTTGAAGACCAGGATGGGTGTGAATCAGAAGAACCATGAGGGAAACACAAGGAAACACCTTCCTTCATGGTGGTGATCCTTAAAATAGTTGTCTAGGTCTTAGGCAGATTAAACCTGCACAAGGAGAGCATAGTTGACTTAATGGAATCTTCTGGTCTTCACTTTGCTCGTAGGAAACGCTACTTGTGATATATAGATAGTGCATCTCCAGCGGAAAGCCTGGTCTGAAAGGAAGGGATCAGACTGGGTCGATCTAACAGTTCTAGATAAATTAATTCCACAGCCAAATCCCTAGTGCACTCGTGTCTTATCCTGATAGTGAATGGTGTGAGCTCAGAGTATGGTTGTTTTGGTGGTTCATGGGCAGAGCATCCCTATCCTCTTTGTTACTTTGAAGACTGGAGGATGGAATGAGAAGAACCCCAACCCTTGTTGAAGGGCCACAAGGTTAAAATTTCACCTGTAAATACATAAGGAATGAGGGCTGCTTTGGACTAGTGATGCTTTCGAATATTTTTAGCATTTTCATACAATTCTCCCATTTAGCCAGGCCTCAATGGTGTTCGTTGGCAAAGCTCAACTGAACCCTGCTGAAGATCCAGTTTATTGTTTTGGATTCAGGTGGTGGGTCTGAGAAAGCAGGAAATAATCTCATTTTTAAGGAGGCGACTGAGGAATTGGTTCTGAGGTTCTTATATTCGTGTTAATAAATTTGCTTACATAGCTGAGCACCTGCCGGAGTACCAGTTCACAACCTGGCCAAGGCAGACTAAATGCTATTTTCCTTGGAAGTCCATGATAGTGCTAGGAATTTTATTTAGTATTTTTGCATCAGTAGTATGGTACTGTAGCTCATATTTGTTATTTCTCCTAACAGAACACCAACAAGCCATGGGAAATGCAGAGGAAATCCTGGAATGCATTAGAGAAGGAAAAAGAGGATGGATATATCCTTTTGATCAATACAGCTTACAACAGTGTTTTACAGTCTGTTATATGAAAAGGATGCGTGCTTGGTTGGATATAAGTAGAATCTAAATAGAAGCCACTGAAAAGCGAAGTTTTTCATAACAACCCTGATGAGACCAAGGTGGAGAATCATGTACAGAGTTTCCCTTCTGATGGATACTGGTTTAGTTTGCAATAGATACAAATGAAGAGATAATGTCAATGGAGAAGAATATTATTGCAGAATAATGCTGTCCTGCTGCTACCCAAATGTCCAAGGCTAAGCCAGTACATTTATTTTCCACGCAGGAGTCATTGATCTGGAAGGATGTTTGTCATTGCTTTGTATGGCAACCCTGCAGGTAATATACACAGATGTAAGGTCTTCTGGCAGTGAGTTAGAGTAGATCAACTAACTTCTGTGTTGATGGGGATCTAAAGTAACTGGGACGATGACTATGGTGAGGCTGAAAAAATAGGGTTTATTTCTGGTCTTGAGATGTTGCCACTTATTGCTAATGGAATCTAGAGCTCCTGTGTGGCTACAAAGGGCAGAATACGGCCAGGTGTATCCCAGTCTCACCAGAAGGGTGGCACAAACCTGATCTGTTCAGGACCGTTCTTCTGAAGCTTTGTCAGAGAGAGCCAGAAGGCAAAAGATGAATATGAAAGTCTGAGGTTCAAAGGTTAGTTATTTTCCTTAAGGGAAAACGTATCTCCTGCAAGAACAGTTGAAGGTTAGTGTTCAATAGGTCACACTCTGTAACCTTTCTTCAGTGCTATTTGGTCATTTGATATCCAAGCCAATTCACTATAAATGCAAAGCATGTTACATATAAATTCCACAGATACAAACCTGTACGCTAGAAATGTGACAGAAGAAAGAACAATGTGTATTTAATGAGCTCACTTGAGGAAGGTTCATCTCAAGGTAAATTTATTTATGGTCTGTGAACAAAGTCTGATCTCATTCCTCTTATTTCTGTCCCCTTCCCACTTGACTTGCAACTTGCACGGTTGATGCGAAAGGCAAAAGCCTGGGGCTGAACATCTTGTTCCTTGTCCCCTGGTATGTCCCCTGCCTCAACCCGCTGCTGAAGTCCAGCGCAGCGTCGACCCAATCCGTAAAACTCTTGTTCCTGGGTGTTGTACTAACTTTCCCGTTCTTTGCGTTTCAAGGCACTGATGTCCTGTTTGAACCCTGTGCTGGGTGATGCCCTGGGCTGTCTATGTTGCAGACTCTTTAGCGGTGAACATGCGTTTGGACCTACACCAGTTTGAACGCGAAGATAACATAAAGTGTGAACACAAAGCCAGAGGTCTGGTCTTTTCCGTGGGGAAGGAACAGAGTGAGGAACCAAGGTATGTCCTGCTCTAAACGCCACTCACACCCAGGGTTTCCAGTGTCAGCAGAGAAGTCCCCCATGATCCAGGGGGAATTCCACAGTTTCTAAATTTCTAAGAGAGTTTTGCCTGTGAGTGTTTGTACTCATACGTTTATTAATGATGGATCACTCATTCTGAATAAAACAGCCCCCAAACCTGTAAAATAGCTCAGCGTGTGTTTGAAGGAAAAAACCTAACTGGGACCATCTAATCTGCTGTTGGTGTTGGTGGGAATGAAAAATTCCCTTTGCGGGAGTTCTCCTCCAAAAAATATAAACAGACTTGGGCTTGAAAGAGGGATATGTTCCCCCCCAAGACCTGTGCCATCTCTGAGAGCTCTGCAGCCTGCAGTGCACTTAGGGACTGGATTAAAGGTCTCGGTTTTGAACGCAGCTGGTTTTGGAGCCGGTTGAATTTTGGATGGCTCTGATCTTGTAGGTTTGCCCGTATTTATCAAAGGGAAAGGAAACAATGATTTGGCCAATAATTCTGTACTGAGACTGTCGTCTAAGTGGTTTCAGCTTTCAGAGGGCTTTGTTAGACTTCAGTGTGTTCCCCAGATGGAAATGACACTGTCAGCTAATTTACAAAGATGGTTTGTGTCTAACCATGGAGACATGGCCGGTCTCTCTCCCTTCTGCAGTGTCCTGGGATCAGAGCTGAGGGGCTGGGGTCAGATAACCCCTTAACCTGCTGGTCTTGTCTGTGCAAGGGTTATATATTCTTTTTATTATTTTTTTTTCCCAATCCTGCATTTTTAATATAAATAAAAAACTTGATCTCTGCCACTGGGAAACTGCACCCCATTTTTTTTCCTAACAGAAAAATGGGAATAGGTTTCCTTTAACTAGTGGAAGGGTCTAGACTCTAAAAAGGTTTTTATTATTGTGTGCCCGGGGTCCTCAGTTTTAGACATTTATCTTCCGGTGAACCAGTAGGGAACTAGAAAGGCAGTATTTTGCAACTCCTAGACCCCCAGCTCTAAATAATGACTCAAAGCTGAAATTGAAGCAGGTGCATCATCTTCTTCATTGTGTCACTTTTAACACAGACATTATACTTTATGGGCTTCCACTATCAAAATAGTTTGTGCAACGAACCCTAAAAATGGGAATACATCAATCAATCAGTCGTGCTTTATTGCTTCAACTTTCTTTACAGTGACTTATAAGCCATATTATAATACGAGATAAGAAGCACAAGAGACCAGAAATGTACTGTAAAGCAGAACCATTTCTGTGTATTTACTTCCAGGTCGGTAGCTGCACTCTTAGGAATATCCCAGAGCATCCGTCACACCGAGCCGAATGTGTCCCTGGTGTAACGTCATCGATTCTGCCTGGCCAGACCAGCTCGGAGGGACGGACCCAGTCCCTCCTGCGGATCCCAGCTCCTGGGGGAAGCCGTGGCCTGGCTCTGCTGGTGAGTAGGATGGGACACGGTGTTTAAAGAGGACTGGACATGGAGTGGGGTGGTTGGGGAGGCAGCCAGGCGGAGGGCTGGATTTTCTTTGGGGCTTTACCAGAATTGTGGGGTCTTCATCCATCAACAGGATGTTTTTACATTCTGGATTTGGGATGTGTGACTGGTACTACCTGCTCCTGAGCCCTGGGGTTTTAGCCCACGTTTGGAGCTCCTTGTGTATAGCGGTTCCGGGGTTCCCTTTGCTCTTTCCGGTTGTTTTGCTCCTTTGGTATGGAGACATTTCATAGGCTTTCCATAAACATTGATATTCTCATCAGCAAAGATAATCTTGTGAGGGACAGATACATCTATAGTGACACTGAAATAAACGCAAATACAGCTATGGCCTGCGTTACGGAAATACGACCAAAATCCAGCAATATTAAACTGTTAGTGCAAATGAACGAGTGTCATAGAATAGTTTGGGTTGAAGGGACCTCCAAAGTTCATCCAGTGCCACCCCTGCCATGAGCAGGGACATCTTCACCAGCTCAGGTTGCACAGAGCCCCGTCCAGCCTGGCCTGGGATGTCTCCAGGGTGTTCATCTATGGATTATTTCTCGGTTACTGCATGAAAAGTTTGCAGTCTAGGCCTCAGGCTTTAATGCAAATATTTCGGTTTGAGATGGCCGTGGTTATGCCAGATGATTGGATCCATGTTAGTGCTTACATCAGACACACACAAATAAATCTTGCCTTGAAGCTGCATGCTGACATCTGCATAACTTTCTTATATCAATCAGTTCTTACACAGTTCAGAAGACTAACGAAAGGTGAATTAGGAAAAAAAGATGACTATGGTGATGTGATGAAGAAAGCAAGAATTTGACTCTTGCTTGTAAAATTCTGTAGGTTATATTATATGTTCCATACAGAATTTTATGTTTTGGATTATTTTAAAGAGAAGCAAAATTCTAGATTATATTATAATAAAAGTTGTTTGCCTTTTTTTTTTTTTTCCCCAAATATGTAACCAGCATCTGTTCTGCAAAACAGAATACTTTATACTTGTCCCTTCCCCAACTACTAATGTTGTTTGTATCAGCTCACAGAGTTTATTATAGTATTTGTAGTGGAAATCTCTAATTTGATATTTCTCTAGTGAGTTTAATGAGCCTGAAAAGTGACATTTAGAGCTAGTTTTCTCTTTGTGCTTTGAAAAATGAAATACAAGTAGTTATCTGTTAAATGAGATAATTACATTGCTACTTTGCTAAAGGCACATATTAGTGATTTTTAGCTTGTTTCACTTAATTAAAGCTTTACAAAATGTAGAGTGCCAAACCACTAATAGACCTGCTGGAACAGTTACTGAGACCGTGAAATAAAACCAGTTGTTCTAAACAAGTCACAAAAAGAGACTGATGAAATGGCTGGCAGCTCAGACATAAATTTAAGCCTTGGCTGCATTAGAGCAAATGTAATAATAGCAGCAAGTAACCAATATTTTTAATTTTACTGATCTTTCTGCAATAATTATAAGGAACTTTTAATGTCTGTAATTAGAACGTTAGAGATAGGGTGACTTAGACCAGTGCTGCACTGTGAAAAATTGGATACTTACCATAATTGAAAATTAATCATTTTTCATTACCAGGAAGGGATGCAGTTATTATTTTGAATGAGCTGAGATACATCATATTAATTACGGGCAAACAAATTCACATATTTGAAGTTAGTGACTATGAGGCCAGTCTGTGCCAGGAGTGTCTCTGTTGATGTAATATATTGGAAAATGAAAGTTGGGATGTGTTTGTTCGACTGGTAATTGCAGCCTAGACTTTTACTTTGCTAAAAGTTCTGATCAGAGGATCACTGAATATTATCAGTCACCCTGCCAATGTTGGGCATCGTTGTTCAGAAAACCAGCTCCTCACCCCATGTAAACAGGGAAAGCTCTGGAGTTCAGGAAAGTTCGGGCTCCCTGACAGATGGGGCTCCACTGGGGACAAGGAAAAAACCAGCTTGCGGAAGAAAACAATTTTAGGCATGGTGCTCTGACGAAATTCTGTATTTTGTGACCACTGCAGGAAACTTTTTCCATGCAGGTAAGTCCCGTGTAATTGAGGATGATACTAGAAATAATATTTCTGTGGCAGCAGTTTCACATGAAAATATATTTTTAAAAGATCAGCTTTTCAAGTGAAACTGTGAATGAAAAGGATTTTTTTTCTGTTTTGATGAAAAAGGTCTCTTTTTTTTTTTTTTTTAAATCAGCTCTGTTCTGTTGCTGTGTATATTCGCTGACACCAGATTTTTGAATTTAACTATCACATGTAGCACCCTCAGCACCCTATACTGCCTTTGCGTTTAAAAGGTGGCATTTTATGCTCAAAAGATGATGGCAAAATGTCACCATCTTGCTCAACAATTCTTCCCCTTGTGCATCTGTCACCAATTCCAGCTGCTGAATACGAGGGCAGCAGCCATACAAAGTCTGCTCCAAACATTATTTTGTAGGTTGGCAATAGTCTTTTGCCCAGATACGAATTTCTCAGAAAACACCTAATTTTAGGAGCAATAAATGGGCATAACTATGAGATAGATCCTTCCCTTCTCTTCGGCTCTAAGAGCTTTGTTCTGGCTGCAGTAGAAAATGTAAAATAAAAGCATTTGCTGTCCCTGTGTTTCCATATGCACAGCTGTACTGTTCAGGCTACACACCTTTCGTTCTTCCCTGTCATTAGGCTGAGCAAGGATGTGGCTGCTCATGACGGGGTGATTGATGTCAAATGTAGTAGCAACATTAAATTTGTCTGAAATGGACAAAGAAAAGCATTATTCACTGTAAAAATCTTGTCTAAAGTTCCCATCTAGCCGGTGCTGTTCCTAAATTACATTTGTATGAATTTTAAAATGGTTTTTTAAATTTCTTGGCCCATGGTTGTTCCCAAGGTCACAAAATCAGAAAGCTGGGACCTGAAGCTTGTTAAAGCTGGTGGTGAAAAATGTGACCGTAATATATCTTCATATTTGCAAATGTATTTTATTGCTGTCCATATCCTGTGAGAAAAATCCAATGTTCTGAAAAGACAAGAACTGCTTGTTATATAGACACTTATTAATGTTTATTAGAAACTCATCTCACTAACATCCATGGCTTTATTGGAAGTTCCTTAAGTAGCAAATCCAATTTCCTTTCTTATGCTTGTGCTTACTTAATTAACATCAAAAATTGAATGAGGCAAAACAAAGTTTGATATTCATTTTAATAAGTTATATAAAGTTAGCATAATCTCATTGAGGACATTCTTCATTGCTCCAACTGCATACACAAAGTGCCTTTGCAGCCGTTTATAGTTTTGCATCATATAGGTTAGATAACCTAGCAACTAATGAGGCAACCAGTAGAAGAAAGGACTTAATTTTCAAATAAGCCCTTTACAATTTGCGTTCTGGGGATAAAGGACTTCGTGCCGTGTAGTGGTGCGTGCTTGGCAGGGAGCTGGAGATGCTTTGACATAGAAAAGGGTTAGGATCCAATCCTGGGAGGAGATATTCTGCAGAAAAACCTTCAGAAAGCCATCAAGGAACCACATGGCATTATGCTTATAAGGACAGAAAACAGGCATCTAAAGCGTATTTCTGATTATGACACTTTTTGTGTGTGCATCATCCTGCAGTGAGTTCAGCCCGACACGTGCACCAGCTGAAGCTGCACCCGTGCTGGAGACTCTTATCCAAATATTTACCTCATCATGTGATGTCTGTTGACCTTAGAACAAGCGTTATCATATTGGAAAGTAATGATAAAAAAATACTGTACTACAGTAAAGCTATTATAAGCTGTAGTGTTCGTGCCATTACTGGGGAATATGGTATTGATTTTTTAATAAATTATGCCATAACCTACATTTTTGCCTTAGGTTAACATTTAACACCATCAGCAGGAGAAAGGTACAGTATTATACTGATATCAGAAGAAGATTTAGCCAACCGCAGATTTTAGCACATGCTTTCAAATCAAGAACGGTGGAGCCTTGGTCACCTTTGTTTGTGATGGTTCCTCTCCCCTGGCTCCTGGGCAGGGCAGAAGGACCCAGAGAAGCAGCAGAGTGACCCCAAGCAGGTTTGATTTCTCTCCTGGGCCATTGCTCTTCCAGATGGTGCAGGGTTCAAAAGCAAATTGCAACTATTCCTCAGCCAAAAAATAACCTTACTCCCGTAGTGCTGAGTATCAACAAGGAACACCTCAGAAGTAGCTTTAGGGATGCGAAAGAAAAAGGAAATACAGCCTGATAACTGTTGTGAGTAGATGTTTTTCTATTAAAGTGAAACATTTTCTCTGTGAGAGTGTTTAGACGATGGTTTTCTTTATAATTTTTACTTTTCAGATACCTTTCTCATTTCGGGAGGAAAAGGCACTGCCATCAACCTTTTCACCCTTTTTACAAGGAAGACGAGTAAAATAGTTAAAAGAGGAAGTTCTGCACCATTCTTCTAGTGGCTAAATATAAATATACACGTAAATCTTGAGCTGTATCACGTGTACTAGGCTGGTAAATGGGATTTAAAAGCAAGAGTATTTGCTAGAAGGGCTTTCAGTGCAAATTAAAAAGCAGCTCTGTCTGTGTGTATCAATATTGCGCTCAGAGAGGGAAGGTGGGGAGGGACAGGCATCTCTGCTTTGGATGGAGAGTTGCTCACTCTTGTGCTGTGACCTTTGTTTCTGAGACAAATACTGCAAAACCTATTTTTTTGCCTCCTATTTTCCACCCAGTTAGCACTGAACAGTCAGTCTTTCCCTCATCATTCATAGGAGTCTGAGGCAATCTGATGTTTTATAGGAAGTCCTGAGAATGTTGCTCCTTTACACAGAGACATCATCGTCCAGCACAAAGGTGCCGTAAGTAGACACAGGTACAAAATTATTGGTTCAAAACGGTGGAATAAATGTTTTGATGCAAATATTCGTGCATATGCTCTCCTCATTTGTGAATCACAGAAAATTCAAGAGTGTAAAAACCATCACTATGAATTTTCTTGCCTCTGCAGATACTCTGATTTGCAGCAGAACGTTCATAAATGCAGATCCCTGAGTGTTGTCTCCATTGCCTGAGGGGGCCAGGACACCTGTGGCAACAAACTCAAATGTCCTAGAAGGTAAAATGCCAGAGAAGTTGAAGTGGAAGTTAGTGAGGGACGCATCAAGATCTATAATATCACATATGCCCACATCATGAGAATATGCAGTAGGGCATGCTGTTGAGAAAGCAGCTGAGCAAAGCAAGGGAATGAATCATTCAGGAGAAGGTTGCATTTCTAGAAGAAGAAAAGCAATCAATGGGTAGAATGGAGATGGACTCACCAGCCCCACAAGTGGAACATATTTCCTATTACAAAAATATCTTATTAATGCTCTACTGACAACGGAATTAACTCTCTGGGATAACAGTTTCACCTATAAGACCAAAATCTGCAATCACGAGTACATTTGTCTTCCTAAAACCTGCATTTGTGCATCTCTACATGCGTGCTTAGAGACTACCACGGTCATTTTGCTCCCTCAACGTAGGAAAAAACTCAGACAATTTTTAGATACTTACCAAAATATCCTCTATGTAAAAAATTTAAAAGTCCCCATTAGTATTAAACATTTCCTCTTCATGCTGTCAGTGCTGCCATAGAAAGAGAAATGTACCTTAGCTGGGCTCAAGCTTAAATTCCCTCTCTTCTTGTACTCCTTAAATAGCAGATTGTCAGCTTAAGAAACCTGTTGCTGCTGCTGACTATGATTCATGACCCATCTGAAAGAACTGGGAAGTTAATGGCTGTTTTTCATAACCTGATAACCACATTGTACTCTAATCCCTTGGCTTCTAGATTTGAATTCATTTAGATGTATTGTAGTGGCTGTTTCAGCTTCCAGGCCCCATGGGGCCTGGTTTTATATTCCTCCCAGTGCTAAACCTGGATTCAGTGGAACTGCTCCTGACTTATACTTGTGGAAGAGCAGCTCACAAGGCTGTTGGCTTTAAAGAAGTTGAGCAGTTGCAACCAAAGTCAGGATTTTTCTCTTTAGTTTGAGATACGTGAGCACTCATGGAGCTTTGTTACTTCAAAATACCTGGCTGGAATATATGGGACGTAAAGTCTAAAATTAAAAATCATGTCTGCAAATTCATGTTAATTAAAAAGGAACATCTGAAGCCAAACAAAAAATCGATGAACTAACTGGTCCTTCCTCAGTTAAGCAAGATAATTTATTCAATTTGTTTTATGTCTCTAAGTGAAGAAGCTTTTACTCACTTTGATTCATGGACGGAGGTTAGAAAATGGTACAGTAGAAAGGAAATTAACATTTAACCTGCCCACCTGCATATCCTAGCTGATGTCTCAATGTGACTGCGGCTGTGAGTAAATTCTCCCAATAAACTAGACAGAGTATCTATAATATTCATATGGCTACTTGTGCCTTGAAGAAAACCCAGACTATTTTGTAGCTATTACAGACCAAATTAGGAAAAATAATCTGAGCAGGATGTGTTCCTACTTGGCATGTATCTGTTATTTTTCAGTCAAAATGTAAGGGGACACACTGTTAGCCAACATACATCACCACAGCTTCGCGGATTCACAGTGCTTGTGAAGATTGCTAGTTTGACAGCCTGGAGGCTACAAACTGCCTTTTCTGAATAAAGTTATTAAAGAAGAGGCAACGGTAAAGCAAAATCATGGCACCACTCCACAGTATCGTGCAAATTTAACTTGCATAGTGTTTCACTTCTTGTCTGTAGGCAAAGATCGTTAGTGAAGAGGGTATGTAGAGGCTGGTAGGCTGTGTACTCTCCTTCATTAATCCTGCCTTAGGAACAGACCGATGTATAATCAGACTCAAGGCCTTCTACATGTTCTTCCTTTTCCCCACAGAAAGGTGTTATAACATGACTGACTACACCTTGGGGAGCCAATATGAAAATACATACCCAATATAGTCATGTAATATTTAGTTTATGTAATGCACTAGATTTTTCTTCAACAGATGGCACATGAAAGACTTCTCAGTATCAGAAAAAGAACTGCATCAATTGTGCAGAGAGTGGCTAATAATCTAAAATAAAAGTGCAAAGTACATTTTGATTTCATCAGGAAGCTTCAGGATCCTTCATGACGTTTCTCAATCTTCTTAGAACTTCATTATGTGCTGTCAAATGTGTCTGCACCGCAGGTGTGGTAAAGGTCAGCCCAAGGCATCTGAAGAACAATAGACACATTTAATTTTTATTTTTTTTTTTAAAGAAGAACAAAGAGGGATTGTGAGCCAAACATTTTACAATGCAAAATAGAAAGCTGAATGAAAATCAGAAATCCAGCTGCTTTCTGGCTTGCTGCAGTTTGCCATCCCACTACAGAAACTTACGGCTTTGAATTTTTCACTGTCTTGCTGGAGATACAGTTTTATTTTTTTATTTTTTGTTGTCATTGCCATGGAAGCAATTGCAATACCATGTATACTGGATTCTGGCATCTGTGAGTGAAAAGGCAGCAGATGACTGGTTATAAAAGAAGAAAGCTGGTGTTTACACTTAGTGATGTGCACCCGGAGTAATCAGCTATGATGGGGAAAAAGGCAGAAAAGGCCTGTAACAGTTTAATGGGTGTTTTGATAAAATATTATGTATTTTTTTTCAAAGTTTGCCAGAGTGAGATGCTGTTTAATAAGCAGGATGATTATGGTTGATATAGAAAATGTTTTTACATTCATTTTTTCTGCCCCCTTCCAGGTAATAGTAGCCTAATCACAGTTATAAAGACAGGTTCACAAAATCTTGTTTCCTTGTGAATTTGAAAGCCGACTGCCCGAGAAACGGGGGAGGATACAGGAGCCTATTGCTTCTGCAAGAACGGTTGCAAGATGAGACACCTATCTGCTGCATCTACAAGCAGAGATTCTGTTTACGTATTAAAATTCAGTGACTTGAATTTATCTATCTGTATAATAGTATGGCCTTTTCTGTTCTCCTTGGCTGTCCTGCTATGTTTTGTGCCATATGAACTGCATATTAACTGCGTCCTGGAGACTCTTTGGGTCAAGAGCTTGCTCCAAACCCCCAACAAAGCAGTTTTACATTACCCTGACAACGTATGACAACCTTAAAATTAGGACAACTGTCCCACGTAGGGACTCCCTGCATGTCTCTGATGGAGAAGGTTGTGGTCATCCTCCAAGTCCTTACCTTTGGAGGTCGATTTCTCATCTAAGATACTGGCTGAGCTCTTCACCCACTGTTGGCCAATGTGAGTTGGGTGAGCTGGAATCGCTGAGGTAGCAGATCTTTGCTAGCACAGTTATGTTGGTCGAAATGGGTTCAGGAGCAACCAAGCAGGGCAGCTTGCAGATCTGCAGGGTGGTGGCTGTGGCACAGACGGTGACAAACCAGGGACAACTGTCTCTTGCCCTGCAAGCTGGAGCCTAGGAGGATGCAGTCAGTGGTGAGAGGTGGTGGATGAACCATCCCTGGAGACATCCCAGGCCAGGCTGGACGGGGCTCTGAGCAACCCGAGCTGGTGAAGATGTCCCTGCTCAAACCAAACTATTCTGTGATTCTATGTGGTTATCTCAACTCAGTGCTGACAGCTGTAGGAAACAAAGAATACCAATGAGGCTTAAGGGTCCCTTCCCTCCACTTTTCTGAGAGGATAGATTTTGTATCTCTTTATATGTTTTTAGGGCAGTGCTTGATATACTGGGTGCAGAGCCTTAGCTGCATTTATGGACCCAATTCCTACTGAAGTACTTCGAGGATGTGGAATGCAGAAACCAAAATAATGCCAAGATACAAGACAGTGGCGGCACCTTATATTGTACAAACACATTTCTATTTCAAATGGGTATTCCTTTGTAACTGTTATTAGAGCTAATTTCAAGACAGTAGCTTCCTATGCCTTTTTCAGAGAGAAGTGGACTAAAGTACCTGCCTCCATACATTACAGATGAGGAAAAAAAGAGGACTACAGAATAATAGTGTTTGAACCAAGAGGAAAAATGTTGCATATGTGCTGCTAGATCCAGCTTTTTTGTTTGCACTTCATTTGATTATCAGTATTTTCAGCCATCTAACGCATTAATACTTCTCTGCAGGGAGGGGTAGAGTTCATAGCCTTTTCAAAGCAGCACTAATGAATGCCTTTAACTTAATAAAACGATCATTTACCAGCTACTTACCATAATGTGAACTAGATGCTTTCAGTCCAGAGATTAAAAGGAGTTTTATTTGTAAATGCACAGTAGTTACTATTGCTTCATGAGTCATACGCAGATATATAGTATCTTCCTTGGTATTGTTCTTGAAATCTTGGGACCTCATAAAGTAGGTTGGAAGGCGTTGTTAGAGTCTATATTGTTTCAATAATATATGGATTATCACTCTCTAAATACGCAATGACATAAAAGGCAATAATGCCTTTTATGGATCCCATGTGGCCTATTACACTAATGATCCATGAATAATGGGGTCACGGGATGAGTTTTGAACAGTGCCTTTCTTTGTTGGTTGTTTTTCTCATTTATTTACCCTGGAAAATTCAGTTTTAAGTATCTGCTTTTCAGCAAGGTCCTACAATTTACTGAGTTTTCATGTGAGTTAATGGATGCCAAAGAGGTCAAGTGACTTCCCAAAGGTTATACAATGAGTCACTGAATCCGTTCAGAATAAAATACAAGAACCTCCTAGTTTTCAGCCTTTTGCTCTGGCTGATACTAAAGCAGAGAGATTTCGGATCATAACAACCTCTACTAAACCCTTGTGTTGCTGCTTTGAGGAGGCATCAAAGCGTGGTGTTCAGCAGAGAAATCTGAAGCTCCTGAAGCAATGTTTTCCGTATTTCTACCAAGACAGAAAGAACAGGAGCGTTGCAGTGCAAAGAGGCTCTTTTGATCCTCGGAACATAGATTCTCTCTTAAAAAAAACCAACACAGAGTGAAATAAACACAGGGAAGTCCACAAACACAGTTAACCTAATGCTAATCCAACACAAGAGTGTTCGTGTAGAACTAATTATGTACCCTATCTTGCTGCAATGGTGTCCCTTTCACTTCATGTGGAAACCCTCCACATTATTCCTCTTGATTAATGAGGATGATTTATCCCCTTCCAAAATTAACCTTGACACTGCTCTTCCAAGCCCTGTAGATGTGGAGGCTCAGTTGCAGAAGGGACCTGCGTCCTGGAGACCATCACCTCCCTTCTGGATGTGCTGGTGGAGATGACAAGCACATCGCACATCTGGCCTCCCACCTTCTTGTCAATTCCCTGCCAAGAAGAGGTTGGACATCGACTGGTTACGTACCCCTGATCATGTCTTTTACCTGGCTGTGCCCGTCTTCACTTGGCTGCAAAAGTGAGGTACCTCTTGCTATTTGCCTATGTCTCCTGATTTTATGTGTACAGAGAGCTGTGCAACTCCAAAGGGTTAATTATTTTTATTATTACTACCTGCTGAATATTGTTTTATGCATTTAACATAGTATAAAGCAATTACAAAATATAAGGTACTGCGGAAATACAGAAAGATCTGCCTGGAATAATAATTTGATTTTGAAACTTTGTTGCTAAAAGACTTCAGGGTAAAATTGTAGTGCAACATATGAGCTTTTAATGAAATGACTCCCATTACTTCTAGTATAAATGGAAAAAACCCTACATAACACATGGGAAGTTTTCATTTAATTAGCAAATAATTTGTATTAGAATACAGTTGTCAAATTCTGATTCATCACGCAGTATTCAGTAATGAACTGAAAATGTTTCTAGCATGTATGCTTCCATATTTATACACCTCCAAGCTGGAAACTGTATCAATTGTTTATCTGAAAATACATCAGGTAAATGTTGTTGCTTCTAGGTGTAGAAATATTACAGAATATTCATGAGAAATCAAACAATATGTCTATGATCCAACTGTATTTTGATGTTGCTGATATCTGGTGGTTTATGGGGAATGGCTGGGACGTATTCAGGCAAAGTGGATAAGGCCGCAGAGTGTGTTTTAGTTATTCCAGATTAAAAGGAGGTCACAATGAATTAGTGAATGTTGCTCGTATTTCCTTAACCTGTGTGTACGTTGTGTGAACACTCTGGTTTTTGCATTGTTTTGCTTTGCCTCTGCACGAGCCCATGCTGTTGCTCTTACTGCAACAGCCGTGTGCCTGCAACCATCTTACTTAAAAATAGATTTAAGACCCGTGCTGTTGAGGAGAAGTCACACAATGGCTTAGTGACAGCCCATTGCACACACTGATCAAGGCACTGGCTTTAAAACAGTTTGGCTTATAATTATATCTTTACAGCTAACTGGGCTATCTAAATGATTTTCTTCTCTCCCCCACCCCACGTCTACTGACCTGTGGCTAATGAGATTTGTGTTTCGATTAGTTGTAGAACATAAATTAACTAATCAATGAGAATGGATTCACATCCTTTCTTGTAAAAGAGCTCTGTTGCAGTGATCTGTATTTAATATTCAAATCAATTTCAAATTCTCAGGATGGTTCTGCTAATATGGCAGGCTGGGACTCGCAGCATCTGTATCCTTGCCACAGACTGTAAATAGGGGATGTTTATGGAATCGCTCACTGACCTCCAAAGCCTTCTCTGGTCTCATTGATTTACTATTTCACTTAATAGTGATGATGAGAAGCTTCAAGGCTGGCAATGAAGCTGGGAAAGTCATGTGAGGGAGCATTTTCCCTTTACTTACAAGAGTGTTAAGACGAAGCAGAAGTCACAGGACTTTGAGAAAATGCTGTTTGTTTTTGAGATGAAAATTTTGGGTCAATTTTATGTTCCAACTCAAATTTCTCCTATTCTAGAGATGATGGTAAAATACGGCTGTTACCAAAAAGTGGTTTTCTAAGGGTGAGTTTCTTTCATTTGCTTTCAAGGTAGAGAGAACTTTATCTTTTGCTTTGCTGTAATTGTCTCATCTGTACAATTAACCAGCATCTTGGCATAAAATGTGAAAATTTGTACAGTGTTCAAAGCATCTGTGGCCTTTATGGTACAAGTTCTGTTAGTACTGAAGCCACAGAAAATTAAATGTTCCCCAAAGAACTTCCAGATGTGTTTTATTCTAATAGGGTCATTATACAGTAAATTAAAAAGCAGGGTAAATGGAACTGTAAAATTTAAATTACTCTAAAACCACATCTCTTTGCTTTGAACATTCATTTGTGGGGTTGCATTTGCAATAAATGTGAATTAGGCAGCTGCAATAACTGTTAATCATATATTTATAAAATAGTAATGAGGAAATGAATAGCAGAGTAAGACAGCTGCACATTTCTCTAATAGTATGTCAACTGTGAACATAATAAGATGTAGAAAATTGTTTGGTGCTATGCTGATAATGCAGCCGAATGTAAGAGATCACTTCAACCTCTTAACTTTACGGGAAATTATATATAAAATCCATAAAAAGCCATAATAATACATTAGGCCTCTGAATTGTAGTCAATGTTTTTCTTTGCTTTGATTTTTCTGAAATGGGCCATACTTTTCCCAAAGTAATCTGCCAAAGATCACTAAGGCTTTTGTTTCAGGCTGCACTTTATTCACCATCTTGCAATTTTATTTAAAAGATAGTGCTTCTAAAAGCCCAAAGTGATCTAACTTCCCTGCTCCAGGAGAGCTGCAGGAGCTCCCACCTCCTTCTCCTTGCAGAGTTTTGCCAGGTCTGGGATCATCCCACCTCCGAGCTGCAGCAGAGTTATCACTAGTAATTCAATTAACAACCCTGTATGAGGTAAAGCAAAAGGTAAAATTTTAATTTCACATATCTATATCTATCTATCTATCTATCCATCTATCTATTTTAGAAAAGTAAATGGTTGTTGACATGGTCTGAGGGCATCTGACTGCCTTTTGCAGCCATGGTAAAATTTTAAAGAGGTCAAGATAATTGCAGAAAAACAAGCCAAATAACCTAAACCCAAGAAATAAATTGAAATATATGAACGGCCCTTTAGATTTCCTGCTTGTGCTAGCAGACTTTGCAGCCTGCCCTTGTGCCGGGTGCTGCTCACTTGCACTTGCAGTTTTTAACCAGCCTTAATTGAATTTTGCAACTGGATTGGGGTGAAGAGGAGAATTAGAAAGCTAACAGGAAAAAAAAAAAATTAGGCAAGTGGTGGGCTGCAAACAGCTTATCGGCCAAGCAGGGAATAGGTGCTAAATGTGTAATAGGGAGGCTGCCATGGGAAATGTCACTTATCAAAGTGGCAGCACTTCGCAAGGAAAAGGAGGGGAAGAAATGAGGGACCCGATCCCAGCTCTTGCTGACGCTGCTGTGAAAAGTCCCCAGGACTTAATAAGCTGTAGGGGTGTGTGGTTTTGGAAGTTGGGTTGAAACCTGTGAATTTTAACCCACAGCTGCTATGCTGCCAGCAAGGGGCTGAGCAGAGCTCCAGCACAGGGGTTCAGGGCACACGGAGCCTGAACCACCCGAAAAAAGCACAATGGAGTGGCAAACATCCAGACTTTGCTATTGATCAAAAACTTGTCTATTAATGACTCCCTTTTCACCATGGAATACCTTTGCTTGCGTCATTTTATTGCAAATATTTCTTGTTGTACCGTGTTACAATGTGTTTTGAATTTTTATATGCATTTGAGATGACACAACCAGCTCACTTTCATTTCATTTTGTTTTTTAAGTACAGAGAGAAAGGAAAACTGAAGATCTTTTCACAGATTGAAAATCTTTCAGTACAGAGAATCCACGATAGACTCGAAAGGTCGGTCAATGAAGGAGAAATTAATTCTCTCTGGGCAGAAAGGAGGACTTTTCAGTTAGTCCTGGGTGTTTAAGGGTGAGGTGATGGGCCACTGAAGATCTGGGTGGACCAGTGGGGGTCAGAAGCTCTGCAGCACCATCAGCTCTCTCAGCCTCTTGTAAAACCTTTACAGTTGCTTGGTGGACCTAATCTTTAGTCTTCATCAAACTGTTGCCTTTAATGGATGTGGGTTTTTTATTTTTCTTTTTGTTTGTTTGTTTGTTTGTTTGTTTGTTTTTTGTTTGGTTTTGGTTAGGAGGTGGCACAAATATTTTCAGCAGTCTTAAAAATTGTAAAGCTGTTGCACAACGGCCAGATAGGAACGAAAAGCGTCCTCAGTGTAACCCTATTAAAGGAAATACTGTTCATACAACAACTTCATGATATCCTGAGCTGACACGGGCAAAGAGAGGCAGAAAGATGGATACAGGCAAATGGATACGGATAGAGACACAGATGTGGAGACATGTTCAGGTTGAATTTGTCCCGTAAAATTTTTGCCTTCTACTTGCCAAAACAGTGTAAAAAAAAAAGTTCCTATTATTAAATATAAATTAAAGTATAAGCAATGGAAAATGGCTTGTTTTCAAATATATATATTTTTTTTCTTCTTTGAAACAGACGGTTCAATTCTCCAGGAGAAGCAAAGTTCAAGCTCTCATTTCCCATTGTACATTTCTGTGTTAGTGCCTCACAAAATAGCAGTTCATTTCTGGAAATCCTATTACTGTCCACACTCAAGCAGCAACTTTAACAGATACATCTGTTACCTGGCAGCTTCTTCCTACACAACTCCCACCTCTGAGAGTTAAAGCTTATGGTTTTAAAAGGAAAATTGAAATAGCCCAATTTTGAACAATGCACATTTTAGGGCGGGGAAGAAAAAGAGCACACACCACTGTCAGCTACAAGAACCTCATCTCGTCTTACATGCTGATCTGGACAGACATAGAAAACAGAGTGGTGCATTATCATTATCTTAGAGATGTTTATTTGGTGTGTGGACACTCAACCAAAGAACTAACGCAATCAGAAAGTTAAAATATATGGGCTGGAAATACAAATTCATTAGATGTACACAAAACGTATGCTGCAGTGGATCTGTCATTTAAATTAGATTTTGACAATTATATGGATAGTCTGGTTGAGATGATATACGATTTGCTCACTTTATCTGTGCCGTGATTTAATTATTGCAAAAGACGTGTAGGGTTAGGACTCTGTCGTTCTCTCATGGACCTAAGCTGAAGTGGAGCTGGGCCCATCTTGCATACTTTGTGTTAGCTCATGGAAGGATTTTGTATATATATGTATATATATATGTATTATTTATTTTACATGAAATGAGCCTGTGTTTGCACCCACTGGAACTGATGCAAGTCTTTCCGCTGACCTCAGCAGCTCCAAGAGATGCTCCTCGCATAGAGACCATGTGTCACTGTTCAGGGTCCAAAGCAGACAGTGAAGAGCCAGGTCTCCTCCAGGCTGCTCCCAGCCAAGCCCAGGTACCTTGTACCTTTGTATGGGCACAACCATCCTCCACCTTCCCCACCCTGGCCCAGGAGAAGAAAGCATTGGGTCTCTTTAGGACGGGAAGAAATGGCCTCACGTTGTGCCAGGGAAGGTTCAGATTGGATATTAGGAAACATTTCTTCACCGAAAGGGTTGTAAAGCATTGGAACAGGCTGCCCGGGGCAGTGACGGAGTCACCATCCCTGGAGGGGTTTAAAAGACATATAGGCAAGGCTCACAGGGACATGGTTTAGTGCTAGATTTAGGTTATGATTGGACTTGATGATCTTGAGGGTCTCTTCCAACCAAAATTATTCTATGATTCTATGGTTCCAACCCCTCTGCTCAGAAAGATGTCAGCTTGAGATGCTGTGGTGGTGGTGAGCTCACAGCTGGACCATTTCAGACTTCTGGAGACATCTTCTCCCTTTCCAGCATCCACTGAGGTTTACAAGAGACACCGTCAGCAATATGCTGCCAATTACTGGTGTGTCATGGTGGAAGCATGTCTAGCCGCATGTGAAGTTCTCCAGATGCTCGTATGACTTTGGGATGAAATCACTGCTCTGGTGTTAAATAATTCTGGTACCGACTGCACCTCAGCTCCTCTGGCTGCGGGGGGTGACACCGCCCTGCTCTGCCTTGCTCTTGCCTGACATTTATTAGCAGTATTTATTCATACTATAAGCATGGATGTGCGCATAAAAAATGCAGCATCAGGCATGATCATTTAGGCAGACAAATGATGGCGGCATCTCTTCTCTGTCTGAATGTTGAATGCATATTAAAAAAAAAACCCAACTATTAAAATGGAAACATGATTTGATAACTTCTTACAAATGCAGTAAATGCCACTTCTTACAAATGAACACTAGCAATCAATTTAATTTCTCAAATAAAATGATTAAATTGCTGTTATTGTGGAATCATTATTTTATTGCTAAAACCTTTTAAAATGTTAATTATTGTGCCCCTCGAAAAGCTTTCATCTTGCCTGACTTTGCTCTTACACAAAAAATGTCTCCTGATTGTGACTTGTGAATTGAATGAAAATTCATGCTTTACCTTTCCTCTGTCTGTCTCTCTCTCTTTTTTAACACCTGCAACTATTCTCCTTAGCTGTAATATTTATATGAATTTAACTTTAATTTTTCTCTGCTTTCATCTTCTGAATTAGTCAGTATAAAGCACAGATCACTCCTTCTCTGCTGCTTTCCTGTTTATTTGCTTTAACAATAGATTCATTAACTAGATTTTGGTGCTCAAGCCATGCGGACACATCCATTTCAAAGGAGGCTTTAATGGCATTTCATATTTTTCTACATTAAGGAAGATTAAAGTATATTACAATACCCTTTACTGCTCTATTTTCTTCATTTTAGAAGTGGTCAGTTTTTAAATTTTTTTTCCCCTTTCTTTCATCTGCAGTGTTCAATAAATCGTCCAGGCCTTTCAGATGATAGTTCCAGCAAATTGAGTTCTATATTACAACTCTGAACCATTGTTTAGCCCATCATCAGTCAGATAAAGCACTCCTATTCACACAGGACATCAAAAGAACAAATATATGTTCAAAGTGGCTAAAAAGATTACTGTGACTTGGATATATCATTTTGTTAATTGTTAGTGATTATTCTACTAGTTTAGAGGTGGTAAATTTGCTGACTCTGAGCTTGTGCTTGTGATGTAATCAGAGTGTAATCTACAGATATTCACAGCTGGAAATTACACCATTCAAAAAAGATCAGGTCTATCATCTTCTAATAACCGAAGGTGGACTAATAGCAACATTTTAATAAGAAGAAAGATGCAGACCAACATCTTCATTTCACATGTATAGCATGTCTCCAAGCACTCCAGAGAATTTCAGCCGTGCTGGTGCTCGGATGAATCAGACGATGATCACGGTGGGTGCTGAGCCAAATTCGGCTTTGGTGCAACTTGAGAACAGTTGGGTTGTATACCTGGAAGGAACCCGCCCCAGTCCAAATTGAGGTTGTTTGCTACGTGAAGATGGTGAAAGTTAATGCACTCAGGTCCTGATCCTGCTAAGATTTATTTACATGTGTTTAATGCTCTATACTCCGAGCAATCGCTCGGAAATCACCGGCAACATTTTACGTATTTTAGTGACTCCCAACACCACAGTGTCACGGTACCACACAGACCTAACATCTTTGTCCTCACAGTTCCAGATGCCATGGAGAGGTATTTTAGAAGTGGGAGACAGAGATGCAAAACCCGACACACTCCGATATACTGAGATGTCCAACTCCCAGCGACTGGAGAGAAATGACAGAGCATCTGCCTCTGAGTTAAAGTCGCACAGAAGGGAAAAGAAATGAGCCTATCTGAACCATCAGCTCCCAGAGACCAACGCTTCCTCCACAATCGCTGAGACGTGAGTATCTCAATAAAAACGTGCACATTCGCAGGATATAAAGCAAACACACCCGCATCTTTGCAGGTAATTTCAGAAATCTTGCAGACGCCGAAACTTTAGTGGGAAATTTTGAATAGACGTTGCCTACGATTGCATGCTGCATTTCTTTTCTCGTTTGTTTTACCCTGCATTGGGTAAAATGGAAAGGCAGAGCTAAGGGTGCCTCGTCATATGTGAGGCTACTGGCTGGAAGACAGATTTTACAACAGAACAATTGCAGAGTGTAGGTTTTAGGCAATAAGCAGGTAGCCTCGTTCTCTCAAAAGAAAAAAGAAAATAATGGAAAACTGTAACATTCATTTGGAGGCCTCAAAGGCATAAAAAACCCAATTCCAACTGTTATAGGTCCCTGCAGGAGTCTACAAAAGAACTAAGCTTTTTAAGTAAGAAAACTAGATTTTGGCCCAGAGGGCCCTGTCATTGCTGCTTAATAGATGAAACTCTTTTGATACAAATATGCTGTTTACTTCTCAGCTTCAGCTTTCATAAAATATAACCTTTTTATGATTTACGACCCCAGAAAAAGTGCAGGATGGATTTTTAGCTCTGAATTGGTTGAATGTCAACAAGAAAAATATAGATAACATATAGAAATAGCAGGGTGTTAATGCCACACAAAATGATGAAATTATTTTTGTTTAGAAAAGTTAAGTTTGTTCTTGAAGTTCTTTGTGAGTGAAACTGAGGAAAGGGTTTGGCAGTAAAGCCTGGGGGGGTTCTGCATAAGGCTTTCTTTTTGCTTTAGGACAGTGTTGGGCTGCCTGGAAGTTATAAAACTGATAACACAGAATACAGCCATGGCTTCAGGGAGGGACAGACTGTGCAATGTAGCCGGTAACTCCCCTGGGGTTGCCCAAAACTTACCGAAGTTTTGCCCAAGTAAGCATTTGAGATTCAGTTCTTTAACGACAAATGCAAGTTTAAACACTTGTTCCAAAACTGAAGTTATATAAAGACTCTAATTACTTGTGATGATTATTAAAGTCAAACAGAAATGATCAGAAATGACATAATCTAACCTTCTTCTTTATTTGCCCAACTTATTATTTTTGCTCTCTGGACATCCATATTCATGCCTAAAGACATGCTTTAATATATAGAGAAGCTTTAATATGTCAGTCAGTGGCTAAAAAGAAACACAAACCAAATGTTGGTGGTGTGAAATGAAAATGAAAGTATCAGAGCTTTGAAGACTGAGATAAAAATGTTAAGATGAGGCAATAACTGCTGCTGGGAAGATTGCACATATTTTCTTTTTTTAAGGTCTACCACTTTGCTTTATCTCTTTTGCAGCTTCTTTGCTTAGTGTTAGTGATGTGCTTGTTTTTCAGGTGGCTTTTTTTCATGTTGTTTGTGAACCTGCTGAACAAAAACCCAAAGTTATTTTTTTTTTCTGGATGCTTGGGGAAATAGCCTGATCCCAGACAAATTGCCCAGGAAGGCTCTGAAATGACTTAGCCTGCCACAGAGGCAAGGTTGTAAAAATTGAAAAGGTTTTCACTTTTGACTCTTCCAACTATTGCAGAAAGAGGCTTTTGCTGGTGTACGGTCTCTGAAAGCTGTCACTGAGCGAATTAAAATAACAAAAATATCCATCTATGAACTCCCACACATCCAGCTTTCCTGCCCTGCTCCGTCACGGGGTATTAATCAGGCAGGGAACCTGTGATGTGCTCAGCAACAGCGGCCGCCAGGAGGGTCAGGTGGTTCATACTCAGCAGCTGCAGGGTTTTTACAGGGAAAATACACAGATATTGGTGCTAGAAAACACTGTAGTCCACAGATCTCGGTGTCATTGAGAGGAGAGGAGAGGAGAGGAGAGGAGAGGAGAGGAGAGGAGAGGAGAGGAGAGGAGAGGAGAGGAGAGGAAAGGAGAGAGGAAGAGGGGGAGGGAGAGGGAGAG
>VWYH01007886.1:215501-235777 GCA_013399365.1 Pampusana beccarii
TTTCCACTGCATACAATATTAGCCATTAGCCTGCAAGCAATGATGTTACATTCGTATTTAGGGTAATTTTCACACTAATATGGTGTATGCAAGCCAGATCTCTCACCAGAATGAAAGTGGTTTAATGGCTGAGTTTNTCATCTGCAGAAGTGAATGAAACTTATGTGAAATTAAAAATGAATAAATGTGGAGGATGTTTTGTGCATTAAATTTACCGCCACATACCAACAGTTTCTTCTCTGCGTGTCTGAGAGGTGCTATTTTGTAAGGTCTTTAATTTTAAATTCCTAAGAAGAAATCAAGAAAAATGTTAATGCAAACAATAAAAGGTATATTTTACTCCTGCAATGCACAAGATTTGTGCTGAAGAGTCTACACTGCCACTTGCATCTGAGTACAGCCCTTGGTTGTGGAAAAAATGAGATTCAAGTAACCGTGAATCTTTTAACCATCTATCCAAACATTCAAAAGTGGTGTCTTTCCATTCCTTTAGAAGAATCAAATTGGTTATCAAATACAGCCAACAAAGGAAATATGAGAAAAAATTCACGCTGATGTTGAGAACTTCAACATGAAGTTTTACCATTAGGAAATTTGGGCTGAGTTATTACCTCTCAAAAAACCAGCATTCATAATGGAGACCCTGACAGAGCCTTAACTACAGCTGTGTGAGTGGCACAGCTATAATTAACTCTGCCTTCAGAGGCTTTCCATTAATATTTTAAGGATTTTTAATTAAAATAATTGTATTAGTTTATGAAAAATACTCTCTCCCTCAAGTTGTTTCATACAGAACATATTCCAAACACGTTCCTTTTTTTTTTTTTCCTCCTCTCTCTCTCTTTTGCTGATTTCCACCTGCACAGCAACTTTCACCCTTCATTTTTTTCCTTAGCTGAATCCCCACAGTTTCTCCCCAGACCATCGAACACTAAGGTTTTCCCCTTTGATTCTGTGTCTCTTCATGTTTTGGAAGCTCTGTGGGGCAACCCCGTATTTACGTTCTCTGAATCATTCCACCTCTTGCTCAGAAGCTTAGCCTGGTATTGAACATCTGGATTTTGCACATCTGCCCATCCATCCCTCCAGCAGCACGTACCAGCTGTGCTCTGGGGGCTGCAGGGGCAGCCGGGGCATTTCTGGGCAGAGAGAATTTCTTGGTTTTGCTCATAAAGCTCAGAGAACCTCTCTCCATGACAGCTCTTTCCTTCTCAGTTCACTCGGTGAAGGAATCATCACCAGGTTGGTGGCACGGTGAGGAGGCGACATTGGCAGGATTTCTTTGGGATGCCCTCAGCCCTGGAAACCTACTCTATCCTCTCCATTTTTCCTTGGCAAGATCTAAACCTCGCGTGCCCTGTCAGAGAAGTCAATCTACTAATAGCAACTGTGCAAATATATTGTTTGTGTTTTAAATATTAGTGGTTATTTCTTACCTACCGATCTCCAAATACCATTATTTTTAGCCTGACATTTGTCATTTTTACTAATTCAAATACGACTGGAACTGAGACTGTACCTTTAGTATTTCGCTTATAAACAAGACCATATTGATCACCCTTGGTGCAGAGGAAACAAGGAGAAGATTAGCTATGAGAAGTGACATTTTGTTTTGCAAGAAAAGGTTCATGCAGCCCGAGTCTTCAGAAAACTCTGCATTCGACTTTTCAGTATATCACTAAAATGATGCTAGAACAACATTACACCGCTGACATGTAGGTGGGCAAGTAAAATGGTCACAGGCACATAATAAATTGCACCAGTATATAATAAATCTGTTTCTCATATACCTACAACCTGTACAACTTCTCATACAGATAATACTTCAGTGTATGATAATTTATTGAGAGACTACACTTCTGATACATAAAACTATTTGTACACAAGAAAAAGCCCAGCGTGAATAATTTAACCAACTGCTACAAACTGATATAAAGCAGAGCCTGCCATCCAAAACAAATGAGACCCCATTCAGACGCTTCTATTGACTTATGCTTGAGTTCATTTCATCTTTATTTTATTTCAACTCTACCTTTTTTTTTGGTAATCCTCTGTCCAGCGTATGAGATGGGTAACTTTTGAGCAGGCTCATCATTTGAATAATCAGCCATTTAGTGACATGTCTAGTCCTATTTAATGACTGAATCTGTAAAAGTATGACCTCAAGCACTGGTTAACTTTAAAATAGCTGTGCCCACTGCATGACATAGCCAACAGGAAGCCATTAGAGCTCCAGCAATTACCATTTACATCCATCGACGAAGTCCCTATTTTATTTTAATCTGCTTAAGTACATTTTCTGCACGAGGTTAAAATATAAATCCCTTCTCCTGAACAAGACTGGTTTTCTGGCTGACTTGAGAGCACAATTTACAACTGATTTAATTTGTTCTTCACAAACATTCCTAATGACATTACCCTGGTGCATATACTGACTGCCTCCTCTTATTCCATTAACTCCCAAATCGGGTTTAAAGACCATATTGATGCTAGATGTTATTATGGGTGATTATCAAAACAACAGACAATGGGGCAAAGTGTTTACTAACTGGTTTATATATAATTTCTGTAATAACTACAACAGATGGTAATGCTACAAACAATAAATCAAGCTTTTCACTGCTGAAATAAATTGGCAGCCTGCAGTACAGAAATGCTGTATGTAACTATATACAGATGCTTCAGTCATCAACTGTATTGTTCATCTTATTAGAAAATGGGTCTGTTACTGCTATTACAGGAAATCTTTCCATTTGCAATTACAAATGTATATTTTCAATTAAAATTGTTTTTAACTGCCAAACTGGTTTAAGTATACTTTAACCTTTAATTACAAATAGTTATCACGTACTGCCAAACTGGTTTGAGGCATTTGTTTGTGCCCGTGCAAGTTCCTCCTCAAATTGGGTTTCCACTCCATAAACATATTTCTGCCCTTCAAGAATCCTCTGGCCAAAAGGCATTTGCAGTAACTTTAGGAAGTTAATTCAATAGTAGCTGCGTAAAGGGATGCTTTATTCGACAGTGCTTAAAACAGCATCAAACCTGCAATTAATTCCGTTCACGTTTGTTTGTAGTAGTTTATCAAAACCTTTGTCTCCCTGCACTGCCTTCTTCCCAGCTCTTTTCTGGGGAGCTGGTTCCATGTCTTTGTACCCATGTCACCATCTTCTGGTGTTTCAGAGCTCCTGGGCAGCTGCTCCACCGGTGACTTTGGGATAGAAATTTTGGTCCTAAAGTTAGGAGAGAATGATGGCGAACTTCAGCGATCTGTGGTAGTCTGGTATGAACCACAGGAGTGTTTGCCCATTCAGAAATTTTATTACAAATAATAATTTTATTACAGTTCAAAAAATGACTAGGATTTTTGGTGTATTTCCCCATTTTACAACTCCTTTTTTTTTTTTTTTTTTAATAAAAGTAGGGCCTTGAAAAGAAGATGGAAATAGTGAACACATAATATTTTCACAAGCAAGCTTGCAACTGCCAACTGACTGAGACTTATACCCTGCAGTTGCCTAATTTACACTGATTTTTGATTTGAGTTTGACACCGTCCACTGCTGAGAGGATGATTTAAACTGGTCTCAGCACCTACCTATAAATTTAGGCATTTCTTTATCTTTACAAGCATACGTGCTGTCCCATATTTTTCACTCTCAGAATTTTGGTCCAAATTCTGCTCCCTGATCTCTCGTGTGTCTTTGTGCAATGTTATCCAAACATCCCAGCTTTGCCTATGCATTTAGAGCCCTCATACTCTACAAAATCCTTTAAGAAGTTGGGAAACAACAGTTATAGAAATACAATGCATCTCAAAGAATCCTGAGTTCTTATGTCACAGGGAGAAGAAAAGGTTTAAAAAAAATGCAAAAGCACCTATTTGTTGAGCATTGTATAGGAGATGGGATGCACAATACAGAATAAAATTTGTCAAAATATTCAAAATTAATTGTAATGAATCATTCATGAACAATCCCTGAGTATAAACATTTTTTACCCCCAAATAATCACATAATAATTTCAAGGAGTGAATTAATCCATGAAAGTCATGATTGCTTTACGAACAATTTAATAACAAGATGATAATTGACATCTGAATTAACTTTTCAGGAGTAGTGAGAATAATATATTAGCTCTTTTACATAATTTTTGGCCTACCTGTGATCTCACTGATATTAGCTGAGCTTTAGTGTAGCTGTTGGTCTCAACAGATGTCTGCACGGAAGAGGTAAAAACGCCACTTTAGTGGTTGATCTCTATAAGCATAAAGGAAGAGTTTTATTCCTAATTCTGATAGGGTGAGATAGATGTGAAATGAACTGCCCCAGATCTGATTTGGTTGCTGACAGACAATGAATCCACAAAACGAAAATGCCCGTAAAGAAGCATCTTTGATACCTTCAGCTTTTAAGGCTGGCTTAGCAGAGGCCCAAACGCATGTCCCGTGGATGGTGTCACTCTCAGATTGCCAGTTCTGGAGGTGACGCCTGCTCTGTTGCTGACTGTGATGGTCATAAAAGATCAGATGGGGTGGCTTGTCTTCTCCATGAGGAGTGGCTGTTGGCTTATGTCCAGACCTGAAGCTCACACAAGTCCTGGGGGGCCACCAAGAACCAGCTTGGAGCCTGGTGGTCGATTTTACAGGGCATCAGCTGTGTATCCTCCACTTTTGTAGGGGACTAAGGGACAGCTGGGGCCATGACATTGTTGATTCCTACTGGTCCATGGCCGAGGGCAGCATGAATCTGGATGTGTCCTCCCGCTGCCCCTGACACAAGCTTAGGGGACACAGTTGTTTGTCCCAGCTTCATTTCTTGCCTCTTTAATAAGTTACCTAGGCAGTGACCTATTTGTTGAAGGTTCCTGATCTATGAAGAGGACTTTTTGTGTGACAGCAGTCTGCAGGATAACTCCCACTGGAGACCATCAAACATACAGTACAAAACCCTTCTTCTTCTATCAGTTATACATATGTATGCACAACGCTGTACGCCTGCAACTGATGCAAATTATATCTACTGTGTAAAATAAAGACGAAAAAATACATTGCCAACATTATAAAGATCTTTCATTAGAATCCTGCAAAGGTGCAGTCTGATTATTTGCTAATTGCCTTTCCGTGTTTTTTCAGGGCCTCACAAAGCATGGGGGATACTAAAGAGCAAAGAGTGCTTTAAGGCCACAGTACAATGTGACAACAGTGATAGGTATGCTAATTTCTTCATTCACTCCACTTCACTTCTTTTATTCTTTCCAATTAAAGCAAATGCTACTGAAACTGTAATTAAGCTAGTGCCGTAGCCCTGATTGCCTGCTGTTTTAATGAAACCCTATTGATTTTTCTTTTATTTCTAATGGCCACACATTGCGTTCAATGGTCAAACACATGGATGTTGCAATGTGCGGCCAAACTTAATTTTTGTTCTCTAAAAGGGTGGCCTTATCAGAAAGAATATCAAAAGAGCTATTTGTGTGAGGTCTCTATAGTTTTTCCTGTGTCTGCCTGAAGAGACGCACTTTAAGCAAACATATTACCATTAAAAAGAAATGAGTTTCATTTTGTAGAGAATAAAAATTACTATTAGTCTCCTGTAGTTGCCATAAGTTGCACAAGATTTGGCATATTCGTGATTCCAAGCATACTTTTAAGTTTTTTATTTTTTTGGAAGACAGTGTGTGGAACATTACATTATCTCCACAAGATATTATAAATCACACCGGCAATTTAAGACATAACAGGCTACAAGCACTTTCTGATTTGTTAATAATTTTATGGAAGAATTCGTTTTCACTGGCAAAATTCACTGAATTATATTCTGATTTGCCCGGAAGTAGTGAAAAATATAAGGAAAAGAAAAACTCTCAAAATCCATAAAACACGGAGTATACCTATACATTTATTACTCATCAATTGAATAGTTCAGCTAGAGAATTAGGTATTTAACTGGGTATAGCTTTTTTGTGGCTTCAGATTCATGCTCAGGAGCCAGCGTGTACAAATCAGTGCACTGGAAGAAGGCACTAAATCTCACCTCAAATGAATCCATCCAACCTCTTATAACACACCACAGCAGAAACTCACTGCGTGCACTGGGCACATCTACAGAAGGATCGAAGATTTTAATTCACGAAACATGAACATGTGTGACCCCATTCCAGTTTTGCTTGAGGAAAACAAATGGTAATAAGGAAACATGGTTTCCTACCATTCCTTATCTAAAAATGTTTCTCTTATGACTGCTGCGAAAGATAAACTGTACTCACGTTCAGGATACACAAAGCCAGCAGTCAGCAAATGCACAAAACACGCATGAGCTAAGGCTCTGATCCATCCTCTGTGTGCTCAAAGGCCAGGATATTTTTTCCTACATTTGTTCAACTTTAGTCAAACATTCACATTTTTTTCCTGGACCAAGGCCACAACTTGCTCGTTGTGCAGGCAGAGCTGTGCTCGGTCCTTACGATTCCTTAATCAACACCTTTAAATCACGACTTAAACGTTAGAGTGTTGGCAATCTGTGGGGGGAAGCACCTTCTCACAATAAGAAATATGTTGGGACATAAATTGTTTTACACGCAGAATGTGACTGTACTTGGTCTGAGCCGGTTAAATGAGTCCTTAGAGCATGGATCTATTTTGCTCTCATTCTCAATGAATTTCGGGACATATTTTATATACATATTTATCCAGTGTCCCAGGTCCTCATTCTGCAGTCTGTTCTGTGTGAGCACATCCTTGGGCTTGCCAAGAACCACTGTGAATGACTCTGTGGTGTTTTCTTGAGGCCAGAATCCACCACTATAATGTTCCTGATTGTTTCATTGGGAAAATGACTATAAAATCCTGTCATAATACACATAAATGACACTGTAAATACTGTATTAGCCTGATTTGTTTGAGAAAACAAAATGCAGAAAGAAGATGAATGGTTGAAAATGACCTCTATGGGGTCTAGTATCTCGAAATAGATTTGGGCACAGCTCCTGTAGCCTTTCTCCTTGCTTGCTCAGTCACAGCCCACCTGCATTCCCCTTAGTTTACAACAGCAGATCCCATTTTCAAGGTGCATATCAATACAGGGTACCCATGAAGCTGATCTAACCACACAGTCATCGTAGCCCCACACATAGAATCTCCACGACACACAACAGAACCAGCAGAAGGGGGTTGGAGAAGTATGAGAAAAGGTTTTGACACCATGGGTGGGGGTCAACTAGACCCAGCTTGGGGTAAATGCAGCGTAAATGTCAAAGTTTCCAGCTTACACCAGGTCACACCATTTGCACCCAGGGCAGCCACAGAGTCAAAAGAATTTGTTCTTGCTGGCCTGTCCTAGGTTGCCAGTTGTTCAGCTCTGCGCATTGCATGACAAATCTTTCCTCAGCACTAAATTCACTTCCAAGAGTTGGAAAAAAATATGCACATTAAAAAGTGATTGTAAATTCTTATTGATAGAGTTACATTCTGAATTTTACCCATGTCTTGCAGAAAGCTCAGCTTTTTGCCATAGCCACTGTGCTAGCACAATTTTCGGTAAACAAACAGAAGATGTGAAACAGGAAAATATATTACCTTTTTCACCACATTGACCAAGAAGTCTTGCCTGCCTTATTTCCCAGCCTTTCCCAGCTACAGTTCTGCATCACCTTCTGTTTGTGACCGCTGAATGCTAAATACACTTTTATTTTACCTGTAGGCACTAAATTTTTCAAAAGCCTAACATTACTATTAGCCTGCCAGCAAACCAGGAACATCAGCTCTTTTTAATTAGATTTTCTAACTGTGATGTTCATTCAACAAGGGATAAATTCCCTTTAGTGGAAGTTGTGGATTACACTTGGACTTGTTAGCTCTGGAGAAGTGAAAATAATAAATAAAATCTGTCAGGGAAAAGGTAACAGTAGGAATAGCAGAAAATAAGATACCATCATGTCACTACTCAGCCCTGTCAACTGTTACGCTAATCAGGACAGAATTAAAAACACATTTTCTACCAAGATGTTTCACAGCCAAACCGGTTAAATACAGATTTTAACGAAATTGAAAGCATATTATACAGAGATTTGTGGTTTCCAGCTCAGCGAGTGAGTGCTGAAAGTGTGATGAAATAACAAAATTGCAGCCTAATAATCTATAGAATAATATTGTCAACTAATGGATTATAATAAAATAAAAGCTATTATTAGGGTAAAACATTATAACAAAAAAAAATCCAACTTTTATTTGTAGCACCTCCCCCTTAATGGTTTCAAGCATTTTGAAAGGTAATTTAAACAAGTACATTGTGTCCTTATTGAAACTGTTTCATCTCGCTAGCTGCTGAAAATGGCTTTAACCATCTCTCTGAACAAAAGCTCGCTAATAAGACAACAAAAAGCCTACAAAAGCACTGGCTCAGCATCGCTGCAGAAAGGCAACTAAAGGCAGCCTGCAAATGGTCTGTTTCTTTTTTCTTGCATGTAATTAGATGAATTAAAAGGACAAAGTAGTTAATGTTACTGTTGTCCAAGGCCCCCGGTTCTTTTCATACCATCCGCTCTAGACAAGAGCCTGTGGCTCTCGCTCCAGCAATGCGGTGAAGAATGTTGGCAATAAGTAAAATTAACAAGCTTAATCTGTGAAGAATCTGGTCTGAGTCATAGATGAAATGTATCTCTAGCAACGAAAGGCTAGTAATTCCTGGTCTCCTTTTATATGCCTAATAAAACTTACAATAAATTAACTGCATTTTAGTTTGCAGCGCTGGCTCTATTAATCAGGGCCGAGACGTGTAGTCAAGTTACAATAGAAAGAACTCAACTGGGTGCATTTCAGTTATGCAATTAGGGCCCATTGGCCCGGCTCTAATTAGGCCAGGGATGTTGATATTTCAAGTACTGTTTTATCATTAGGTTTCATTTCCTTGGAACATGCTCAATGGCCAAGTAGTGAGAAGGGTGGAGGATATTATAAGCACAGGTCATCAGAAAGTCATTAAAGGGAGTTAGGAAGGGCTGACATTAATACCTTGTCCTGCGAAATGTTGAGCTGTCTCTGGGAGACTCTGAGCCCCTCCATCTCAGAGAGGAACTGGTGCCACCTGAGAAGAGAAGGATCAGGCTCTGGGTAAAGGACATCCCTTAGAGATGATATTGTTAAATTATTAGCTGCTAGATTGGTGTGTCCTGACAGCAAGTAATGCAGAGACAGGTGACCCTAACACAGAAGTATTGGTTTCTCACCCCCCTGCAAGCTGCTTGGGTCAAAACCAAAAAGAAACACCCATTTCTGCCCAATAACAGAGAAATGATGCTGGACCTTGAGTCAGACTCATTTCTGGTGATGTTACTTGGCCATCCCCATTCTGCTTTCTCTGGGCACAAGACTTGCTCTCAGTTGTTGGCTCCACCACACAGACTAAGGATGCCGTCCTAAAGGTGCCTCACTTTCCACCAACACCCACAGACCATGAACATGAAGTTTTCTCCCATTTGCCCAGATGTGGTTGTGGTTACTGCATGGACAAATCCAAACAGTGAAGGTCAGATAAAACCAGAGGGGAAAAAAAAAAAGAAGAGCCGTCAGTCCTCAGTTGGGCTTTTCTTGCCAAACCTTAGCTTAAATCTGAAACTCCAAACAATACTTTGCCTGTTTGTAAAATATGACTTTGTTTCATTATGAAAAAAGAAATTACATAATTAAATTCATTATATCCAATTACTATATGATTCATCTGGCGGCTTAATGAAGCTTCACATTATACTAACAAGATAAAGCAAAGGAATAACATTTTATGAGACTGCAGGCATTCTGTGTACAGCAGACTAGCTAGTTTATGAGCTATATACAGTGCATTTCCTAATAGTACATATTGTATTAACTCTAGTAGGGAAGTTGCTCCTTGGTCCTGTCATATCTCACCCACCTCATCCTGAAAATTTGCTGAAACAAGAAGTCCAACTTTCCTTTCTGTCTGGTCTAAGGCCTCTCCTCTGAATGTTGTCAAATTTTATCCAAAAGGGCTATACGATACAAGGAGCTTAACAGGATTATAACACAAAAAAATCTAGGTAACCCTATGGCTGTCAGAAGGCAACACGTTTTGGATGTAAAAGAGCTGGTTTGGTTGTGAACCAGTGACCCAGAGGTGAATTACCTCAGTGTCTCCGTTGATAGGTATATAAATATTTTAAATACGATTTTGCAGAAGTGTAAAACTGCCTTTTCTTTCAAAGTACATTAGCAGCCTAAAGAAGTCTATCAACTCTGTCCTCCCAATAATTTATGATCTAATAAAAGGCTTCTGTCTTTGGAAAAACTGACAAAACCCCGTAGTTTTATCTTTGGGGAATGAGATCCGTCAATATAGTGAAGCCATGTCTTTCAAATGTGTCTGTAAAACTGTTTGAAATGTTCACTATTTTGAAATTAGTTACTAATACAGGAAAGGGATGAATTAAAGACATCCAGCCTCCTTTTTCTTCCATGTATGAGTGCCCTTCAGCTTTTTTCATTACCATTTAGTATTTCTGGACAACTATTGATATTCAATGGGAATGTAAATGGGCTTGAAAATCATAAATAGTGAAAAATGGGTTTTGGAGACGTCAGAAAAGTTTGAGGGAAAATGACATTTGCCTATGCGGGAGAGCAACAGGGATGATTTTACTTTGTTACTGGAGGATAAGGTTGACGTCTCTCAAATGGGGAGCTTTGGTTAGTTATTTTGTGAGGTTTCTGATTTCAGTTTTCTCAATTGACCGTACCTTGAAGCCTCAGAAGAAAAGGGAGCAATGAGTTCCAGCATAATTAAGAGCCCCAGCTTTAGTACTACTGGCAATTTACTTCAGTGAGCAGTTTGTGCTTGCTGGTTACTTTTTGAAGGAGACATGCTGAAAGCCATCAATGAGGGATTAAAAAATGTCTTCTTTAAATCAAAATCTATCAGCTCATGACATAAAACCTGAAATATTTCCTGTGGCAATGCCTTCATCATCTCCTAATTTCTTTAATTAACGTAAGAAAAACCATATCTGCCTCTGGGCAAGTTTCAGTTGTGGTCATTAGTCTTACCTTCTGTAAGCAGGAATTGCCTAGAAGTATTGGCACACATGGTGGAAAGGACTGCAAGTGCAAAAAGAAGGATTGAAATTAAGCACAGTGACAGGTGGCTGACAGAGCATCCTCTGCTATATGTTATCTGTTCTAACCAGGAGATTTCTGAATGACTCACATAGACAGTAAAAAACCCGCAAATCTCTTCTTCCGGAAGTGCTGATGGTGAATAAACCTGTGCCTGTCACTCTTGTAGCTGAACTGGGATCAAAGCTTTTCCCCATGCTGGGTGATGAAGCCGAACTCATCTCCATGGGGTCCATGCAACACAACTTGCAGCACACCATGCAGGTGAAAGCTGGTAGGGACAGCTTACAGAATCATAGAATTATTTTGGTTGGAACGGACCCTTAAGATCATTGAGTCTAGCTATAACCTAAATCTAGCACTAAACCATGTCCCTAAGAGCCTCATCTAGGCATCTCTTAAACCCCTCCAGGGATGGTGACTCCACCACTGCCCTGGGAAGCCTGTTCCAATGCCTGACAGCCCTTTCTGGGAAAAAAATTTTCCTAATATCCAATCTGAACCTTCCCTGGTGCAACTTGGGGCCGTTTCCTCTTGTCTTATCACTTGTTACTTGGGAGAAGAGACCAACCCCCTCCATGCTCCAACCTCCTTTCAGGCAGTTGTAGACAGCAAGAAGGTGTCCTCAGCCTCCTTTTCTCCAGGTTAAACAGCCCAGTTCCATCAGCTTGGCACAAAGTGTCACACAGTCACCCTGTGCTGCCTGTGGGGGACATTCCTGTCCTCTGCCCTCCTCGGCCATGCCCATCACTGGGTGAAGGCTGGTTTGCTGAGGCCCCAGATCTACCCAGAGATGCTAGAGTGATCAACCAGAGGGCTCAAGCACACAGCTGGTGCTCTATCATCATAACTCTTTTTCCCAGGCATGTCAGAGCAGTTTGCCTGGCAGTGGGTTATTACAACATTCCTGCAAATCTGCTTTTTCCTCCCATAAAAGCCCCTGGAAGCAGGGAGGCTGCTGCTCCCTTTGTCTGATTTTTGCCACAGCAAAGAGAGCTGTGAATGGTTAGAACACACATGTGCAATGCGTATCAGCGCTAGATCTGGAGACACACACAGCTGATGGACAGAACACAGTCTGGCGGATCTACAGCCATTATAAACATATTATGCATCTCCATTCAATGTAAGATAACAATATAAATTGTGCTGCTCTTTAACCAGTTGCCATGAGTGACAACCACAAATAGCTGCTGGGATATCTTGAGAGACTTGCCTCCGCCTCTTTACAAGGAGCAATCAAAGGTGCTTCTTATTTCTGGGGCAGAAAAGTGAATCAAGGGAGCTATCAGATAACCGAGGTTCTTCCTCACCTCCCATAGCAGCTGCTGCTTACAACCACGTCATCGTGTAATTGTAAAACGAGTATGGTAAACATGATGCATAATTAAGTAACGAAGTGCGGAGAACCTTTAGAAAACGCACTAAAGGCATCAATAGAGAGCAGGATGAGATTTCTGCCAGCAGTGAATATCTCTATTAAAAGGTTGTAGTTTCTGGAAATTATTCTTTAACCACATTATCAATGTGAATGAAATCAGGCTTGGGGGGAACTTCTAATTCATGCAATATATCAGGTGTTATTTAACTGTTTGTTTATACTGTGTGGAAAAAAGCAGCACCATCACATTTTTTATCAATAGTGAAAACACTGATTTCTTGGGGACTAATCTCTGGTTGTCATGATGAAAAATATGAATAATTTAATGCAAAGCTATTTAGAAATACGTCTCCTGTATTTACACATATTTTCTGGGTGCCTTTTTAAAAAAAAATAAAAAAAGATTTTGTTGCAGAGAAAGGGTCTGAAAGCAACAGTAAATATTACAGTGGGCTTAGTGGGTACATCATTAGGTACAAACGTGCATTAAATCAAGTGTTTGAAAAGACCGGTAACACTATCAAGTAGAAGTAGCTTGAAATCAGCATAAGTGGTAAAGAAACTGGATGCAGGCAGACAGCTTGAAATGAAAAACCCTGAAAGCACATAAGGTGCTTTAAATCCTTCTGAAGAAGCTGCCAATGCCTCCCCATATGATTTTCCAAAATATTTCCATTTTGGCTCGAAAACCCTCAGTATAAGCTCCTGGATTTGTCAAAATCACCTAAGTCTTGGTGTCATTGTGCAGATGAACACCTGTGGCCAAATCGGTGAAAGAAAAATCCAGATTTCCAGATACAAGCATGCACCTGAGTTTACAGTTCTGGCACTGGACAACACTGGTGGAGTACTGGTCTAATCTCTCCTTTCATCTTTCTTGGATGATGCTTGCGAGATTGTTGCTGATGGAAGGACACACTGCAGCAAGTCACTCACGTTTGCTAATTGGAGACTTGGTTTTTCTGGCTTCCCTTCATAAAAACACCCTCAGCTGAAGCATCCCTGCTGAAAAAAGCAGAGAGATTTATTCTTGGTTTCTTTAGCTGCTTTGTTATGTGGAAGAGCTGTGGAAGGGCTTACAGACTCAAGAAGATAAAGCTGGGAGATAAAAAGAGAGAGTGAGAAAAGGGATGTATACAAAATGCAAAAATGTATATTGCAAATCAACAAAACGTCCCTACTTTTCACTAATCGGTCTATGAAAAATGGGATTTATTTGTGATAAGAATAGTAACTATTTGACACTGGTATAACTCCAATAACCAATAATTACCCTTGCAGCAATTATTTGGAGAGGTTACTAATCAAGAATGATGCGAAGAAAGATGGTGGTGCTCATTTTGTAGAAACTGCCAGGATCAGTGTGTTCCAAAGCACATGTATTCTGACTCTTGCTTTACATTTTCCGGGATCATCTTGACATTCATCTCAGTTCTCAGGAAAAGGGAGATCTCCAGGAAAATATAATAAAAGGGCCATCATGTAGAAACAACTTAGGAGAGAATAGAAATCTACCCTCTCCATTGTAGGATGCTTGGTCAATTCAGATTCACAAAAGATGACTCATATCAGCATCAGCCTATGTTATTCTTCCATGAAAATACTTTAAATTTCTTTGATCTGTGTAGCACAGCAATCTTTTTGTTGAGAATAATAAAAGCATTTTGTCACAAGGGCGTGTTTATCTAAGAATCTCAATCAGCCTCATTCTCAAGTCTCTCCAAAGTTTGCCAGGTCCCGTGGTTTACCAGTCTGTACTTCTGGCTTCTTTATGTAGTTTTGAAGTGTTTGCCAAGATGATATTTAATCGGGGTGTTTGTCTTTTAAAGGCAGAGCTTACAGGTGCTCTGCAAGGATCCTTCGCACATGTTTTGTCCTGTTGATGCTTGTTCCATAACAAGCTTGAGCTTGTTCCTTAAACCTGGCCTGCTTGGATATCAAAAGTGGCAGCAAATGGTAAAGGTTTGCTCATGCCTTTCTCCAAGTGCAGTATAAATAAAACACAGGGACTCGGATCCCCACCAATTACAGGTAGCCCAAAGAGCTACATCAGAGACTCTAATTAAACAGTTTTCTGTCTTAAGAAACCAAACTAGTCCCAAACAATTCTTCACCATCTTTATTAGAAGGTCAGATCTCTAAATAGCTGCCTTCTGTCCTTCACGCAATGACGTAAAGAAGGCTTTGCTGTTTGCTGGTAACAAGCGCCTTAAAGAAAAGCAACAAAAGGAATTTCATTTCTTCATATATGGCTGCTCTCGAATATGATACATAAGCTGCAGTGAGACTAAAACACAGTTACGGGGGAAGAAAATTACTGCAACATTAGAAGATGTCCCGGAGGGGATTCTCACACCAAAGCAGATTTATTCCTCCTATAGTGACTGCCACCACAGCACCATTTTTACAGCTACGTGCTAGTTTCCCAGCTGAACTCCATATACTCTGCAATTACATGAAGTAATTGAGCAAAAATTAGACTGGCTGTCTTTATTTAAGGAAGGAAGAGGAAAACCAGGGAAAGAAAGTGTGGCTCACATGGCAAAGCCAGGGCAGCAGGTCAGGGGGGTTTGCAAGGACAGCGATTGTGGTTTCCCGTGGCTTCGTCCTTCACTGCCTGGAAAGTTTCTGAGCAGGAAACCAACAATTTTGGTAAATCCAATAGTACGATTTGAAACTCAACAAGAAAAAACCCCTAGTATTCATCAAGAAAACTTTTCTTGTTTGAGGTGGAAAAATGCAAGTTACTTTGAATGATAAACTTGTATGGCTTAAAAATCATTAGCAAATCTCTGTTAGATGACTCGGACCCGGTTTGGAAAGCAGCCCCGAAGCCTGTCTACGAGTGCTGTTCTCAGTGGCAGTGGGTACCACTAATGAAGGTCCAGATGCTGCAGTCAGTTAAGAACATGCCCAACTGCAATGACTTCTACTGGGAAGGACCTTCCAAAGACACCCATGGCAACCAGGCAGAAGTTAGTCAGAAATCTCCACCTGGAAAGCGAGCCAGTATCTTCGACGTTGACAGCAGCTTTGTCTTGTGTACTAACCTTGAGATTCTTGTTCAGGAAACAAGCAAAAAAAATAGGGGTACTCTGCAATACACTTGGTCAACATGCAACTGGGGCCTTGGAGTAGCAATGGGAAGCGGCAGCACAACGGAAAACAAGTTTCCGCCAAGCAGCATAGCTCAGCTTTTCCTGCTAGAGCAATTAACCACCACAAACCACCACCAGAGCAGGTATTTTGGTGCGTAGTTAGGGATAAACAAATTTCCAGCAATTTGTTGGTGCTGAGCTTCCAATGAAATCAGTTCACAGCCTGTTGCATCACATGAGGACTTACCTCCTGGGGACCTTTCCGAGGTATACCCAGTATCTTGGAATACCAGATTTGTGTCCCATGTGGTATGATCAGTGAAAATGCACCTTTGATACCAGCAAATGAACTATTATTTGCCTGCTAAAAGTCAACAGTTCGAAAGGTGATTTTTTTTCCCCACACTTCTTGAAACTTCTCATGCATTTTCACTCACTATCTTTCATCATTTTGAAATTGAAATGATTGTGCTTTGGGGAAGCATTCACCTCAGCGTAGGGAGCAATCTTTATGATTTTCAGTGTCCTGAAATATAGGGATGAATAATTCAGGTCATTATAAATATTACTGCTGATAACATCATGTACATAGAGAACATGTATTTGCCAGTGCAAAAATTTTAGGGTAAGGACCAACTAATTTTCATAGAAAGAATATTTCCTATTTAAAAGAACCTTCGATTTGCTTTACAGTCCATTGCATTTTACTACACCTAATTTATATCTAGAAAGTAAAACTATTTTTTTATATGAAATAAATCAATATAAAAAAAATAAACTGAAATATTGTTTCTGCAAATGTAATTGTTCTATGCAAAATAAAAAAACAAAGCATCATCCTTCAGTCTACAAAGTTATGTGAATATTTATTTAGTTGCCAAAGAAAATTCTCTTGAGGTAAGGAGTAAATGAAAAAAGAGCTGTCTAGCACATGAATGACATCTGTCATGTTTGCCTTACAAAAAAATGTTGAAGTAAGGCTATTTGTAAGTAACATCCCGAAATGTATTCTAACAGTAACTTTTATACTGGCTACGTACACAGGATTACATGTGTTGAAGGAGCTCAAATGCAGAATTTCTGGTTCTGCTGGCTCTGTGTTGGAGCTGGGAGCCCACTGGGGCATCTTCCTCTGGGTCCACATCAAGACAGTCCCCAAGAAATAAGTCCTCATGTGACTTATGGCTGCCATTACACCACCCTGTCGACCTAATGTCTTAAACATGATGGACTCTTATCTGGAAGATAATTATCACGATCATCGGAAATATGCTTTAACTTTAGAAAATATAAATCACTTTAATTTGACAGCTGCAAAGGAAAAAAGCGTAATGAAGGTCAGCAGCAAAAATCGTAAAAGCTTGATCTGAATTTTAAACCCAAGAATTTTAAACAATCAGTGATCAAATATGGTAGAAAAACATGAAAGCAAACACACTTTTTCTGGTAACATGTGTGCTAAAGACTCAGATTCTATCTGAGCAAGACAAAATCAGATAGAGTCAGGTTTCCAACTCTCATTGCTTGCTGTGGAGTCCAGCTCAAGCTTTTAAATCCAACAATGGTGTGACTTAAAGGGAAAAATCCATGTGGAGCTGTGAAGTCTGTGTTTGAGTCCAGCCTGCCAACAGCACCAGGAATTCTTCACTTGTTACCACCGAGGTCAAATACTTATTTTAAAGCTCTCTGGTCCTTCTGTCTATGATTTTAGCTATCAGTTGATAGCATTTTGAGTTTTATGTATTCTTTACTTTTATTCACAGTGATGGATTTTTGCCGAAGAGACTAGGAGTGGCAGCAATAGAAACACAGATGGTAAAGAAACTGGTTTGTGATTAGATATTTTTATGTTCCTTAAACCAACCTGTGTCTTATCAAAGGATAAATAAGAACAGAACACTGGGAAGTAACTAGCAGATGGGAACACAGGACAATAGTCGCTTGGTGAAGGATTTCTAGAGACAGATTTGTTCTAGATGGAAAACGCCACTTAATTAACCCCAGATTTTCTTAAGCTCAGGCGTATATTGAAAAGATGTTCCTGTTGTGGAAGGACTGCACCAACCCACCCAAGAGATGAAGGGACATGAAGAGATGTTGTGGTATCAGCTGCTCTTATTCGTGTCATAAACATTCACAGAAACACTGAAGGTCTTCTGTGAAGATTTATCTTATACATAGAAACCTGAGGATCAACATTGCTTAAGCTTCAAAAATGAAAGCAAAACAAAATCGGCCTCCTCACAACGCGTGGGATCACCTCATGTGTCATAGGCCAACGGAGAAGACCAAGACTCCTCAGGCTTGGAAAGGAGGTAAGCTGGGGATAACCCTTCTGGTGCTGGAGCTCCTGGCTCCCAAAGAGGCCCCATGTCTCATCACTGGTGTCCCAAAGGCTGTGTGGGTCTGAAGCTCCCCACCTGTGATTTGCTTTTCTCCATACGTGAGCATCACAGGTAAGAGGGTCCCAGCAGGAAAAGACACCTCTCTCATCATCAGTGCAGACGTAACCCTCACACAGACACAAAAGGACCCTTCCCAAAGCTGACAATTTTAAACTTGACTGTGGAGACAACCCCCTCCTTTATCAGTCTTACTGAGCACCAGGCAAAATTTGCCTGAGATCCCTGTTTGGACACGTAATTGCTGTTTGCCGCCTCCTGGCTCACTCTATCTGCAAACTGTGGATTTCCACTCTCTTTTGTTAGCTGCTGGTTCAAATGACAAGGTTGATCAGAGCAGTAAACAGATGAGGTATTATTTACTTGTTCCTGTGCCAGCAGCACATAATTCAGGCTGGACAGGCTGCAGCAATTATGATGCATTTTTCATTCACTCAAATGAATCAATCACTTGCTTCACTTGTGTGGGATCAAGAAATAACAAAACAAAAACAAAAATTAAAAAAAAAAATCAAATCCAAATACTTGTTTGTTGGGCAACAGAGAGACAGTTTGTTTTTTAAGACTAACATTTACATGAAATTATCTTCTTAGATAATTAACAGCCCCTGGTTAATAACCAGTCTGCAAATAACTGTGTATCTATTGAAATGTATAGATGAATCATTATCACTTAGCACTTACAGGATAATAACAGGATCTAAAACCTATCAAAAATAGGAATACTTGAAAAACTACCCCAAAGTGGCACCTCCAGAATAATATGAATGTGTAAAATGGAAAGATGGAAAAAGTTTTAAACATGCAAAACACTAGTCTCTGCAGTCTGGTTCAGGCTTGAAACGAGTTGCTGGTGTAAGGTGCTGTGTGCACACCCAGTAACAAACTGCTTGTGCCTACAAAGGGAGGAAAAAAAAGTATAAGAAAGCCAAAAAGTGGAAGAAAAGAGACATGATTATGTCTGGCTATAGGCATCCAAAAGTCTGTGTGCACGACTGACACAGTTACATGCCACGTTCTGTTCAAAGCCACCTGGGATCACTCCTAAGACCCATGTGAAGCTCAGAGGTTTTCTAACCTCAGCATGTGTAGCTTGCTCAGCTTCATACAAGAAATTTGTGAATAAAATCCATCTCTCCTGCATCCCATGTTCTTGCTGCCAGCATAAGATTCCCCCTGCCTTCTCTGAGGGGAAAGAAATGAGCCAAAAAAATGATATAGCTAATTTCAGAAATAACTCTAATTTAGACTTAAAGCCTCTGAAGCCATAATGGGGCTGTATTATGAATATGATTGTCTGAAGTTAACGCTCTCTTTTTATTCATTTGTCTAGCAATTTATTTGTAAAAAGTAAGCAAACTGAAATGAGCAGGCAATCAGCTGCCCTGACTTAGTATTTTACCCAAGGGTATTCTCCAGGAACAGAGGCAGACTATTTCAGCCATACAATGTAATATTTATACCTCCATCATGAGAAGAACTCATGACCTTACTCCTAGTTGTAATGAAAAGGTATATATTAAAAAAATAACCCTCTCTTTATAATGAAAGACGTTGCAATACCCCAAACTCTAATACAAGTGGACAGAGATATTTTGAAATATTACAGGACTTATTCCATTGGAGAAATTATCACCAGCCGGTCTGTACATATGAACAAGTACCTGTACAAAGCAGCGTTTGGGAGAGTTTGCTTACATTTGGAAAGCTGTGAATTCAACTTATATGCACCTGTACTCAGATGTATCAGCCTGACCTTTTTTTACACAGATCTTTGCTTTTTGTATAAAGCTAATTTGTGGGCAAATTGTGGGCAATGGTGACTAATCTGGAATAGCCAGATGAATGGAGCAGTTCGTGGGCATCTAAAAGATGAAGAAAATAATCAGATATGGCGTTTTCTCTACAAACAGCTAGGGCTTTTTTGGTTGGCCAGGGTAAGAAGGAATCACCAAAGGCTTTTCACTTATTGAAACAGATATTATGCAGGTGGTACCCTGTAAAAATACTCTGCAGAAGATACCCTCACATCTGCACTGGTAACATCACTTACTCCTCTTGCAACAGGCAACATTTTGCTCTCACTTACCCCGTGATAATTCAGTGTGGTTTTGCCTGACGGACGTGGTAATAGCTAGAAACAGAATTTGACCCAGTATGGATGCACCTGAAAAGGGTCTGGTAAGCACTGACTGTGAGCCAGAGAAGTGTGAAAGTCTCTGCTGGAATGAAAGAAGAGCACTTTTGGAATAATAGTAATAATAGTAATAA
>VWYH01007888.1:0-13797 GCA_013399365.1 Pampusana beccarii
AAAAATATACCAAAAAACAAAAAGCAAACCACCAAACTAGATATTCTTATCCAGTTGTCTAACTGTATAGATTTTGTATTCTATGTCTTTCATTTAAGTAAAATGAGAAAATTTAGACAATCTATAGGTCTGAAAATGGCTATTTTCCCGTGTAAGCCATATGTAAATTGGAAACATCACTATAGAAACTAAATTACAGAAAAACAACTAAATCAGTGGAATATTATGACTAATTGCATTTAAAATAATAATTAAAAAAAGAAGATAGACTTCCTAGAGAATTTTGAAATGAGTCTCCAGGATACTACTATTTTCTTCAGTTCCTATACTGCCACTGTGAGGGACTTGTGGGCAACGTGTCGGTTGGATGTCGTTTTGGGCATACTGATTGTGAAATGATTGAGTTTTCTGTTCTTGGAGAAGTTAGAAGGGTGGTCAGCAGGGCTGCTACTTCGGACTTCCAAAGGGCAGACTTTGATCTGTATAGGAGGCTGGTTGGCAAAGTCCCATGGGTGGCAGTCCTGAAGGACAAAGGAGTTCAGGAAGATTGGTCTGTCTTCAAGAAGGTCATCTTAGAGTCACAGAAACAGGCTGTCCCCATGGGCTGAGAGGAGAGCCGGTGGGGAAGAAGGCTGGTCTGGCTGAATAGAGAGCTGGGGCTGGAACTTAGGAATAAAAAGAGAACATATAACCCCTGGAAGGAAGGGCAGGCAACTCAGGAGGAATATAAGAATGTGATGAAGTTAAGAACAGAAAAAAACAGAAGGGCCAAAGCCCAACTTGAGCTGAGCCTGTCTGCTGCTGTAAAAGGCAACAAGAAATGTTTCTACATCAGCAAATAAAGGAGGGCTAGGGAGAATCTCCATCCCCTGACGGATGCGGTGGGAAACAGAGTGAAAGAAGATGGGGGAAAACCTCAGGTACTAAGTGCCTTCTTTGCCTCAGTCTTTAATATTCAGACCACTTGTGTTCCAGGTACCTGGCCCCCTGAGCCTAACCTCAGTGCTGGGAGAGGCAATGGAGCACATCATCCTGAGTGACATTATACGGCACATACAAGAAAACCACACGATCAGGCCCAGTCAACATGGGTTTATGAGAGGCAGGTCCTGTTTGAGCAACCTGATCTCCTTCTACAACAAGATGACTCGTCCAGTAGATGAGGGAAAGGCTGTGGATGTTGTGTACTTAGACTTCAGTAAGGCCTTTGCCACCGTATCCCACCACACTCTCCTGAGGAAGCTGGCAGCTCATGGCCTGGATGGGTGTACTCTACGATGGATAAAGAACTGTCTGGAGGGTCAGGCCCAAAGAGTTGTGGTGAACGAAGCCAAATCCAGTTTGAAACCAACCAAGAGTGGTGTTCCCTGGGGCTGAGTATTGGGGCCAGTTCTGTTTAATCTGTTTATCAATGATCTGGATAACGGGATTGACTGCACCGTTAGTAAGTTTGCAGACGACACCAAATTGGGTGGGAGTGTTGATCTGCTGGAGGGTAGGAAGGCCATACAGAGGGATCTGAACCAGCTGGATCCTTGGTCTGAGGGCAATTGTATAACAAGGCCAAGAGCCTGGGTCTCGCACTTGTGTCACAACAACCACCCCAGGCAATGCTGTAGGCTTGGGGAAGAGTGGCTGGAAAGCTGCCTGGTGGAAAAGGATCAGGAGGGTGGAGGGTGGGGGAGGTGGAGGGGGTGTTGATTGACAGCCAGCTGAATACAAGCCAGCAGTGTGCCCAGGTGGCCAAAAAAGCCACCATCATCCTGGCTTGTATCAGGAATAGTGTGGCCAGCAGGACTAGAAAAGTGATTGTCCCACTGTACTTGGCACTGGTGAGGCTGCACCTTGAATCCTGTGTTCAGCTTTGGGCCTCTCATCATAAGAAAGACATTGAGGTGCTGGAGAGAGTTCAGGGAAAGGCAACGAAGCCGGTGAGGGGCCTGGAGCACAAGTCTGAGGAGGAGCGGCTGAGGGAACTGGGGCTGTTCAGCCTGGAGAAAAGGAGGCTGAGGGGAGACCTCATCGTTGTCTGCAACTACCTGAAAGGAGGTTGTAGCATGGAGGGGCTTGGTCTCTTCTCCCAGGTAGCAAGCCATAGGACAAGACGAAATGGCCTCAGGTTGTGCCAGGGGAGGTTCAGTTTGGATATTAGGAAAAAATTCTTCATGGAAAGGGTTGTCAGGCTGCCCAGGGAAGTGATGGAATCATCATCCCTGAAGGTGTTTAAAAGGTGTATAGACAAGGTTCTTAGAGACATGGTTTAGCGCTAGAGTTAGGTTATGGTTTGGCTTGATGATGATCCTGAGGGTCTCTTCTAACAAAAATGATTCTATGATTCTGTGATTCTATACCAGTGCACACAATCACAAACAAACAAAAAACATCCCCTCCAAAGAAAACCCCAAAACAACAAAGAACCCCACAACCCCAACCATTTATCATTCTCTCCAATGAATTAGCATGATCTGCTACATTCCAGAGGAAAATTTAATGATGAAATATTGTGGTCCTTTTGAAAAATATATAAGCATTTGCAGTCTGAGCTTTCTTTGCTCTAGATGAAACTCTGCATTAAAATTGAACCTCAGCAGGATCAATATGCCTTTTTACCTGCTGAGCTGAAAAACTGTTCATGCTTTCTTATGGGTGGACTTAAGTTGTCAGCGGTTGATACTGTGCCCTTTTTGGATTTTCTGTTACAATGGGACAAGGAGTAAATGCTGGCTCTGTTAGAGCCAATGCAAGTTTTACCCATGACACCAGTGGAACAAGGACTTCGTTATGTGACTTTTTTTGGCGCTAGGAGACAGCAAATTCTTGCTTCTATTTAAAAAAATCCAACTCTCAGCATTAGCAGTGAGTAGGGTATTAAGTCTTTTGCAAATTGCTGATTAGATCCCTAAGGCAGAAGGAGGACCATTCTTAATGCTTATCCTTCAACTTCACAGGCAAGGAGCTCTGGATGCTTTTTTGTCTGCTAGACCATGAGAGAAGACATCTGAAATGATAGACCTGTTCTGAGGGCGCATAAAAGGGAGAAGAAGTTATGAAGGGGGATTGGTTAAGAATGACTCATGCTGCACAGCTTCTTCGCAGCTTCTCCCCTTTCTTCAGGCAGGCCCAGTTAGAAGAATTCCTGCAGTATTTGATATCTTCTAACATCCTTGCTTTAAGAAGAGATAAGGAGAAAAAACATCAGTCTCCTTTGTTCTATTGTCAGGATTTGATTCTTGGGCTACTGTGCTCCTATTGATGTCTTAATGGGGCCTAGGGAATAATACTTCTGGCCTAGAAAATAATAATTCTACTATAAAGACCTGGTTATTCTCTTCTGTTCTTTTTAAAATATTTGTAAGGCAACAATCCAGAAAATTCATCACTGCATCGAGAAAATCAGAGTGTAATATCAGGAAGGAGAATAAAGATGCTCTTGCCAGGAGAGATTTAAATATGACATACAGCTATTTGGAAGACCATTTACTGTATTAAAAGAAGTGACTTACAAAAATTCATGTATTTAACAACTTTTAGAATCAGTACATCTTTCTAACAAGACACAATGTCAAACTAAGAGTTCTATGACTTTTTTTTGCACAATTTATGAATTCCCCTATACACTCCAACATCTACTCAGAAATCTTTGGGCTACATTTATCTTGGAAAAGAACGCTGAAGCACAGTGATGCTCAGGTTATTTTTCTGCCTCTGCACAAACTACCTGATCTGCATCTTCTACATCTTGTGTTTGGTGCAGTGTGCTGCACAGTGGTTGTTTACACACTGGGTCTTTATAAGGTCATTTGTCTTTGCTTACCATGTTTACTTGATTTTTTCACTTCAGATTTTGAACATTAAGATGAGAAAAGCAACACTGAAAATGAAAAAAATCCTGATAATGACATCTGTGGTCCATTATTTATTTTCATACAAGACATATGTGGCTTTCATATAAGATATATGTGGTATTTATTATGCTGTTTGTAACAAGGTCAGATCTACACCAGAAGCATCGAGCTGTGTTCTTTCTGATATTACTGGCTGTGGCAGTTGCACTTTCCCCCCCACGCCCTGAGATCTCTGTGGCAGTCGCACATCCCCCTCTCAGAACTGGGCCTTCAATGGGCAGTTAATGGCTCTTTGTGGAGACCCAGAGCCGGTGGGCAGGGCCGTCAGCAGAGGAGGGGCCGAGCCTGCCCACAGCCCAGAGAAGCTGAGAAGCTTCTCGAATGCCCACGGTCGTGGGGGGGCGTGCAGAGAAGCCGAGAAGTTTCTGGAATGCCCACAGCCAGATCTGAGCAGACTATAAATGGGGTTCCCGCCGAAGACCCCTTTGTGTGGTCTTCTCGGAGCTGCGGGTCTGCCGTGCTGCCGGAGCCACTCCCCTTAGACGGAGAAGCCGTCTAAGGTAACTTCCCGGGATGGGGAACACCTCACCTCTGCATGTAGGTGAGTGATAAATTACTGAATATATGCTTTAGTAAGTCCTCGCCTGGTAGGCGAGTGTAAAGTCCTCGTCTGGGACAGACGAGTGTAAATTCCTTGCCTGGCAGGCAAGTGTAAGTCCTGGCCGCAGTAGGCTAGTGTTTCTCCTTTAAGGGTAAAACGGAGCAGAGAGGGCTCTGGTTTGTTTTCTTGTGAGTGCATATATGCACGCTGTGGATCTCCATTATTCTTATTTCACTGCACCCCGAATAATCTCCTAACCTAATATCCGAACCTGTATCTTATGTTATTGGAGTGCTAACTAATTGTATAAACCCCGTTTTCCAATCGGTTTATCGGCGGTACTTTTCCGGTCGGAATAAAGTTTGTTTTGGACCTTGTTGTCCGCCTAAACTTATTTTTGGGGTGCCTCCGTGACACTGGCATTAATAATTATTCTGTAATGAACAAGTGTGTGGAAATTCTGTTGATGGCGCATGAGACACTGGAATTGCCCTCATCCTTGCTCTGCTACAATGACCTCAATGGCAAATGTGCTGTCGTCAGGAAACAAGGCTGATACAGTTTTTGGAAACTTGCAGTAAGCAAACAAATTCTCTAAATAATTCAAGGTTCATAGCCACTGCCTCACACGTATTAACAGCCTTTAAAATATGCTGTCAGAGTTCATGTAACAGCAGTGAACTTTTCCTTGTTTTGTCACACTTTCTAGGCAGATTTTGGTTATACTCTGTGTTCTGCTTGTTTATCATTCCTCCCATTTGCTATGCTTTCTATTAATCTATTTCTAGCTTTCTCAGTACTACTTTGGAATTATCAAGGCATGTCATAGCGGGCAAGCGTGAGCGTTTCGCCTTGCTGCTGCTGTGCCATTTTGGAAGGAGAGCTATGCAATTATGACAAGTTGCTTGTTATTAACATTTTATTGCTGAATGTTGTTTGTTAAGGTGCAAAAAGCAAGAACATAAAAGCAATTTGAATTCTCTCATCCTTACTGACTTCACACACTCTTTCTTTTCTTGCCTGTCTTTTGTGGAATAAGCTCCCATTTTCAATACATTCACTTATATTAATATGCTCTTTCAAATCTCTTCCAAAAGCTCATTTGTTCTCAGCAATGTGTTAGCCAAATTGTTGTCTCTTCTCTCCTATTATTATATTTCACCTTTCCTTTCATAAACTTTGTTTATGCTCTTCTTTCTTACTTTTTTCATTGTGCTTATTTATATAACTCATTTTATTGTACTATTTAAAAGTAAGTTTAGAGTGCCTTAGCTAGAGGTGCTAAGAAAAATCAACAGTCAGAATCACTAAAATGAAGTAATATCTACAATGTAGGGCTTAAATGTTGTGCATGAAGTAAAAGCAGACATAGAGTTCTTGATTATCACTTACTTAAGGGTCCCATCTTACAGTTCACTGGAACCATGGAAGTCACTTAATTCACTTCAGTTGGCTTTGGATCAGGCCAGGGTGAGAAAATTAGAAGGCAAGGTAGAAGGATGAATAGAAAGAAACTGAGAAAAAATAGATCCAGTGAAATATATGGGAGATGCACATTTATCACTTCTGTTAAAACATCCGTTTTAAGAAGCATGCAAAAATCCCACAGTCAAAGTTTTTCAAAATACAAGGTACATGTGCAATATTCTCTCTCTGACTGTGACTGAAGCCAGGATGTGGTGTAAGATTTATCAAACACAGGGGAAAAACAATTAGAAAAGGAATTATTCTATTTTCTGTAGCATTCTTGGCTTTCCAGTCAAAGTAATGTGCAATGAACAGAGCCTTTTACTTCTTTTTAGAAAGATGAATACATTAAAAATAACAGATGCCTATATCTTTCTGTTATCCTTTGGAATATGTATTTTTAAGTTCATCAATGTACAATCACTTGCACTTTGTTAAATCCATATTCTCTTAAAAGCAGTAACTGAATGAGAAGTTGTTTTGAAACAAACAAAAAAAAAGACATTTCAGAACAGATAAAATTTAGGAACTAAATTCAGCTACATATAGTGATTTAAAATGTAATTTGAGATAATTCCTGTTACCTTACTCATTTTTTTCTAGCCTTTTAAGTTTAATGAGAGAACATTCATGCTCCAAATTTAAAGATATTTCTGATATCAGTCACATATTTTCATATACAAGGTACAAAACCTTTTTTCAAATGAATATTGCATTAGCCATAATAATGCAAGGGAATACTATTTTTTAAAAGAGAAAAAACGAAAATCATGATAAAATTCAAATTGGTCAAGTAGTTGTGACTTTTAATCTTTAACACTGTGAAATCACATGTACCATTGTAATGGGAAAAAATAAGCCATTTGTGTTGTGACAAGAAGTTTTATTTTTCATTTATGCTGACGTGACATCAATAAGGTGTAAGCTTGTCAAAATACACATTTGAACCGTATGTCTTAGCTCCAATTAAGCCTTTCAGTTAAAGCAATATTAGGTGTGGTCCTGCAAAAGTGGAACATAGCCAAGTTAAAAATGTAGCTACCTTTTCCAGTAGCAGTCTTGGAATAGCAAGTTTAATCTTTCTTGATTGTGTATATAACTTTGTTCCATTTCATTCATAAAAGAGAAAACCCTACCATGCCTACATATTTAGAATATTTTTATATTTTTTGCCTAAGCAGTAGAAGCTTGTAAGACAAGTTCAGGTTCAGTATAGTTTATGATTTGCAGTAAGTGTACCCCCAAAATGCACCTTCTGTGAGTGTTCAGCTGTGAGAAGTGGGCTTCTATAAAATATAACGGTAACCTGAAACAATTCTTAATGATAGAAGAAGACTGAAAAGAAAACATTTGAAATAAGCTCAGAGGGGTTAAAGGGCTACAGATATTGCTTACAGATTGTGGTTTTTTTCTAGTAGATAAAAAAGAATGTTGGCCTGGAAATCAATGGGCCGAAATTGGCGTGTTGGAACCAATATTGGTTCATTGATTTGGATTTGTACAACCCCCAAAGGGAAAAGATTCTGTTTTATCAAAACCAAAAAGGGAATCACAGTAATCACAGCAGCTGACTTAGGATTTGATTATTGAACCAACCTTTTCTGTTCCACTGTGAAGAACTGTATGATAAATGAAGAGATTCTTAAAATTGTACTTCGAAATTAGTTCGGTGGCCTGAAGTCTATCTTTATATTTAAAAAAAAAAAAAAAAAAGCAATACCAGGACTCTGCCTTTACCCTTTTGGGTTTTTTTCATACTTTTGTAATTCCTTTTACTCAGTTCCTTGCTGCTACACTTTTCACATGAGCTAGCGAGATGAACAATGACAATTTTTTTCCTGTGTCATTAAGGCAGAAAATTACTAAGATCTGTTTTCACCTGAGAGAAGCCTCTTGCTCTTGCTGATGATGCCAGTGATGACACATCTCCGTTACTGTTGCCCCTTGGGCATGCTGGATCACAGTTGCCCAGTGCAGTCCTACCTTCATTGACTGTGGCTCTAATTCAGCACCCGGAACCTAGAACACCTAAAACGCTTTTGAAAATGTGGATACTTGGTTGAGAGGGTGTTGGTTAGACCGACTAGGTTCAGCCAGCCCCACATAAGCTCGGGTTTTCCTGTTGTACACGCTGGGTTTTTTCATTTTATGGATGTTGGTAGCAATAATTGCTTGCAAATTTGAAAACCAAATAGCTTCAGTTTACTTCCTTTCAGATTAAAAAAAAAAAAAAATGTTCCATAGAAATGACACCATTAATAAAATGTCTAGAGTTTGCAACCAATCTAACTGAAGTCAGGCTCATTGCTAAGAGTCAGTCAAAGAATTAATCCAGCCATGAACATTTGTAGTATTTTGGTGTAGCTTGTGTCTGGAAGGGGTTCAGATTTGCTTATTTGTTTAAGTCTTTTTGTCTGTTTTAATCTTAGAGCCATTCTGGTGGTGTAAATTTTTTTGATCTTTTAAGGAAAAAAAAATCAGGTCTCAAACAATATTGTACATTTCTACTGCATATGACTTTAAATGTAAAAATACAATGGGGCTTGTGACAGCTTTTGGAAATATCTTCATTACCTTTCATAGGAACAGATTTAAACCGATACCAAGAACGTTTGAAAATCACACTCAAAATGTGCATTGTGATTTAGTCAATAACAGAGGAACTATCTTAACTTTTGACATTTGAGGAACTTAATACTTCATTCATAATTAACGCAAATTCCATCCCCTCCATACACACATCTATGCAAACAATAAATACATGTTACAGCAAGTGTTAAATATACTGTGTGTATAGGTATACATTTAGAAAAAGAAAAAAGTATATATGAGTCCTCCTATTCCTGTCTTTCCACATTTGCAAAGATCCACTGCCATGATAATGAAACTAAAAGGGCACCTAATCTTGACCAGGCTTTTAAACCTTCTTCTTCTTCTGAAATCCGTTGCGCTGGAAAAGTATAAAATCTCCTTCAAATTTTGAATAAATCCCTGGAGGTGTTTAAAAGGTGTTTAGATGAGGTACTTAGGGACATGCTTTAGTGCCAGAGTTAGGTTAGGTTATGGTTGGACTTGGTGATCCCGAGGGTCTCTTCCAACTGAAATGATTCTATGATTCTAAATAGATTAAATGTTATTCTGTGTTCAGTCATGAGCAACCCTCTCAGTCTTCTATAATCAGAGATGAAGAAGGCAGTGGTGCAGAGTAACACCAAAAATACAATTATAATAGAATAACTATCAAACATTTCCAGAAATAATCACCCACAATAAATGTCTGTCTGTTTATTTGGTTTAGTGTAAGTAAAGTTTGCTTGCTTGACAGCTATGAACTTAGTGATAACGTAACAGTAATTTGGTGGTGATTCGCATAATAATTTTGTTTCATTTTTGTAATGGAGCTCTAGAATTTCTTGTTAGCATCCACAGACTTTTTTTTGGTTGTTGTTACAAAAATTAACACACAGCACACAACTCAATAAAGCTTTCTTCAGCTCAGTCATAAAATTTATCTGGTTTTGGCTCAATTTTTGTGTTATAGTAATGGTTAAGACACACCAGGAATATATTGCTAATTAAGAGTGTGAGCCAGGTAAAAATAAAAATAATATATAAGAAAAAATTTACTGTTATTGACTCTTCAGTGTGCTGAAATAGGGTTTTTTAATAATCCTGATCTAGGTCAGAGCAGGTTACAAACAAGGTCTACGTCCATACAAAGTATGCAGGCAGGAGGAGAAGAAATTTATTTTCTATTTACTCCTGTCTCACCTGAAATTTTATGCTCTTGTTTAGACTACAGCAGCTGTGAAGAGCTTTCAGAGAACATTTATCAGGATGAATTAGATGGAGCCTTACAGGAGGACTAGTCAGTGGTTGGGACAGGAGTCTTAACTGGTGACATTCGACAACATTATTTCACCATTACTATCTCTATCCATAGATTAAGGGACTGAGCCTTCTCAGATGTACACATGTATAACTATGTTATTTTGTAATGGCACAGGCATAACTTCACATCCTACAAGGTTCTAATCCTCAGTGCCATCTGCAACAAAAATAGACATGTATGACACAGGCTACACAAAATCTCGTTTAGTTGTGAAAAGGCAGGAAAGAAGAAGTTCTAGTCTGTTGTGCTGGTTTGACTGAAAATAAGTTAATTTTCTTTATGCAGTTAGAACACTTTCTTTTTCATAGCTAGCATGGTCATTATTTGGACTTAGTTTGAGAACAAGAAATAAAACCCCAGCACAGAGTTAATGTTTTGATTGCCCTGGTCTGAGAGCCAAGGATGTTCTGAACGCTTTGCCCACAGGTGTGAGGCATCGAGGAAGGGGAACATAGATGGGGCAGAGCTTGACTGACATCCAGACTGATCAATAAGAGTATTCCATCCCATTAACATCGCGCTTCATATTTAAGGAGAGTCGGGATCTTCCAGGCTCTCTCTGTCTCTTGCTCAGTTCTTGGCTTTCTTTGCTCTTTCTGTCAGAGCTAGGTGAGTTCTATTCAGGATGTTTAGTTTGGCCTTTTGCCATTTTGCAGAGGCCTCTGGGCCTTTCTGCTCTTTTTTTTTGGTTTGTTTTCACTTTTTTTCTGTGTATGGGATCGACTGTTTGGGACCAGGTGCTGTTTCCTGGGACTGGCTGCTCAGTGCAGATGCAGTTCATGAAGAATTGCATTGAGTATCTTTTATTTTATATTCTATTTCTATTTTATAAATGTATTTGCTAGTAGTGTATTAGTATTTTGTTATTTTATTAAACTGTCCTTATCTCAATCCACAAGTTTCTCCCTTCCCTTTCGATTCTCTCCTGTATTTAGGGGTGGGGAGTGGGATGAGTGAGCGGCTATCATGGTTTTATGGCTAGCTCAGGTTAAACCACGACATCTGCATATACTGTACATATAAGGCAATAAAAATCCTAAATAAGACTTTTACTCTGCAGGGTCATGTCTGAAGAGAAAGATAACGTCTATTCTAAATAGCCTTGTTACAAAGAAAACCCCAATTCATATCTCTGGGGATACAATATAACTAGTGTGCAGTTCCGGGATGGCACCCAAATAATATTTCTCCCTTCCTTAATTGTTTGCGGCTAGAGACACCTCATACAGCACAAACTGTACATACTGTAATCACCTCCAGAAAAATAAATAGGTGGTACAGAACTCATATATCTATATCTCTGGGCCAATAAAATGTGTTTGGTGTCAAAGCAATGCCAAGTGGATGTTTCCAGCTTTGCAAAGTTCATTCTCCAGAGCTGGAACTCTGATGCTGTTTTGAAATTCAAAACTGATCTGCTATGTGATGTTGCACAACTCTTCTTATAATGTATTCTGGTTCTGTTTGCATATTCTGTCTATTTTGGTTGTGGCCTCAATGTACAGATATGCCCCTCACATGTATAGACATTTTTAAAGAAAATTACTTTAAAGACCCTTGCACCCCTGGTTGGGGCCCCAAAACAATACCAAAAAGAAATATTAAATAGCAGTATACTTTGTATTAGCTTCCAGAGGCAGCCTATATATTTAAGCTGTCAAGTAGTACTTTCCTTCGTAGTGCCAACAGCAGTGTAATCACAGATCATCCATCTTCACATATCTCAGTTTCAGTCTTTATTAACAGGATGAAAAACACTTCCAGCTGCTAAGACTGCAGTTCATGGTAGTAAGTTCTTTCAAATAGTTACACTGGAGTCGGTAGGCATCAATCAAATATTTCTTCCTCGTTGTAAGAATTTTTGACTGCAGAGCTGGCACATCTAGCAAAATGTGCATGTCCATGGGTACATTCAGAAGATAAAGAAATCTATACTTTCCCTGTTCTTTCTAATGAGAAACTTTAACCAATGATGCATAACAATAGTAGGAAATGACCCAACATTAAAAAGGAGAGAACTTCTGCTTTCAAGTTCATTGCAAATATAATTTCAAAATACATAGGTAGTTTTCAAAATGTTTATATAGCATATAACAACTAGACAGTTACCTATGCTAGACAAATCACATTCACTACAGGCAATTTTTCCTAAAGTACTGTTTAGTAATGATCATTCCTCCGAAGGCCTGTTCACCACTTCTACACATAAAAAATTCAGCCCTTTAACAGACATGATCTTGCAAATCTAGATGAGTGGTATAAGGAATGATTTCTAACATTGTTTCTGAGTTGTCTCACACTTAAATTTGGTAACTGTGTGGAGACTCATAAACCACTGTATTTACTTTAAGGCAGTATGTTAGATTTATCACTGAAATGGACTGGAAGCATTCATGCCATCAGCAATGGCATCTCAGGGCTCTTGTTCTAGAATTAGATTTACCAGAAAGACATCATTAGACAGCTCCTACAAGCATATATTTTGCTGGCATGAGTAATGCAGAGCAGGTGCTGATATACTTTTGGAGATCTGAGTAGGGGTACTATAAGCAGGTACAAGCCTCACTGCTTTTTATGCTTCTAACTTGCAGTTGGGATTCCTATTCATCCTGCTTCTGAATGTGTAGCTAACTACATTGAAATGAGTGGGAATCAGGATCCAGTTCTTTTTCACAGGGTGTTTTGAATATAGATCTAAAAAATAGGAGACTGTAATAAACCAAATAAAACTCTTAGGCTTATGTAGATTTGTCAACTATAAATGGATTTTTCCTTATTCTGTCGATGAAACTCATGTTCAAAACAAACATCCTCCAGCCATTGGTTAATAGAACAGACTTGCTGGGCATCAATGAAATGCGAGCAAAAATTATTTTGTTTGCATTTTAATATATTACAAGCCTGAGTATCTGAAGCCAAGGTCTTAAAGCTATATTGAGGTTCCTAAACGGAATTACTTTGATTGGCAAGATAATGCTAAGTATCCCAAGCATTACTGAGGTTGATGAGGATACTACGGGGCTTAATCATCATGGGAATACAAACAGTTATTGTAACTAGAAAGGAGAACATACAAACCATCATAAGCAGATACTGTTTGTCCATGGGAGAAACATGGCGAAGGAGAAAGAGGTTTTGAATATAACACCTAAGAAAGGAATTTAATTGAACACAAAGAAAAAAATCATGAAGTTGTATCAATTTTTTCTCATAGGGCCTTCCAGACCTTTGAAAACATTCTGGGTTTCCATGTGGGTATCTGCTAATCTGAAGACAAGCTCCATTTTAAAGCCAAACTAAAACACTGAAAAATCCATGAAGGCTGAAAATACAACTGATCTGAAGTGCAGACTTAAGGTCACAAAACATAGGGAGTAGCATCAAAGAATTTAATTGTTTTATCATAGAATCATTTCAGTTGGAAGAGACCCTTATGATCATCGAGTCAAACCATAATGTAATTCTAGCACTAAACCACGTAGCTTAGAAATTTGTCTATACAACTTTTAAACACCTCCAGGGATGATGAATCCACCACTTCCAAGGGAAGCATATTCCAATGTCTGACAAACAGTTCTATGAAAAATTTTTTCCTGGTATTCATTCTGAACCTCCCCTGGTGCAATTTGAGCCCATTTCCTCTTGTCTAATAATTTGCTACCTAGGAGAAGAGACCACCACCCTCCATGCTAAAACCTCCTTTCAGGTAGCTGTAGACAGCAAGAAGGTCTACCCTCAGCCTACAGGCTCTTGGCCCTGTTAAACCTTATACATATGGCGTCAATCCAAGGAGCCAGCCAGTCCAGATCCCTCTGTATGGCCTTCCTACTATCCAGCAGATCAACACACCACTCAATTTGATATTTTCTGCAAACTTACTAAAGGTGTAGTCCATCCCATCATCCAGATCCTTGATAGAGAGATTAAATAGGACTGGCCCCAACATTCGGCCCTGGAGAACACCCCTCGTGAACCCCACTGGTGCCCAGTGC
>VWYH01007889.1:0-93095 GCA_013399365.1 Pampusana beccarii
GAAGAAGAGGAAAGAAAGAGAAGGTGATGAAGAAAAATAAAATCAGCTGATTCAGCTTAGAGCCATGCACAGGCAGAGTCAGTCCCTGCCACAGCACTGACTCAGAGCTGAACAAGTGAAGGGACAGGGCTCCTGCCAATGCTCCCTTGTATTCAGCCACTCATCAAACTCAGGCAGGACACTCTTTTTACACTCACACAGGTAATTAATTCAGACGTCAGGAAAAAGGCACTGGAGACTTATTGCTCACTTAATTAAAGAAAAAAAAAATTGAAAGAACCAGCACAACCTGGCAGGAACTCAGCTCCATGCTTCTGAGGCAGGCAATGGCTCGGCCTTCATATTAAATGTCAATGGTTGCTAGACAATACCCATGACTGGCAAATAACTAGTACTTTGGGAAGGGTACCCTCTGTTGAGGGCACTCAAGACCCACCCTGTTCCCCCAGTGAGGCAGGGGAAGTCCTTGGCACGGGATGGTGGGACTGCTAGTCGTGTCTGGAGATGTGTAGGCTCTGTCAAGGGCTTTGCAAGACAGAAAGCCCACACAACACTATGAGCTGTTGGTTCAGCAGTCAGTTCCTCTCTGATTTTATCCTTTCTCTCCTTCAAACCCTGGGATGTGCTATTCCTCTATATTTTGGGATGGAAACCCCAGCATGAACAGAGACCTCAAGGCAGCACCCAGAAATAAGTAATGGCTTGGACCTGTAGGCTGCTGCTTTCTCCCAGGGCAACACAGCACAGGTAATTCAGCCTGTGTCCCCAGAGACCTGCAAAGGTCCATCCATGGAAATAAGGGTCACTGTAGGCCTAGGCTGCATTGCCATCCCACATGTGATAGGCAAGAGAGAGACCCAGCACTGCCAGCCAGTGATTCATCCTTCCTAAGACAGGTCAGATGAATCACCTGATGCAGACATCTGCTCCCCTGCATCGGCCACAACAGGAGTTCAGCTGTCCTGCTTTGAGACACTGGCTGTTTGGTATTACCTGGCTCATGTGAGACCTTTAGCAAGATCAGGTCTAGATTTACTAAGCATCTGAGGAGCTACTGGGACTTGACCTTCAACACAAGCTTTTACGCCAGCGTAAGAGGGTTGCATGCTGGGCTGGGACAGTGGTTTTGTGATGTTAAGACAGCTTAGCTGGAGGCCAGCCTTTAGCACATCAGTTAAGCACCACCACACTTCTGCCACAGAGGCTTGCATGTGGATGGGACCCAGGCTGGAGGTGTTACTCAAGTTACAAGCCACATTGACCTGCCAGGGAAGACAAGCCAGGAAGGGATGGCTAGTTTATTATAGCATTCTTCAGACCAGTAGAAAACTCACCCAATTAACCAACACTTTGCTTTTTATGCAAGTCTTCTTTGAGGTTTGATTTTAAATGCAACTAAACTGGGTTCCATGGCTACAGCTGGGGTATCTCTACCACTGGCGTTTGTTGCTTTGGGTCAGACACCAATATAAACGACCAGAGCTGGCTGAAATGTGAAGTCTTAGCTTGTCTGAGGACAGCGCTCTGGCTTGTTGGGTGACTTCAGCTAAGTCAGACCCTGACTCTTTACCTGACTTTCCCCACCCGTCCAGTAAGGGTAACTGCTCCACCTTCAGAAGTGCACAGAGGCTGAGTGTCGTTCTCACCTGAGGATTGCCCTTCGCCCTGTTCTTAGTGAGAACACTTTACAAACCCCTGGTTTTAAACTTCTGTGGGAATTAGACAGGAACTCAGGATGAGGTGGGCACACCAGCCTGGCCAGGAGTAAGGATGAGAAAATCCCCAAACTGAACATCGTATTCTCCCTGACATAGCTCATCCCTCCTGTGACACTGCTTAGTCAGCACAGCATTCACAAACGCATTGGAAAACCAACTGAATCCTCGAAAACAGAACCTAAACCCCCTCAAACCCAAGCCAGAAAATGCAGTTATCCTTGCACAGCTCACTCGGACTCTGGTAAAGGCCTTGAGTGCATCAGATTCAACAGGCACGTCAGATCAGCCATGCAGGATATGGAGAAAATGCAGAGCAGCTGCTACATACATAATGCAGCCAGTTAGAAAACATCATAGAAATTTTTTGCCACTTTAAGACATTAATCTTGGGAGCTACTGAAGGCACATTCAGCACTAATGGTCCATGCTTTCCTCTACAACTAGGAAAAATAAAAAAGTGCAGGTCAACAGAGCATGATCCTTGAAGGTATCGCCAGAAAGCCCCAAAAGCTCATTTGATGGATGAATCACCTTCAGCAACATGGTAAAACTTCCTGAATTGTGCAAATGGATTAGGACTTACAACAGGTTTTCTGCAAAACCGTGCAACAGCATATGGAGAAACTGGGTGGAGAAGAAGCCAGGGACATGAAGGACATCAATGTATTTAATGTGAAACAGAAAAAAAAACCCCAAAACACACCACACCTTCAGCCAGGCAGATCATTTTAACTACACCAGAAAATCACCTTTTTAAAGAGGAGGGACATTTAGGCTTGTTGACAAACATTCTGCTAAGGTAAGTCTTGCTCTTTGCCTGATCCTACTCCTAACCTGATGAGGACAGGACGGAGTATTACAGCAGCTCAGATTTGCACTTGGCACTTCACTACCACACAGTCCATCGCAGCGAGTGTCCAGGGGTTGCTTGTACGTGATGGCATCAATAAGGTATGAGGTTTAGCCTGCAAAAAGAGGATTAAACCACAACCCTTATCCTTATTGATGGTTTCAAACCACCTACAACGCACCTTTTCAATCTGCTGTCAGCACACCATGGATGTGAAGACTCAGACTGATATTATGGCTATGGTTACGGAGCTTCTAAGTGCAGTGGTGTACCAAGACTCTCCGTATGGTCCCAGACACATGGTCCAGGAGTCTGGCTTCCTTTAGAAGAGATTGTTCTTAATAAAATGTTTCACTGCTATTCAACTGCTGTTGTGGCTCAAAGACTCCTCTAGTTTATAAATGTTTTGGCGATCCTGTCCTGGACATGCTTATTCCACAAGCTGATTGTTGTTGCAAAAGCTGATTTAGACAGTAGGACCACAAAAGGAAACAATTTAGACTCAGAGCTCTGCACACTCTTAGCACTTGGCTGAATCACACCCACAGTGATGTTCAGCTCCAAGCTGGCAAAACTGATCATAGAATCATTTCGGTTGCAATTCTCTTAAAAATATCTTGAATTTCCCTGCCACATAAAATGAAGCTTGGATCCAGCAGAGCATCTTTTGTGCGTGCTTGTGGCTAATTTCTTAAAGGGCAGTACGCAGGAGAAGAGTCGTCGAGGGAAGCACACTCAGGCCTGTGCTGCTCGCCTGACACATTGATGAGCCAAGATGGTACAGGGGCTGGGAGAAGCAAATGACACTAGGTGACAAATTCCAAAGAAGGGACATCTTTGCACAGTGATTAGTTAAAGCATGGACACAGCAAACCACAGATGTTGTGCATGCTAAAAGCTCACACTAGATCAAAGAGCAATTAGACAAATTCATGACAGAAAAATCCATCAACTACTCTTAATTGCCAAGACAGAGTCTCTGCTTCAGGAAATCGCTCAGTCCTACACACCTGGAGGCCAGGACAGTACCTTGGGGTAGTATCAGAACATGCTAGCCCCATGCTTTTACTTGACCTCCTGTCTATGAAGTAAACTCCCTCCAAGTAGCAATGTTGTAAGACAACAAACCAAACTGCCCAGAAAAACAAAACAAAACAAAACAAAAAAACACCAACAACACCCAAACCCAACAACAACAGAAACACGACCAAAACAACAGCAACAAAAACCCCACAAACAAACAACACACACAAAACCCCCAACTTTTTATCTTGGAGCATGCCTGTGAGCCCTATGGAAAAGCCTCCAGGAGCAAGATCCATTGCAAATGTGAGGAGGCAGGAAAGTAAGCTATGCCATTTTGCCTGAACTGCCCCTCTGATCTGAAGGCATCATCCCTGCCTCCTGTTGATTTTTTCTTCCCAGAGGCTAAAATGCACATGAATCATTAACAAGCTCGTAGAGCCCGTACATGCTATCATGGTTTGCGTAATTAATCCTGAGCCAATGTGATTCGGCGAATTAATAAAGTTGCTGTTGCTGGGGTGGAAATTCCTGTTGCCTGCAGCGGGGCTGGATTTGCTGTTCATCTGCATCTTTGCAGGTGCCTGTGACCACAGCAGCAGGAGCTATATGCAGAGTATGTAGACACATGGTAAATATCCACAGAGCAGAAGAGAATGAGTAGAAACGCATCATGATCCAAAGTTTTAGAGGCTCTTCATTCCAAGAAAGACAGTTCATGATGGCTCCTGTGCAAGAGATCAGGTTTGGCCTGATGAGCTGGGGTGTCCATGCGTCACTTCTAGAACCTGGGAAGACATCTACAACATTTTGGTCCTTCTACTCATTCAGGCGGTCTCTCCTAATCACCTTTACCTGAGAGATCCCTGTTGACAGACAGAATTAGCCCAGCTAAAGGGAAGCAGCCTTGCAGACCTAGGAGGGAGAAAAGTCCATGGTCCCTCATCCCCCTCCATTGTCCATCTGCACTCCGACACACAGAAGAAAGTGGATGAGACACTCAGGTTTTACCTGAGTAACCGAGATCTGTTTGTTTGCAGAATATTCAGCTGCAGGAACAAGTTTTCCATGCTCCAGCCACTAAGCTTTATGCAAAACACTCTTCAACATTTGCCCTGTGATTCCTCCAGTACCACCATTGTCCATGTGAGCTGTCTGGATGGAGCTTTCATTGAATTTAAGTCTGTCCTGCTGTTGAATGCAAAAATCCGTCTGTATCTGGGGACATCAGGACCCCATTGACCATCTCCTCCTGGAGAGTAATTTTGTTAATTCCTGCTTGGTAGTTGCTATGGCAGAGTCTCGGTACTGCCAGTGACCTAAAGAGATCCCAAAGGTCCCAGCAAAGTGTTGAGGATCTGGGCTGGAAATGTTCAACTTGATGGTACCCTGCTCCCATGCGTCTCATGCACTAGGTTAGAGGTCTGTTGCTTTTATGAATCTCTCGTTTGTTCTTTCTCAAGAGTCAACAGGCACTTGTGTCACCCAGCCAGCAAGCATGCCTGACACCGACCTGGCTGATATCCACCCTTCCCTGGGCGCAGGGCCCATCTGCACGATGTGAGTGACGCACATCCATTTCTGACAGCGAGGCAGCTTTTCTCCATCAAGACAACATTGTGTCTTCAGTAAGTGAGCAAGAAAGCAGTCAGATAAAAACAGTCACCCAACTTTCTTTCCCAACAAGGGCCTCACAGGCTCCTCAGTCACCATTTGCCAGACGTGGTCTGTCCAGTCAAGCAGGCAGGTGTGAGTGTACACAACTGTATGCAGTTTGAGGTACTCTTCTGATTTGTTCTTTTGTTGTTTATTTGGTTTGGGTTGGTTTTTTTTTTTAAATAAAATTTGCTTTCTTTTACAGTCAAAACCAAAAGCTGGGCTTGAAGTGTTGAAAAAAATGGAGCACAGCAGTGGAGAGCTTACACACAAGTGGAGTGGTGAATTTTCTATCAGTGCTCACTCTGTTCAGTGACAGAAAATCTCCCATGCAATACATCCTGAGCAGCCTTCTGCTCACCATCAAGAGAAGGAAAAAATGTTATTTGTTCTAAACACAGATGTGGTAAAAATAGAAATTGAATCCTAGGCTATATTCAGCATTTCAATTAAATTACCTCATTTTTAATGAGCTTACCTACATGATTCACATATTAAAAAAATCAGAACTGTCCAAATGGGAAAATATAGCACGCTCAGATACAAGTGGAAGATGTAATGCATCTTGGCTTCAGCTCTTCACACTACTGACCAGATTTCAGTGATGGTCTCTCTGATGTTCCTTGCTTCTCCTTTTCCCAATAAATGTGGACTGCAGTCTACCTTGTTCTAGGACAACCCATCATTCCCCTCCCTAAAATCAACAGAAAGAAGGTGAAACACAGCCCAGCCACAGTTGTTTGATCCAGAAAAGAAGAGAACAGCCTATGCTAAAGAGGCAAGCTTAGATCACGGCAAAGACATGAAAGCAAACACTGACAAGATATGAAGAAATAAATCTGCCTCAGGAGAGCAGGGCAGCCCTGCATCAGGGCCCAGAGGCATGGTAGCATCTCCATCCTGGGGGACCATCAACCATCAGACGTGACCTGGCTGTGAGGGTGTGGAAGAGAAGAAGGGCATAGAGACCTCCAGATCTCCCTTCCTACTTAAAACCCTTCTGTAATTTTTACAAACCTGTGTCCTGCTACATCTACTCCGAAGATGGGGTTGAATGCACCAGAAAATGAAGTCTAAGCAGCAAAACTTCGGTCCTAAAATTATCATGGAAATGAGCTGTAGAAACAAAATGGTTGTATTAGCGGGCTGGCTGGAGTGTTAGTATAAACCTATCACTCTGTCAGAAAAGACAAATATTTCCTGCAGAGTTAATAGAGCTCTACTGGGTTGCTCTTAATAGTTGTTTATTTTATTTTCCACTGTTTGTAATAAACCTCTGTGAATCTGAAAATAGCTCTGTCTAATGAGTACTGTATGTGTACCTGTGCATTATCAGCGTGCATGGGTGTGTTTGTGTGTGCTGATGACACCTCAGGTATATGTAGAGGGCTACTCAGCTTCTTTGAAAAACGTATATTCGTGAGAAGTCTGAAATGGTTTTGGTTCACAAAAGTTCCACCAAATCTAAAACTGGCTTAGGACATGATTGCAATCCTTGGCAGTCACTGCCAGACCTCTGTCTTTGGAGAGATGTGCATAGAAGAAATCCCACAAGGGAAAAAAGAGGCAGTTAAATGGAAAAATCAGAATTTTTTTAAAAAAAAAAAAAGGTTTGCTCAGATTCACACCAAAATTAACTGTCAGAAGAATTATATTTCCCCTGAACATATAGCCTTGCTGGTTTTGTTCAATACAACTCCAGTGACATGCTCTGCCACTCTTCTCTTGAGATTTTCGGCACAAATTGCTCTCCTGATAAGATGCAAGATCCTGACATGCAAAACCAGACAAAGAAGACAGATGCAGTCAGCTGGTGATTTCCACCAGTAAATCTCAGCGCTACATTAAAGTCTTAACTAAAATATGGCATGTCTTCTTAATGAACAAGTTGTTTTCTATTTTGGTTAAGGCATTTCAGTTCACTGAGGCACCTGGACAACAGTTGGGTTGTCTTATGAACAACAGGTGCTCAAAAACAGGGTTCAACTCAAAAGCAGCCTGGGGTGGGAGGACCTGAGAAACAAAAGACAAATTTGACTTAAAATTTTGCACAGATTTTGGCCAATGCAGATCAAATCAGTGCTGGAGCAGCGAGATGGATGAATGCTCAGCAGTGTGCAACAACCAGGAAGAATAGGATTTTAACTGAAGGAGGACAAGGCATTTGTAAAGGGCTCCTGGCTGAGCTCCACATCTTTATTTTTGCTTGGTTGAATCCAGCTGAGAAACTAGACATGGAAAGATTTGCACTTCAGGAATCCCTGGGAGACTACACCCAAAGTGACTGCCCCAATTCTGGGGACAAGCAAATGAGGAGAAGTCAGGGCCAATTTACTGGAAAATCTTTTCCAAGTCCAGCACTGTCTTTGGATACACCAGTGGATTTTATCTCTATGCCCACCATGGTGCTAGACTAGCATCCTTGTAGAGGGAGTATCCACCACACAGCATTAGAAATGCTTTTTTCTCTCCACTGCCTTTTTTCAAGTGACTAATCTCCGGAGTGGCTGCCTACACGGGGGTGTACAGCCACCTCTTTATTTTATCAAGGGATGTCAGCTGCAGCATGCTATCGGCTGGCTGAGTTCTTCAAAACAAAGCCCAGGACTGGAAATAGTGATGCCTGCTGAGAAACACGGTACCAGTTGACTGCGTTGTTCAATATGGCCTTCAATGTCTTTTTTCTGTCAAAATAACGTTGGTGGGGGTTTTTGTCAAAATTGGATGACTTCTTTGTGGGATAATTCTATCCAGCTCTGGAAGGTCCCTGAAATATCTCTGGCATTTCAGCTGAAGCATCAACATTTCCTTCCCACTGAAAACATTCAGGCTTTTTCAGAATTGCATGTATGGTGTTGTGTGGGGGTCACACATGTTGTCATTTGGTGACGGAGGCAGGTCTGAAAACTCCTGGGACATTGTTTGCCGTACAACAAGTTTCTGTGTGTGCACTAGTGTACCTGTGCAAGAAAAGACAGAAACCTAACCATGGTGATGCTGGACACCTTCCACCTCTGTAGCAAGCTGCGATGTGTGTCACAGGCTCTTTTACAAAACCTGTCTCTTGCGTTGTCTTTTCTCTGGCTGCTGGATGCTCTTTAAGCACCACCACTGGCAGATCACATTCCCTAGATGAAGGAGAGAGGTACCAGGTCCGTGCAGCCAGCTGGCTCTGCCAGCACAGCGTTCACAAGTAACGGTGTCCTTGTTCTCACTAGATTGAGGTAACTGAAAACCAGAAAAAATTAAAAAAAAAATGTGCAGGCAACCACTGCTCAGTGCCACTGTGCTGGTGGCAGGGCAAAGCCAGGAATTCAACTCCAAAACATTGTCTAATACATCAGCAGAAGTGCAGGGTGCCCAGATAGCGGCCCTGTAAGGACAGGGTACCTGAGAAGAGAGTACCTTCCAAAACAAAACTAGGAGATGACTGCTTAATGTGGGATAACAGGAAGGCTTCTAGGTTTTGAGTGATGCAAATGGACAGAGAGAAAATCAATCCTTCACCTGCAAGAGTGACTCTTCTGTGCCCAGAAAGAAGGCTAAACCCCAGTGTCATGGAGGCACCCCAAAATCAATTTAGTCAGGTGATAAGCTCCAAACAGAACTGTTTAGTGGAAAACCAACTAGAAGCAATCTATCCAAAATTATTCAGTACTTCAATGACATTATAAAGTACAGATTCAGATACTGGTTAAGAGTTCAATTACTACACAGCCAATTCAGACTCAAGGGCTCCCAAAACTCTAGAATGATGATTTAGAATGTGCATCTTTCCACTCATAAAAAGTGAGCACTATCAAGGGTACCCAAAAGATCACTTACCCATACAGCAAGGTGTCTCAGTCCTTGAAGAACTTTCCTTAAATGGCAGCCTCACCTAAGGAGGAGAGCCTTACATTGCAGACTCACCACTTTGAGAAAGACCAACTCAATGACAATCTACACTGGGCTCCATTTATACCCCAGTTGAATCTGAGCTACGGTCATTTATGGTAGTGGCCCAGAAACTTTTCTCAACCAACATCTTACATTGGTCAAGGGCCCTGTCTGTCAACCAAGGGGCATATACATGACCACAGTGGTCTGTTGGTCTAGAAGTTTCAGGTGCTTCTGTGGGGATAGGGGAGCCGGGCAGGTGGGAGGATTGGAGTGGTGCATCTGCCACACCTGGTCTGGTGTGTTATTTCAGTGTCTTCTCCCTGCACAGCCTGGGAAGGGTCTGGCAGAGGAAACGCAGGTTCAGTTTCTTGCTCTATGTCTGCCTGTCCAGTGCTGGAAAACCTGTCATCTTTCCAGGAGAGCTGCTGGGTGGCGAGGCCTTTGAAGGAGAAGGAAGAAAAGACTGCAAGAGAAGCACCAGAACCACTGAGATACGTCAGCTGGCTAGTTTTTCACATATGTGGACAAATAGGTGTTGAGAGCTGACCGATGAGTTTGTTAGGCATCTTGGAAGTCTTCTGAGAAGGTGCTTACCCGGCTGCTCTCCCAGTGTCCAGCTGGCTGAAAGCACACCCTAATCACTGCCCCTCTTCCCACGGTGACCTGCTGCCATCTGCCAGAGCACATGCTCTGGCCCCAGGAATAAGGTGTCAGGGAGGGAAAGCAGAGATGAAATTTCCTCTGAATTCTTCATGCACACTGCAAGACTTACCAGTCCCTCATGACAGCGGGAAGGCCCAGCCCTTTGAGAGCGGTTCCCCAGAACCCCAGCTTCTCAAATTTAATCCCTTGGAGTCCACCTTTAGCTGCTCCCAGCACTGCAGACTCTGCCACACAAGGACGCACAAATCACGCGAACAAACGATGTGGCATGGCTCACAGCTGGTATGGCACCTCGCTGTGGCCCGCACTTCATTGCAGAGGGTTCTTGGGTTACCTAAGCACAATTTCTCCTTCGTAAATCTGTGCTGACTACTCGTAATCACCTTTTTGTCTTTCACGGGTCTGGCAATGATTTCCAGGATTAGTTGAGGTGAGGCTGTCTGGCCTGTAGTTCCCCATATCTTTCTTCTTGGTCTTCCTGAAGACAGGAGTGGCACTTGCTTTCTTCCAGTTTTTAGGAACTACTCCCAGTTGCCATGATCTCCAGAGGTCCCTTCCCCAACCCCAACCATTCTGTGTTTCTGTGATATGGCAGCAGCCGCACTATGGGAGAAGCAGCGAAACTCCGCAGAATCTGAAAGCGCTGGACAGGCAAAGGCCCTGGACTTCGTATCCGACAGTTTCTCATCTCTTTACTGATATTTCCTCAGCCAAATTATAGGAATTCTGTGTTTTTTCTTGCCCTGTGTGCTGCTTTCTGTGGAAAGCAGAGAACACTGTTGAATGCCACTCCAAGCTCTGCTGGGTCTTGTCTTGCAGCTCATTAGGGGATGGGCTTGCCTTTAATTGACCCAGATGGTTAACTTGCAGTTAAGGACATTGCTGGATCTAGATCTAAATTTATGAAGGAGAGATTTGCTGCTGTGAGTGATCCCAGTGCTTCTCCTGACCACTTTTATGGTCTCTGCTCCTCCCAGCACTCCTGACTGCATCTGTACACATGGGTGGCCCCCTTTGCAAAAAGAAGACCAGCACTTTAAGCCTTTAAGGTAATTATTAGTATAGCTTCAAAAGCACATACACCCTGCCTAAAAGAAGAGTTTCGAGCTCACACCCAAAGCAAGAGAAGACACATGGGTATCTTTGGAAGAGCAGCTGGTCCTGAATAGAGGTGAAAAAAGATCTCTTTAAAAGCCTCAGGTTTTGAGATGAATAAACGTCAGAAGCCAGATGCCCAGGATTCACTCTCGGCTCTATCCATGCCCTATAGTGCCTTCCAGCTTCTGAGGCTGGAGCAAAGGCTGACGCATTTGGGAAGGATGCTGAAATCACAATGATTTTACTTGTGCAAAGGACCACAAAGCTGTGGCCATGGAGAAAACAAACATGAGAAGTCTGGCAAATGGAAAAAAAAAAAAATCAGAGAATTGGACCAGAAAGACCCTTCTGTTTTGTGTTTTCCGTGAACCACAGGCCTCTGTAGTACTGATTTTTTTTTTTTTAATATAGCCTCTTGATTGCATTGTGGGGATCTGCAGATTTCTGATTGACCTTACGAGTCCCACTACTCCTGCCGAAACAAATCCCAAATCCCAGTCGTTCCTCCAAAATGCCTGTATTGGACAGGTGTTTTGGATCTGAAGCCAGATCCACGGACCACAGAGCCTGACAGGCACTGGCAGGGCTCCTCAGCACGTAGGGCAACACGTGAGGAACTACAAGGCCTTGCCAGGGCTGGGCGAGAGGGAAGGTGTGTGGCAGAAAGACACAGTCTCCGTGACCCATGTGGGTGGATTTGGCTCCTTTCTTTGGTAATGCTGTCAACAGTGGCAGACACTCCCTCTGGATGCTGCAAGCCAGGCTCCCAAACCACTCTCACATGTGCAACATGGTTCTATCACCTTCTACCAGACAGAGGGTCCCATGGGGTGATTCTCCAAGTATTGGGGGGACAGGAAGCAAAGGTGGCATTAGGGTCTTCAATATGTGCATTGGCTCTAGTCTATGGGGCAGTGACCTGAAGAAATATGGAGAAAGAAAGGTTTGGAGCTGCTTTTTGCTCTGTTCCCCGGTGGTGGATGACCTTGAAGAGATTTTGCACTCTTGTACCACTAAACTGGAAAGTGTCCAGGGAATACCCTGCACTACACAAGCATTGTCCAGATGCACAACATTCAGAGCAGCGTCTGCCAGGATGAAGATCCCTCAGGCCTCTCTGCTCCCCCAGCTGGGACGTGTCCTCACCTTGGTGATACAGCTAGCAACACATGTGCTGAAAAGCCCCACCAGTTCCACCCGTGGGAGACAGCAGCGATCACCTGGGACAGGTGAGCGCATCCTTGTGTATTTGCTTTCTTTCTGAAACCAGTTATTAGAGAGGGTGTCACTTGCTTTCAGCTGACAGCAAGCAAGGCGTTGTTACAGGAGTCTTCTTTGCATGTCAGAACTTTCTCACGGTCAGAAGTGCTCCTGGGCATGGGAAGGGTAGAGAAAGGAGTGGTGTCACCCTCTGAATGTATGTCTCATGTGTTGAGGAAACACTCGCACAAGCCAGGAGGAACAGGAACTGTGCTGAGGTGATTGCATCAGGTCCTTTGCATCAGTATCTCACCATCCCAGCCGTTTCAGTATGTCTTTCTCTACCCTGACCTGCTTCTCTGAGAATGAGGAGGGGTTTCCTCTGAATTTCTCTGGTCCTGCTCTCTGCTTGTAGGCCACCTTATGCTCTGACTTCACAAGCCTGCCAGGCCCTATGGTACCGCAGGAGCTGGTCTGCCTCTAGGTATCTCTGACTGTGTCAGAGCAGTGGTAGCACCTCACAGCTGAACTGGAGAGGACAAGTCCAAGGGGCTAGTTAATGTTCTGTTTGGTGACTCCACAACATGCAGCCATCCCGCTCAGGGTTACTCACAGACTCAATCCTCCTCTGGTAGCTCTTCTTGTTGATCTGCTGTGAATCTTGTGTTGTCCCTCTGTGGAGCAAACTCTTCTTTCCAAATTCTGCTGCATTGCTTCCAGGTCCTCCTCCCACCTTCCTTCAGCACAGCACACCTTTCTGGCCAGAATCCATCCAGTATCATCATTAGAAGGTTTGTTGATCCCCAGAATAACGCCTGCACGTTCTTTAGCAAGGACTGAATTTAGTTCATGGCTGTTTTGCCCTATGTGTACTGTTATTGAGTCACACAATGCTTGCTGACTCACAGAAAGCATTCAGGTGAAAAGTGGCAAGAATGGTAGGAGGCAGACTGGGTAGCCTGTCTCCCAATGGGAGGTGGAGAAGGCTCATCCTTTTAAGCTTAGAAAGAGACCTCATGCCTCTATACAGACCCATATAGAAGGAAGGTTTCTGACAGTAGAGCTTTCTAATCTGTAGGCAAACACAAAACAGGATCTAGAGGTTGGAGATGGACACCAGACAGATGAATGCATGCTGAAAGAAAAGCCGAACTTTTTCTAAACAAGGCAGTGAGGTACCTGGGGAGTATGGAGAGCCCTTCATCATTTGATGTCCCAAGCAAATGCTTGTCATGGAGGGGAGAAAGGCATGTTACGTATGAAATATTCTCAGAAGCAGCCCTGCCACATGCTGCTGATGAAATCTTCATCCTTCCTTGTGATCTGGTCAAACATTACTGTATTATGCTGATGGGTACCAGAGACGTGGTACCTTTGATCTGAACCACTGCCAGAAGGGATGAGGCACTTGCAAGAGTCAGGAGACACCAGGCCTACAGCCCTCATCCACACAGGCATCACAACTCTACCAGGAGTGAAGAAGAAAGCCACTTCTACCCATTCACATGCACAGAATGCACTGGCAGACTTACCATAGGGTATGTCCAGGGCACGCCAACCCCACAGTACTGGATCTGGGACTCTGGCGCTGTGATGGTTCTTGCAAGCTCCTTTCTGTCAGGGTTTTGGCAAGACAGGACAACCTCCACCAGAATGAAGGCTAAAGCCAAGACCCGATAAAGCAGGTGGAGTGATTTATCATGCTGGAGTAGCTATTTCGTATTTCCAAGCTCAGCCCATTTGCATGGCTTGCAGATATTCACCCTGGGTGTGTGTTTGATCCCCTGCGCCTGCAGAATATCTATGCAGGCCCTTAATCAAAACATCAGAAGCAAAGCAGATGCAGTTTCTCTGGCTAACTGTGTTAGAGCCTAAGGCCTCTGGAAAACTGTAGCAAGGTCCCCACAGCTTCTGGGATGAATGAGGGCAATGTTAGTGGCAGTGAAGGGATGACAGCCAGCTGTGAGTTTTGCTGGCTGCACGTGTGTTTACCCTATTCATTCACATCTCACATGTATGGAGCTGTGGATTCAATTAGAAGATAATACCTGTTTGCAGCTGATTGCCTGAGACATCAGCTTTAATAGCAGCTGGAGAGAGTTAGACGCCTCAATTGGTTCTGAGCTGCACTTCCTAGTTATTATGCTTCTAATTATGGCAAACCTGCTATTTGTCAACAATGTTTTATCAAAGGTGGGGAGACATGACACATCTTTCGGGAGGTGGCGCAGACTTTCTATTAGGTATTACACAAGATGGAGTCTGCCATATACCTGCTTGCCTTTCAAAGAAGCATTTGGACTTCTCCTGTGGCAGTGAGGATGTGTAGACAGCCTGGGAACAGTCAGTCTGACAGCTTGGTGGCATACCTGATTCTCGTCTGATGTGCAGGGGGCTTACACATGCTCCAGCATATTTTTAACTCCATCTGAATCAAATATGTGAGAAGATCTGTTCTAGAAGCCATTAAAACTTTCATTCCAATCAGGGCAGCAGACAGCTGGGAAATAGTTTAGAGCCTAAGACAAAACTTTGCTAACAGGTTATGTACTTGCATGATAAAAAGAGAGAGCAAACAGTAAGTACTTCTTGTTTCTGTTGCAGCAATTCAGCAAGGGTTGGCTGGTCAGTTGGTCTTCATGGCTCGGTCTTGAGGACCCTCTGAGGCACAACTTTTTCTGATGAAACTCAGTTCAGAGGACTGGCACTTGTCCATTATACAAGAGTGAGATATGCTCTGCTTGGCTCCATGTAGAACATACAGGCTGGGGCCCTCAGATTCTCTAATCTGCCTCCTGCAGTCAGAGGCAACCATGGAGTAGTCATTCAGTCCTGACAGGGACACAGGTTTGTACTCCGTGAGCTGCAGAGCAACTCTCATGCTCTTAAGCAAGCTTAAGATTCTGTAAAAAAAAAAAAATCTACCCCAAAAGCAACAAAGATTCCTACTCTAGGAAGACAGCAAGAGAGCTGAAGGTTATTGCCAGTGTCCTTGGACCGTGCAAGGCAGAGGAATTTGGTAAGTGAAATTCACATGTGCCTGGTAAGTACATCACATCACTGTAACAGAAGTCAAAACAACAACTAATCCCACCCTGCTTTTGCTAGTCAATTTGATTTGAAATTCCTTCCTGGCTCCACATTTGATGGTCTGTTTAACTGTGTGAAAGACACGCCAGCCAGGCACTTGGAAAGTTTGCTAGCATCCATAGATGCAGCATCATCCTCCATACCTAGCTGTGGTCAATCTCCAATGTTCAAGCAAGGTGTGTTTCACATCCTTCTTTCAGGCACTAGGTCTGCTTGCCTTTTTCATGTGGCAGGTCTAATTGTGGCCACTGCCTTGGGCACTGAAAAAGTCTATCTTGGGGTGTGCAAAGACAATTTCTTTTGGAATGTCCTTGGTAGCATACCCCTCCACGGCTTCATGATGAACCAATATGCCCTTGCAGAGCGATACAAACAAGTCTATTGGTCATACTAGCCTCTATTCTGGACAAAAAAAAAAAAAAAAAGAGAGAGAGACCAAAGATCCTGGAGAACTGGAGTTTCAAAACAGCAGCACTGGTGCTTCCCAAAGAGCTCTTACATGGAGAACAAAAAACAGCCTGTCCTGTGAAAACCACAGGAACCAGTTCTGGGCAGGGCAGAGGCATAGTAAACAACTTTCACCTTCCTGTGACCCTACTGCACATCACTGTAGCCCATGTGCAATTTATTAGGGATATATAGTAATCGCACAAAGAACAGGTGACTATAAAACTACAGAACACTAAAAGGCATGTAGTTAAACCATAAGCTTAAGTGTTAACATCTGATGAGGTCTCATGGTATTTCCTGCAACATGTGAAACCCTGAGGCCTGTGGTTCTGAGAAAATCGCAGCATTTAAAATATCCTAAAGACAGAAGTTTCCTTCCCACTTTGTAGAAAAACTTGAATTTGTTCTAAAGGCATTTGTTACCTCTTTTAGATCTCATGCATTTTTAGGGGCTGGCAACACATAAATGATCTTGTTCATCAGCTAGATTTATGAGACCGAACATCATACTGTCTCAAGTCTCAAGGATGACACCAAACCAGGTTGGGGAGCAGCTGATATGCTGGCAGGCAGGCAGGACTGTAATTCAGGGGGACTGCAATGGGCTGGAGTACTGTGCCAGCAAGAATCTTACAAAGTTTAACCAAAGCAAGGGCAAACTCCTGTGCCTGGGATGAAGTGACTCCTGGCACCAGGACAGGCTAGGAGCTGGCTGACTGGGAAACAGCTCTGCAGAAAAGCTCCCGAGGGTCCTGCTGGACAAGAAGTTGAACGTGACCCAGCAGTGTGCCTTCACAATGGTAAAGCCCAACTTCATCTCAGTTAAGATTAGCAAAAGCACAGCCAGCAGAACGAGAGAAATTGTTGTTCCTCTCTGCTGCACACTGATGAGGCTGCATCTGGAGGGCAGTGTCCAGTTTTATAGAATCATGAAATCATAGAATCGTTTAAGTTGGAAAATACCTTAAAGATCATTGAATCTAACCGTTAACTTGGCACTGCACTAGGGTTTTGGGTCACTTCAGTGCAAGAGAGGCATCAATAAACTGGAGCAAGTCCAGCAGAAGCCACCAAGATGGTCAGGGCCTGGACCACGTGGCAGATGAGGAGAGAAGCTGACAGATTTGTCCTTATTAAGCATGGAGATGAGTCTGACACTGTCTTCCCTGTAATCCCCCATTCAGCATAGGCAGACAGCAGCTAGATTCCCCCCCTATACACGTCTTTCTCTTCTCCAGGCTGAGCATACCCAGCTCCCTCAGCATCTCCTTGTATGTCATATGTGTTTCTCCTCCTGACCCAGCTGACTGTGTCTGCCCTGCTTGTGAGAGCTGCCAGCAGGCCGGTTTGTGAATGTCACCACAGAACAAAGAGCTGGGGGCTAGGAGATGGAGGGAAGAGGAACAAATGAAATCATTAATGAAGCACTGATGCCAGTCTTTGCGCCAGGATCCCTTTGCTTCGCAGAAACTGAGGGCCACGACCAGAAGAGGAAGAGAAGCCACGCAGCTTCCCCCAGCCCCGTCACTGATGTGCACCCATACAAGTTGCCTCTCAGAAGAGGGTGAGGTTTTTTCTCTGTACTTCAGGCACACCATGAGCTATGAGCAATTGTTTGGAGTGGATGGCTGTTCTGCAATCCACTGCCTACTCTGGAGGATTAGCGTATCTAATGAGTCTCCTGCCTCTTATAATTGTTGCCACTATACAATTACTGAAAAACCTGCCTCAACATGACCCAATATTCTCTCCCCGTACTTGCTAATTGCCACAGGTCCTTACTCTTGTGCACGTGGCTATAGCTACTGGGAAATGTTCTCTTGCTTAGATAAAAATTGTAACACAGGCATTTAAACTGGGTGGCTTTGTTTATTCATTCAGCTAGAAAAAAATAGCTGGGGAAAGTGCCAGCTGAGCTCACAGCATGACTTGGGGTGAGGCACTAACATTTGGTTTAGGCCTACGCCGTGCAGTAGAATCCAGCAGACATGTTCCCAGTGAGGGGCCCCAAAGAGAAGCACTCTTAACCTCTCTGTGGTCTAAGAAGTGGCCCGTTTTGGCATACTGAGCATGGACTGGGTCCGGAGAAAGCAACAAAACAGTACGTGTTAAGCTCCTCTGAATGAGGCTAAGAGATGAATGAGTGAGTCTGCTTATGGCCAACAGCATTGACATGACTGAGAGAAGCTGGAATAAGTCCTTGAGGTCCAACACAGGTACTCCAGGCATGGGTACCTCTATTGGGAAGCGTTGGCCACAACTCACTTGCATTCTTTTTTTGTCTACTGAACCACCTCCCCAAATTGCTTACCTCCCATGACACAGCTCCAGCCATTTGCTCTCCAAGGTTGAGAAGTGAGAAACCACCTGACAGTCTTCCATTTTCTGATAATCTCTTGCAGCATCCTCAGATATTTTACCAAAGACTGATGAAAAAGGACAAGGACTGTGATTCCTCCCCCCCCGCCTCACCGAGGTTTGCTGTTGGGGTGAGAAAAGTCTCTGAACAGAGGGAAGAAGTTTACAGACACCACTTCCTACAATGCCCCCTTCTCACCTCTAGTTATGTTGGCACCAAGCAGCAACCTTAGATTGCAGACCCATGAACCCAGGTAGAGCTACTGCCTCTCTGAGATATGCATCATGAGGTTTATATGAAACTGAACCCACCTCCTTTTTCTCTTTTTTTTTGTTTCATTTACATTCAAGCTTTCAAATGAAAAACAAACAGTAGGCTCAGGTGTACCACTAGGTACCATATGTATTTTTAGAGCACTGTCCCAGAATCTTGCTCAAACTCATCAGAAAATTCCCTTCTGCTCCCCTAACAATTTGGATACCAATCGTATTTGGTAGTACAAATATGTGCAGATGCATATATGTTTCAGATACAAAGAGGAAAGAACCAAAAGGTGCCTGAAAGAGGAATCACCACATCCCCATTGCACACTTATCTTGATCTGCCTTGTTTCTATTTCAAAGGATTGGCACATTTTACAGAACAGACAATGAGCTCACGAAGTGCTGTGCTTTGAAAGGTAGGGTGAAGAATACCCATTTATGAGCTGTATGAACCATACAGAAAACTTTAGTGCATGCTGGCCACCCATGTGTCTCAGCAACGATTGTTCAAATTACACCTTGAAGAGAAAGTAGAGCCACAGAGTATGACTCCTACAATGAGCAGGCTTCATCCAAACATAGTAATTAAGGTATTGTGCAACCACTCTGCTACTTGAGTATCTGTAATAATTATGCCCCAGGAAAGTAAGCTCAACACATGTTCACAACCTTCCCCTAACATAAGGGTTGTTTACACATTCGAGTTCCCATCCTATCTTCTTGGCAGCTTAGGAAAAGCATTTAAAAATATGAGGGCACATTGCTAAAATGGCCCTTTGACAATGCCATTCAATTCAAAGGCTTTTGAAAATCATCGTTGAAAGCAAACTGGGTGGTAGGTTCAAGGTCCAAACACGAGCTTCTGTACTCATACCTTTAAATAACAGCCACCATTCCATGCACACCAGTGTCACCAGCTCCCGCTGGTGTTTTAGCCCAAGCCTTGTGCTCATGTTCCCCCAGTGACTGTCACACGTGTGCTCCCAAACAAGAAGTCCTGGGGATCTGTCTTGCAGACTCCAGGATCCCACCTTGAGTCGAGTCTGGAAAAGATGGGACAGTTCTCCCTTCTCATGGGAAGGCTCAGCCATTGGGAAAGGGCTGCTAAGAGGATACAGAGAACTGCAATTTTACTTGAGCCCTGCTGTGTGCTAGCAGTACAGCCACAGCAAGCTCCCATCAGTTGTGACTGTCAGCTGAAGTCTGCTCAGATAGCTAGTCAGGGTTTGCCTGAATCCATGTGACTCTGATAGCCTGGAAGCTGACAGCTGGTGCAAACAAGCCCAATTTCTTTCTCGTTTTAAGCCTGTGGTTACTAAGGTCCTCCCACCTCTTTTCCCTGTTTGTGGTTTTGAGGTTCAAGACTAACAATTGTGACATGGGAGCACATCCGAAAAGCCCACAGGTAAAAGACGGCAATATACATCACCAAAAATACAGAAGCCACCAAATGACAACTACTTTGGAGGCCCTAATACTGATACTTAAACATCTTTCTTTCCTTCACACATGGGCTATTTCGTTTGCATCTCTTATGAATATTTTCCTTTTTTAAGACCGTTTCACATAGCTGGATTTACGCAGTGGTGTAAGCAGGGCAGAAGGCAAACATGTAATACAGACAGCACTGTTTGAGTAATCAGGGAGAAGGCGAATTGTGCTTGTTGAATTCTTTCTGGCATAATTTCAACAATTTACTGTTTGTGAATTACCTACAAACCTATTTTTTATCCGGCCCAATATCTCCTAGATGTATATCAGCCAGTGGATGCTCGACTAGATATGAGTGTGAGTGCATTTGTTATTTAGGCTGTATGACTAGTCACTGGAGTCACCTATCATTTCTTCCAGCTCACTGCGTAAAAATAAACCACAAATAAGACCAGTTCCTGCTGAAACAACCTGAGCTTGCCCACAGACCTGAGGTTCTTCAAATAAGACAGCCTCTCCCTAGGGGATACTTAGAAAGTTATCATCAAACCTCTGCAAGATGAACACCGAGTATTTTGAATTTCCACAGCAGTAATGCCATGAGCCTGAGCTACAAGAAAACATAGCATCAGGAGGAAACCCTTCCTGGAAAAGTGGACTCTGAACAGATGGTAAGGAGTTGAACCCATGTCATGCCAAAAAGTGCCCCAGTTGTTTGGAAGAATGTGGCTTTTCCTAGGCTAATACTTTGTATATGTTTGGGCTGAACAGTGGAGTCTGGAGATCCAAGGGACATTTTTACTTAACTATCCCTTCAATCTCTTGCTTAATAGGAAGGAAGAAGAATATTTATGTCAAGTCTGGGTTTTTGTATTCTTGTCACCATTGTTTTTGTATATAAAATAGGAAAGGAAAAATCACATCTTGTTTTTTTCTGTGCATTTCTGCTCTTTATCACACCAAGGGCAAGCCAGAGGAAAGATGTTGCAATATTTCATTGATTTGGTGAATATGGAATCCACTCGAGGTCCCTGGGACTCCATGATGGCTGCCACCACCTTCTGCTTGCTGCATGCTCCATGCCATGTGTTGCCTCGAAAGCAAGGTGGACTGGCCATACAGAGAGAATGCAAAACACCCCAGACAAATCCAGATAAACTACGAAATTTGAGAATGCCTCATACAGCCCATCCCACATTCCAGGCCTTGTTGAGGTGCACTCCTCTTGACTCATAGCACAAAGTTGAGACTACCCACAAAGACCTCTGAATTCTCTCTGTAATTAATTAGTCACAGGAAAACCTCAGAGAAGAGAGAAGGGATCAGTTTAACACAGTTCTCAGAATGACACAGGATGCTGAAATGCTGAAGAGTTAGGCCTGTCCCTTCTTCTCACCAGCCTGCCACTTAACAAGGTGTCCCAGAGGCCATATCTCTGAAGGGCAAGGTCCCAGCTCCAGGACAGATGGTGATTTGGGGGTTAGCTTTCTGAGTCACGAGTCTCACTTCCTTCCACCTTGCAGGTTTTATTCAATAGACAATAATAACAAGCAGTATTAGTCAATGGAAAGCTTCTAATCAACTTCCATGGCAACTGAAAGATGCCTCATACTGTTGCTGATATTCCTGAGATGCCATTTCTGAGATGTGGTCTGTCCCTCTGCTGTCCCAAACACCTTCTGCTGTCTGAAGATCCACATCTAGACAATAGCATGTCTTGTGTGCAAAACTCCTTCCTTCTTTCCCCCTGCCTCCATCCCATGGTTTCATGATACTCGTTTGGGACATGACAGGAAAGCTTTTCTTACACAACTCTGCATTCACAATCATCTTTGGTCACATCATTCTATTAGGTTCGTATTTCTTACAAATATATCTACTTAAATGGTTTAGGAATAATTTAAGTCTGCTTAGTGAAGAGGAACTTCCACCATGAGGGGAATTCCTCCTCTCCTCTCCGTCCTACATGTCTATTATAGTAAGTGAGTCCACCTCATTCTGGGCTTGCATTTGTAATCACCTGTGACATTTAAGAAAAAGTTGAATGGATTCATCACCACAACATGGCACGTAGCAAAGACCTCATAATTTCCTGGCCATTTACTTAAATTACTACAGAATAAGTGAATTGAACTAAATTACAATGGAGAGAAGGGAGAAAATGGCCTTGTTGTCTTTTATTTCAATTCTCCACCTAAGTGCCAAATTTACTACCTCACTACATCTTCTGATGTGTTCAAGAAACAGGAAGAAGAGGGACGTGTATATGCTTTGAACCACTTATCTAATCAAACCTCCTTCTAATTTTGGAGTCAGAAGGTTGGGAAATAAAAGATACATTTTTCTCTTCCAAATACATACTCCTAAAATGGCACCTGGTGTACATTTTCCCTTCTGCCTTGGCCTATCCTACTGTCACCTCAGTGCAAGCTGCTTCTCATTGGGTGGATAAGCCATGATTAAGCATATTGTCCTGCCATGATGTCCAGTTCGGACAGATGTCAGTCTATGCACTGGTTGCTCTGTGAAATCAGCCTCTTGGAGAAAAGGCATTGGAACAGTCAAAGCCCAGCAGTGGCCTTGCTGCCCAGGCTGTGAACACAAAATTTCCAAGCCGTGGTTCAGGTGTGGAAGTGGAGCTCTGCAGCCAGCCTGCTGGAGAACAAATAGCATTAGGCCTAAGAATACAGGGTCTTCTCTCTGGATGGTTTCTTCTAGGCTTCCCGTGCAAAGCCCCTGCTTGCAGGCACTAACACCTCTGTTTGACTCCTCTGTCTGATTCAGGCCACTCTGGTTCTTCTACTGTTCTGACAAACAGCAGCTGTGTGGACACATAGCGGGTTTAAAATTGGTGGACTATTCCAGATGCTTGCCAACAAACTGCTCCTCACCAGCTCCTCTCAGCTGCCTTTCTACAAGCTTTCGCAGTTGTGTAGCTCGGTTTAAAGGTCCATACTGGGGGCTAGATTTGGTTGTTGCGGGCTGCCGGGCTGCTCTCCCAGAGCCCTCTTGTGGCAATGAGGGAGAGCCAAGTAAAGGCCCTTGCCTCCCTGAAAGACAAGAGGATTTTGGGATGTGCCCTGGATGGGTTTTGCCATCCGCTGATGGCACATCAAAGACTGAACTCAGAGCTGACCTCAGCAGACACATCTCCGCTTGGCTGGGGCACAAATGTTTACACCACAGGTTGGCTGGTGCAAGACCAAAAACAGTTTTCTGTTCTGAATATCTGTTGCAGTCCTTCTCTCAGTTTGCCAGGGAAGAAGTTCTAGGTGATGCTGTCAATGTCTTTTCATGGCTTCACATCAGAAAAGGGAAGACAATGCGGTAACTTTGAATGGATTTGGACCTTAAAAAGGCTCATAAAATTTAACATAAATGCCTCATCTGCTAAACCTTGATTTGGTGCTTTTCCAGGTTGACCTACATGTGACCACAGCCAAGCAAGACTCAAAGTTTACTTCAGCAAGAGATTAACCTACATTTCACCCTAAATTTTTCATCCAGAGCCTACCTGAGGATAGGTAGACCATAAAATTAAAAAATACCCTTGCAGCTGATGCACCACAAAACTGTCCTTTTCCTACACACAGCAGTTTGGTCTGCCACGAAAGATGCACACAGCACAAGCTGTTATCCTTGCTCTGAAGAGAGAAGGGAAGCATTTTTGTTCAGTTAGCCTAAAGTTCTGCATGAGACAGAAATTCTTGCAGCAAGACCAGAATCTTCAGCTGGAGCACTGCCTCCAATGAGGACAGTTTGATTTTGAATCAAGAAGTCCACGGGACAGTGTCCTTCAAACTGTAACAGTGTGCTGTTCCTGTGACTAATTAAATATTTCTGCCATTAAAGATCCAGGTTTGCATTTAGTTGTACTGTGCAAATGACTTACTTCATGGGATTTCGTGTGATTTTATTTCACAGGGTTGGAGAAATGCAATGATATCCTTCGTTTACTTAGTCCACTCTCTATTAGCCAAAGATATCCCTTCATCATGTGATCTTGGAAGGAGGGAGATCTCATATTTAATGGAGACAAGAGGACAAATTTTCTAGGCCTCCTCCTAAATTGCAGTTTCTTTTCTTTTGCCTCTTCAGAAACACTAGTTGGAAGACGACAATGCTGTTAGTGTATCCCTGAGCCCTGCCTTGATTTTTACAGCTCACATTCGGTCTGTGTTCCTCTACAACCCCCAGATGCTTTTCTGAAGTATTGCTCAGACAGTTATTTTCCATTCATAAAAAAATCATAGATCACATACTCACAAGGTCTTTAATTCCATCCAGCTAGCTTGGCATTGGGAATTTGACTTCGCCTTCTGAAGTGCAAAGTGCTACACTTGTCTTATATCAAATTTTATCTCATGGATTTTTCAGAGCACTGAGGTCTCCCAGCAGTTTATACATCCACTGAATTTTGGATTTATTTTTTTTAAACCACGTTCCAGAGAAGCTGCAAATTGCAACACAAACCTTGAAGTTTTAGATTTGTTTCTTAGCTGGGGCAAAAGACGGATTTCCCACCCCCCGTCACTTTCAGAGATGGATGGGCTGCTTTGACTGAAAAAAATTCAGCCCAAGGCAGAGGGTGACACTGAGAATTTCACTTCTGACATTCTGACTAAGTTAGGTGCAAGCAAAATAGGTTCTTATAAGAAGCATCAAGCAATCGTAATAAGAGGCACTGCAACCAGTGCAGCCTATAATACAGCTGTAATACAATCAATTCCTGTGTAGTTCGCTCTTCCAGAGTGATTGCTGGGCCATTATCTTGTCAGCTCACCGCTAAGTCAGAATGAAAGCCCACATCTAGCAGGAACAACTTTCAGCATCTAAACGAAAGAAATCGGCATAGGGTTGTGCCGCACCATCTGACCTGGAGAGGAACCACAGCACACAAAGAAACAGACAGGAAGGATGTACTGTGCTCCGAAAGCTGTCTCAGTCCTGTCTCTCCGTGGGGATGTGGTAGTTCTTCTCTGACCAGCATTGCATTACGAAAGGAGGTTTTTCCACCTCTGTGGCCTTCAGCTAGTCTCTAAAGCGCTTGCCTGATGTTATTTGATGCTCTGACTCAAATCCCTTGCATACTTGACATGGGACATGGCCTTGAGTAGGAGCCTTCTGCTTCCCAGCAGTCTCCTGCCTCTCTTGAGTCGTTTTCATTCAGAGTAATGCTGGGCTGAATTTGGTGAGGCCCAGTCCCAGCCTGAAGCCAAATGCACAGAAACTTTTAGACAACAACCCAGGCTGAGGTTTAGTTATTGTAATTTCTTTTTAAACAGAAGAACCTTCAAAAATACCCATTTCAAAAAGCCATTTACTTGTGTTGGAGCTAGAGTACCTCCTTCATCCTCCACAATCTCTGTAGAACATACTTGTGCCAGAAAGCCCTCAATGGACTAGCTGGGATCTTTTCAGCTTAGCCACTAACGCCTGCCTTCCTCTGCATGCTGACACAGCTCTTATTGGGAAAAACTTGGGGTGTGGAGTATGAATTTTCTCCAGCACTCAAGATTACATCCTCATTGCCAGGCTGGGATCACCTCCACACCACTCTGCATCATCACCTTTCTTTCCCTGAAGTGACAGCTCTGCATTTCTGCCTCCACAGGCAGCTAGAAGAGATGGAGACGTCTCAAGCAGAGGTCACCAAGGAAGGAGTTTGCAGCACACAAAGAAGTTCACAAGCAGATGGGAGTGGGTTTTACACAGAGGCCTAGCCACTGAGGCAGTGGCTGATTGTGCCCTGGCTACAGAGGGCTGTATGGACGGGGGAGAACCTGGGCTTGTGGAGGACTCTGCAGAGTGAGCCTGGGAGGGGGTGGAGGGAAGATGCTGAAGGGGTCTCTGGTGCTGCTGCTTAAAAAGTCCTTTATCCTTGCACGGAGGCACCCCGAAGTCAGTTTTAGGTGGACAACAGGTTCCAAAGCAGACTTTTTTCTACCCAGAAAAGTGTAGCAAATAAACCAACTAGAAACAGGGTTTATACAATTAGTTGCCACTCCGACAACATAAAATACAGGTTCGGATATCAGTTGTGGAGATTATTGGGGTACAACGACACGAGAATAATGAGGATCCACAGTGTGCATGCATACACTCACAAGAAACAAAACCAGAGCCCTCTGACTCCACGGTACCCACAAGAAATAATCACTTGCCTGGGTTAGGCGAGGGTTTACACCTGCCTGGTGAGGCAAGGACTCATTCAAGGATATATCCAGCAAATAACCACTCGCCCAGACGAGGAGGTGAAGTGCTCTCAATCCCGGGATGTCTCCTTAGCCGGCGTCCCAGTCTAAGGGGGGAGCTCCAGTTCACAGACGCGCTGCTCTAAGAAGACCACTTCAAAGGGGGCCTTCGGCGGGGACCCCGTTTTATAGTCTGGTCAGAGCTGGCTGTGGGCATTACAACATGGTCCAGAAGCTTTGCAGCTAAAAGGCGCTAAAAGAGCCATCAGCTGCCCCATTGAAGGCTCCAGATCTCGGGTGGATGTGCAACGGCCACAATCCTACTGTCAGGGTCCCTATGGCAATGGGAAGACTGAGTCATCACAATGGTAGAGGAGTGGGGTTGACGCTGAACACTTTCCCATATAAGTCACTGCTTATGAACTTCTCCAGTTCGTACCTATACCTTTCATACCCTGGTCATGTACTTGAGGTGATCAGAAAGGTTTCAGTTCTTGCCACCAATTTAGGGTTATTTTGTCTTTCATATTTCAGAAAAAGCACTTCTGGGANAGGGACATTCCCTGTTTACCCTGTGCACAATGTGGGCAAGATCTGATCCACTTTACTTGGGAAACAGTTGCTGAAAGTGTGTCTTCCATCTCTGCCAGCGGGTGCCCAGTGTCCCATCTGCTCATGGAGCTCAGTCTATCTTCAGATGTGCTAGTTTTCCATCACCTGCTCTTTCATCATAGCCATTTCCGTCAGCAATTTCCAGCCTCCCTGAGGGTGCTACTGGGTCTATTTGCCATCTGTCCTTCTCCTTCCCTTGAGAACACTTGGACAATGTTTCACTTAGTGTTGTTGTTTTCTTTTTTTTAACTAAGTTCAACATCTTTTGATAATAAATTGCACTTGATATCCCTTGGAGGCACTTCCATCTCCTTTGATGACCTCTTGCTCTTTCTGTGTATTACCGTGGCTTAATGTTTGCCTGCCCTTTTGCCATTTCATCAGTCCACATTTGACGACAGAACAACCCCTGAGTCATGATCCTATTACTTCTCTGGAGAGTGCTTACTACCACCTGAGATTACTTTTCCCCTTAACATCTTAGCATTACTCTTTTCTCATTTGCAATCTTTTCTCTATGTGTTCTCCATTTCCTTCCTTGCTTTTCACTCCACATCTTCTGGCACTCCCCTTTCTTTTGCCCTTGAAAAACAAAGCTAATAAAACCTAAACAAATCTAATAAAACCTTTTTAGATGAGATTTTTTTTTCTAAATAACTTTCATGGGTTATCTTTGAGATAATAAAAAGGATTTGTATATACCAAATACAGAAAGGGACAAATATGGATAAAATCAGAGATTCATCTAGGTTAAATAATTGGAAGAGGTAGACAAGATTACATTTAAGGTGATGCGCAGAGAAGGAGAGAAGAACAGCAAATGAAAGCAAAATCTGGGATTACTTTCACTTAACCAACTTCTGCACACACAAAAAAAGCAAAATTATGTTATTCTAATCTTCATCTAAGACTGGATTTTGCCTCTCTGTCTTTTCTGTGTTGGGATGGACAGAATTTTTCAAATTTCCTCTAAAATATTATTTTAAAACCCCAAAACAAACAAACAAAACAAACAAAGACAGCTGATGTTTCATCCATCAGATTACTGCGAAAACTGAAGCTTGAAGAAAGACTTCAAGCACAAGGCTCAGACGAATACTGCAAGAGGTGGCAGTGCTGGAATTTGCTTTACAGCAGCAGTGTCACTTCATCTCCTAAACCCAGATTTTCCTCTGAAATGTCCAGGCTGCGTTGTTGATTACTAGACAAGAAAATGCAAAGTGCTGAGGGAAATACCAAAAGGAAGCCTATGGAGGAGCTCAACTGATTATTCACAGGAAGCGCTTCTGAACTGTCAGCTCAGCTTCCGTGGTTTCTTTGTTAACACCAAAGAGAGATGTCTCCTCTTTCAATGTCCTGTCTCTTTTTATTCTTTCTTATTTCGTCACCAGTCCTTCTCAGAGCAGTGAGGGACTCTCCCTAGACAGGTACTGCTGAAGTGCAGAACCTTATCCACCACAGTCCTCTGCTATCATTCCTTCTCTCCCAGGTATTTTGTTCTCAGTACCAGGACACGGTTTGTGGTCTGCTTGGTGTTTAAGTGCTATGAGACAAGAAGTCACAACAGACTCCTAAAAACATTGAGATTGCTGCATGTAAAAACTGTCCCCTGGATGTTGTTGCTTCATTTGCAGAGGGGCTGTTGGGCTCCCATTGCCCAAGTGCGACAATTTTGTGCATCAGGGAAGTCATACTAGTGCCATTGCAGGAGACAGCTTTCCCCGATGATCTGGAGGGCTCCAAAGCGGTGTTTGATAGCCTGTGCCTCTTCTGTGCTTCATATACTCAACATGTAAGCTGTGGTCTAGCCATGGTGTGTGCTATGGCTTACTTGGCCTGCAGGTTATTCCTACGGTTCTATCCTTTCGAGCAGGCAGTCTGGGAGAGACATGCATTGTCAGTAGAGGGGCCCCTGAAACTGGGGTGGTATCCACTCTGCTCTTCTGCCTCTTACAAGGAAACCCTGGCTGTGAAATGTGAAGGACACATCTCCTCTTACCCTCCCAGCACTGCTGTTGTCCAGATTGCAGTACGCAAACATGAACTAATCTCCCAAGATTCCTAAATTCGTCCTGGCTCCCACACTGAGTCTTTCCTTGTTTCACTTTCTTCAGAGGCCTGCTCCTGGCTTTTTTATGCAGCTGGTGAGAGCTACGTGGCTTGATTCTCTGTGAGGCTCTGATGACCATGTCCCCCACCCCACTGCCTCCATTGAGAGCTGACGTCTCCTCAGCTAGCAAGCAAAACTTAAGCAGGCTGCCCTTCCAAGGAGCACAGCCAGCTTTCCCATCCTACCACATCAACAGAGCCAAGACTGTTCCCCAGCTATCACATTTCAGTAGAGAATCACAATTATACCTTGCATTTTTTGTTTGGGGCTGTGAGGGTTTTTTTTACAGGGGAGGGAATACATTCTCTAATTGTGTATTAGTGCTCAAGCGCCAAGCTGGTGAACTCCTTCTGGCTCAGATGAGTGACAGAGAGAAATTCTGACTCATTCGTAACAAGGAAGGGAGTATACTGTGTGCTCAGAATTAGGGGCAGCAGGCAAGATTATAGCTGGGAAGGCTGCCTGCTGAGAGCACGGTGTCTTTAGAAGCATCTAAAATTATTTGTGTGACTCAATACTGTTTTCCTAACACTGACAGCAGCATGTGGTAACTCTCCCCCTCAGGATGCTCTTTTTATCCTTCTTGCTTTTTTACTTGTGGAAGAGAAGGGGGAGGAAAAATGAAGAAAAGGGAGACTTTCTCTGCTGTTTAATCAAAAACAAACAACACTTTGCACTTCTGCAGCAATTCAAGGTGTTTTGTAGATGAGCTTGGAGGTGTTGGACTTGGACCTGGGTCAGCATCACATGGTATCTGCTGTTGTACACAAGAGCAAAGTTGTGTGGTTGTCTCTAAGTAGTTCTGATTGAACTGAAAGGTTTTTTTCTCCTTGAACAAAGTATTTTCTTTCTGTTAAAGACAATTTTACACAGTCAAAGCCATGGCAATGTGTGGGCACTACTATGAAACCTGGAATGTCTAAGACAACAATCTGGGGAGTCAGGAGGATCCAACAGTAGCAGTGTGAGGAAATGCTAAGGTTGAATGGCAAGGACTCTGATACAACTTATTCACCTTCATAATACAGAGGTCCTTGGTGATCCAGAACTACCAAATAAATTTAATTTTCTTCTCGTTTTTGTGAGCTGCTCAAACTCCATTCTTCCCTCAACAGTGTGCCCCTTCAGACAAATCTCACCTGATGGGATCATGTAGAACGTATTAGCTGCTCTCAATGCATGGACTTGAATGGGCTGTCCCAGGATTTAATTTCCTTCACAGGTAATAAAGTAGGTACCTCCTACTTTTCTTAGCTTGCCTCGCATCTGGGTACAGCTGTTACATTTGCCTCTGCCTCCTAGATCAAGCAGTGTTTGGCTGTCAGGAATGCTCTAAGGGTTCCAAATAGTTGGAGATCGTGACTGAGCTACCTCTTTGCCTGCTCATTTGAGCCCAGAGCTTGCTGGGAAACTTAAAGGAAAGACAGTTTTGTGTCACAGTGTGTCTCTGGAGGTCCAAATGGACCTCATGCCAGGCGGGTGAGTGGGCACAGACACTGCTGTGCAGTCGTGATGATAACATGGCTGTGCCTCAGCCAGATATTGCCTTCAGTGATTCATTATTTCCCCTCTTACCTCCTTCCCTAACCAGCTTTACTGACAAAATTAGCAGCTACCTGCTGTATGCTTAGTGTTACCATTCACAGAACAGAAGAAAATATTAATTCATCATAAATGGAAGCAAATGGACCCACATTAAGCAGGAAGCAGCTTATACTTGTATTATTGCATCAAAGTGAATGGTATGGTTTGACTCATCTAATAGAGGCCATCACAGAGAAGAGCCTGAGAGGCAGAAGAGAGGAAGTCCAGATCTGGATGAGAAAGTATCTAGTGACACCATAAGTCATCTCTAAAGCTGTGCAAGTATCAGCCACAGCATGTTTCTTTCTTCAAATCCCTTTGCATATGATGTAGCTATCTGGGCTGGAGCTCCTCCTGATCCACCTAAACCACAGAAAAGGGTAAATGGGCCCACAGCAAGAGATGTCTTATCTTTCCCTCTTTCCCCAGCCACCTCCAGTGCCCAGTGCTTGCACTTGGAAAACTAAAACTGCAGAGAGCGGGAAAATCCAACTGAGAAGGAGCACGGATTAGCGTGCAACTCATGCAGCTGGATACCCTACCTGCCTTCTTTTGGATGCACTCTTTTTGTCTGGCTGCTTGCCATCTACCCAGGATCTACTGGTGGAAAGAATCTACTTTCCGTTCATGAGAAGGTCTCCCCCTAGCCCTAAAGGAAAGAAACCAAAAGAGCTATCTGCCAGCGGAGAAATGGGGGCTGTCTCTGTGTAAAACTGACTGCTGTCGGCTCACAGCCAGAACATCTGCACAGAGATCGTCACACCACTGAGCGAGACCTTAGTCAGGTCTTTCTCCAGATGTCTTTCAGTCACACTGCAGAGGATACAAGGAGTCACAGAAATGTTCTTATTTAGGGGCAGTCAATACATTGAAGGAGCAATTGTTCCAGCTCCAAAACTTCACCTTTTTCCCCTAAATTACTTTCTCCATAATTAGCATCCCAACAGAAGCGTATTTGAGCCCGCAAAGAGACAAGCTCCAGACACGATGGCTTTTCCGTCTTGTTCATTCAAGGTCAGCTCCAGTCCTACGGCACCAGCTTATTTTTTCCAACAAAGCATTACAAAACCATGGTAATGGGATCGACCTCTGCCTGCAAGCTGCTAATGACTTCCTGGGTGAGCACCAAAGGAATGGATCCACTCTGGTCTGCATGCCGCTGGGGGAATTCATTCACTGAAAGAACATTACTTAGCTGACTTTCAGGACTTTCACAGGAAAAAAAGGGGCTCAGCAATGGCTGGGTGAAACCCATGGCTTGCCAAGGGGGATGGCTGTTGTCAGTTGTTGTTAAATCTCACAGTGCCGCACAGCCACTGCGTGTCCCTAGCAGATAGGGTGTTTTCATTCAACAGTTATTTGGGAGCAAAGTGCAGTAAGTACCTTAGGCAAGCGTTATTATTAACTCTGATTATTCACCACTGCTGTTGCTATTACTCTACACCACAGTGACTCAGATCCCAGGAGGCCGGTGAAGGAATGAACAGACCACATCCCGAGCAGGCACAGCAAGGCAGGTATGGTCCAAAGACCTTGCATGTTGTCTGCGGTCCAGAGCTGGCTGCAGAGCCTTCCTAGGGCATTGGCAGGCATGCAAGAGCAGGCTGCAGCCGTCGTTTCATGTGATGTGGATCAGGAGAAGAAAAGGAAGGGAAGAGGTTTTCCTGAGAACAATGCCCGTCACAAATGAGACTGAGCCAGGCTTGTGTGTTAAGCTGCATTACGAATAAGGTCTAGCAATTGAATTGGCTCTTGAAAAAAAAAAAATTAACCAAAAGTATGCTGAAACCAGGCCCGTTCCTGTTGGTGTTTTGGACCTAGCTCCTTTCTGAGCTCTGGCTTGCAGAGCTATTCCATAAACCCAGAGGACGGAACAAATAAGCTTCTCTACTTCAAATTGTCCTGAGAAACCTGATCTAGCAGTTAGGGTGCCCCTGCTTGGTACAGGGTTTGGAGACAAATCTCCTGAGGCTCTTTGCCACCTAAATCTCTTTATGATTCTATGATATTTTCTGCTGAAAAATGTATGAAGGGAGAAGAACAATACTTGTAATTTTTGCAGGTTTCCTCTTTGACACAGGTCTTTTTAGCCTCTAACAACCAGCACAGGCCTGTCAGAAAGTGTACTTTCCTCTTCAAAGAGACATGCACTTACTCTTCTAGTACTGATCATTAGCATCTTTTCAGTGTCCTGTATTTTTTGCAATTACTGGATAAGCAAAAAAATCAATAATACTTTCTCTTGTTCTTCCACCGAATTCACAGAAGGACGAGTTTACCCTGGAATGACTCAACTAGCTTTGCAGTGATCCAGCTGCACAGGGATCCAGAGACCTACGAAGAAGGTCTGACTTGATATTGCAAGTCAATAAACATGGGAATTCAGTGCACTTGATTTTCAACTTGCCTGGTTTATTAACTCAGCAGTATGGTTCAGTTGCCCAAAAGTGGCTATGAGCTAGGTCTCCTGACTTTGTCAGGGCCTTGAGTGCATATAGCCATACTCAAACCCAATGGCTCCATTTAAGCCTAACCTTGGGCCTTCAGTTTCTGTTTGAGCTGGGCTGTACCTGGCCATGGACCCTGTTGGTCTGGGCCCTCGTCTGCAGGCTGGCTTCCTGAGTTGACCTAGGGCATGTCTTATCACCATGAACTTGCCTGATGATCTTCATTCTTAGCTGAACCAGGCTGTCATCTAGGCCTGCCTTGCCTGGGTACTGTGAGTTGGGGCCCCAGTTTGCAAAGCCCCAGCCATGCTCAGCTTCTGTTCTTTAGGGAGGACCTAAGGCTGACCTTCACTGCTCCTGAACACTAACTCTGCTACTGGGGTCCTTGGTCACCTTTGGGAATGCTTGCTTTAGCTCTGGGGCTTTTCGATGCAAGCAATTAATGATGGATGAGGACTGCAGCCCAAGCCACATCCGAGTCACTGGAGAAGCCAGCCAGGTATGTGGTTGTCCTCCCTCATGTGGCTGTCTTCAGTTTAACATTAGATTCTTGTTTGGGATTTGTCCTAGACTTAGCAGTTGCTCACATAGTGCAGAAAATGGGCTTGTTACATCTTGTCCCATCAGCACAGGGGAGAATCAGGAGCACGAGAGTCAAGCTGGGCATTATGAGCTGAGCATTTAGCACCAGGAGGTTTTTAGGAGCTGAGAGGTCTTTCGTGGAGACACACAAGGTAGGCACAGGCCAAAGTGAGACTTTGGTTTTACTGTCTGTCTTTATCTGTGGTTTGAAGACACACAAGCAATTATTTCAGTTTCGTGAATGTGCACCAAATGTGTGACTTTCTCATAGGAAAAAGGATCAGCTTAAAAAAAAAAAAAAAAAAAAAAGAAATTCAAGATCACATACCTGGTTCTAATACTGGTTCAGCTTTCAGGTCGCCTTGGAATGCTGGTGGGTTTTTTTACTACTTGTGCTTTCAGGTGGTCTCCCAGTGCAGGCAGATTTCTGCCTGGGCTGAGAGTTCCCTTCATTTTTTCCCCACCAGTGAAATCCATATTTACAGCTGGTGGAGTCTTCAAAAACAAAAAGAAAACATGAAAACTAAAGCCTAGAGTGCTATGCCAGTGTGACAGTTGTAAGTCTGTATCGTTAGATTTGTGTATGAACCCTTTCCCTCATGTCTGATGGATCATCTGACATGTGTGCATCTAAACTGAGTGAGTTGGTGTAGCTATTTCCAGACGGGCTTCATCTTATCCGAGGGTGGGTGTATGAGCTGAGCAGGTGATTCATTTGGTGCAGGTATTAGTCTTTACAGTCCTACCATAACCTTCAGAAATGGTGCTTTGTGGTTTATTAGCACCTGCTTAAAAGAAGAAAGTACAAAACCAGTAATGCCTCATTGAAACAAATCTCATCAAATTTGGAACTGAGCATCTACCAGCAGAGAGATGTAGGTATGCTATACTGCCTTCCTTCCGACACTCAAAAAGTGGATGAACAAATTAAATTTTAATGCTACTGTAAATGGGAAAAAAATCCTTACTGGCAGGAAAGGGTTAAGTTCCAGTGGAGTCACACAAAAAGGAAGACCAGGGTATCTTTCAAAACCTTTTTTTTTCCCCATCTTCTTTCCCCAAACCTTTCTCTGAGAAGCAGTCTCTTTTTCTTCATTCTCGTTGAGAACAACAATCCTTTTGCTTGACCAAGGAAATAATAGATGCTTACAAAAGCAAAGAACTACCTTAAATTGCTTGGGCAGCGGGAGTGGTTGGTTCAATTAATCGCCTTAACTTCACAGAAACATCTGGTATGCCGTTTACATCCTGTGAGCAGCAGACTTCCATTAGGAATGGAGTAAAGACGATGAATGAAAATCTGCAAAGACTCACCCACAGATGAGCAAGCAAGCATATTCCTATTGAAACCACCCTGCAAAGTGCATCTGCTCACACAGTCAGAACTTCAGTGTAACTCAGCTTTCAGGTGCCTACAGGAGCTTTGATCCTAAGAATGGCAGCAAATGGGGATGATGAAAAGAGTCTAATGATTATTATTGTTATGGCAGGCAGAATTAGACTGTCTGACACTGGGAAATGTTCTTGGACTTCGTTCAGATATGTTCCAGCAAGGACATAAGGACCAGAGACAATATGGTACACTCCAGGGAAGCTGGCTGGCTCAGGGACCCTTTTGTGACCCTGAGCACGTAAGCTGGGTCTCCTTTCTTTGAATCAGTTGTAGAACACACATCTTCCTGAAGGCTCTGGATAGTGAAGACTTGGATCAGAATAAAGAAAGTGAATCCAAAAGTGGTACAGACCCAGTGGGGCCCATTCCCAAACATCCTGATAAGTTAAAACTCTTCACACTCAATGCTTCCAAGCAGGGAAGACGTGTGTGGACTAGGAAATCTTTATCATGTTTACCAAATGCAAAGTAGCAGGGAGGGTACAGATTTAAAATAATAATATTGTAAGTAATTTATTTACCAGCGGAGGGACGAATTCCTTCTGTCCTTCTCCCTGCATCTGGCTTTGCTGTTACGTTGAGCAGCCCACCAGCATAGAGCAAGCAGAGATGTGTCGAGTGGGTGGGTTGGTATGGCTCATCCCATACATCATCCGCAGCTAACTGCTGGCACTGTATGGAGCTTGCAGGCTGCAGGAGATTTAATTAAGAAGAGACAAATGTTGCGCTGGGGACAGGACTCTTGCCTTGACATGCTGTGTTTCTATTGCACACTTTTGACACTGAACATAAATGTTTTTCCTTCTTCCTAACACCAGTTCTCGTTCCAGTAAAACCACTGCTTGACTGGCCCTGTGAAAGCACAAGTCCCAGTGTACTCCCTTAATGTGGTGGGGAAGCCATTTCGACACCATCAGCCCCCCTTGTCCCTTTCTTTCGTGACAGGAAGGATGTTTTTAGCCCACGCTGTTCCTGGATCCTGCTTCAGGACAAAGCAGCAGGGGCAGAGCGAAGCCCACTGAGGTGTGGATCCCCCATGGGAAGCCCAGGAACACCCGCAGCTCCCTGGGTCACTGCCGCTACTTGAACGCTACCCTTTCTGCAAACATCTGCTTCCCCGTGCCTCAGTGCACTGCCACACAGGAACATTCATCACATGCAGGTAGCAATGCTGAGCTGCAATTAGAAAGAATCATTTCTGATAGACTCCTAAATTAAGAATGTCTTTTGCAGGACCTTCACCTGTGAGCGTTCAGAGGTGTTTTGGCTTCAATTTAGCCATGGCGTATCAGTCATTGCACCTTGTGCCTTCACTGATGTTTTCTAGCTCTGCCTTCTCTATCCTTCAGACCTTTCAGCCACCTTCGTTCATTATTGTTAACAACAATTTCAGTCCTCTTTCTTGAGGGCGCAGCTATTGTACATAGCTACCTGATCCAGCTTCTGTAAATGAACATGCAGAGAGAAAATTGTTGTTCTGAGGTGAATATGGGGTAGCAACACATTTGGAGGACTCTGCTGACACAGAACACCGAGGCCATGGCATATGCTGTTGGAGAGCCCATTCAGAGGTTTGCCTCTCTCAGACCGGGTTTCTGTTCTTCTCTTTATTGATGGTATATTACTTTCCAAGCTCCCCTCTGAACTGAAGAGAGATCATTTCATTTTAAAATGGCAGATCACTTCAATGCCTCACACTTTGGAACTCCCAAAGGAGCAGAGTGAAAGCCGCAGTGACTGCCACTTTGAAGGTTGCGTTGGCCACTGCATCAAGGTAAATCTTTATCAGGAGCAATTTCTCATTCCACAAGTGGGCAGAGATCTTCCACTGCCTGGATTTCATTCCTGATGCCGCTTTAATGCAGTCTGTGCTCAGCCAGGGTATGACAGCCATCAGCCTGAGTTCAAACACTGTTAAGTAACAGCTCATATCACTAGGTCTCGTATCACCACAATTAGAGATCTTTCAACAACCTCGATCCTGGCATGCTTCTTGCAATCTTTGACCAACATCTTCCTCACTTGCTGTAGCTTTATCTTCTCAGGTCCCACAAAGCAGCTACGTGGAAACCAACCAGTACCACCAGCTTCTGTATCCAATAGCATCCGAGAGAAAAACCTGTGACAAGCCTTAAGACTTCTGACAGTTCCTCCTGACTGTTTGGCCCTGTGCTGCCTTAGTGCCAAAGACCCTACAGAGTCTGTAGCCTGCTCCCCAAAAGGCTGGGTCCCATAAACCTGTCCTCCTCTTGTTCAGGACCTTTGGTACAGATGAAGTGGAACGTTGAGTCTCACAGCTGCTACCTCATAAGCCAGGGTGGCTGAGAGTCTCACCTGATTTCAGCTATCTCCTTCGAGCTCGGTATTGTGAAGTCCCTGGACAGAGCCAGGCACCCCCAGGTGGCAAATGTTCCCTCTTACCTGATATCCAGAAAGGAAGAATTGAACTAATCTACGAGATGAGGTATTTGCACTAAAACTGTGTCTGTGCACTCCTGCTCTAAGGTGCAGGCTCCATGCTCTCCGAGAGTGACCTAACAGCAGTCAAACCCCCTTTTGAGAGACATCTTTTGGCAAGAGAGTAATGGATGAACTTTTCTTGGGTTCCTTCAGGCTTTATCCAGGCTAAGGCTAGGCTCCTGAAAAAGCTAAGTCCTGAAAAGGCTAAGTCCTGAAAAAGCTCCACCACTTGCTGGCAGTCTCAAGCCCATCCCAACTCCTTGGGATCAGTGAACCCAGGCAGTGCTGGACTTTCGCCTCAACCTACTTCCAAGCAGTGGATAAAAAAGTGTCACCATGTACAGCCCAGCTGGACTAGTCTAGTTATGGAAAACAACTTAGTGTGTACCCCTTGGTACCAGCTATGACCTCTTTAACACATTCTCATCAACCCACTCTTCCCAAAGCACAGGCCAGAAATAGACTGTGGCAGTGACTCAGAAATGGAGAGAGGAGGATGAGAGTCATTCTGACTCAAACACCAAGGTGGGCCTCCAGAGGGTGGCACACGGGACTCTTCACACCAGCACTTGCAGCTCTCCATGTCTCAGCTGCCAAAGTTCCCTCCCCAAAACCTGCAGCATCCTGGAAATACTGCTGCTTCTCTCTCAGTAGAGCAGGTGATGCTGTGCTGACACTGCAGTGTGACTCAAAGGCACCACTTCTCCAATAAGTCTCAGCCATGGGCTGGAGTCCCAGTAGCTTTATCTGAGCTGGCAAGCAACATAGGCCAAGGCTCACTGTCTGGCCTAGAGGGCAAGCAGCACAGCAGAACTCACATCCATACACCTAACCTCTCTTGTCTATCTGTACACTCCCTGCCCCGTTGGTTCACCTGATCCATGGCCAGGCACTGCTGCAAGCTGAGGCAGTCAGAGTCACAACAGAGATGTGAATGGTCTCACCACTGAGCTCACAACCCAGATCTAATTAGGAAAGCCAAGATAAAGGGCACTCATGTTTAACTGCTTTCCTAAGCTTGTCCCACTCTTGTTAGCACCAGTTGCCTGGCTAAAGAGCATCTTGTTCACAGAAAACATCACCCCACTGCTCTGCTTGCTGAAGGCACAGCTGAATGGGAGGCTTTTCCATGGTAAAGAGGAGATAAATTACAAAAAGAAAAACAGACACATTTCCCTGGAAGGAGAGAGGAGAACTTTATTACCAGAACCTAAGTGATTTGCCTTTTCTCTCCCTTCCTTTTTTTCTCATCTGTGCATTTTCCCCTTTGTCTAGCAATACAGCTCAGACATAATGGATTCTCTGGGTCTAGAAGCATACATTAGATGACTGGATAAAATAGGGCAAAGTATGGCAAAACATAAGGAAGGACAATCCCAGAGAATGGTCCTATCCCCCATCCTTTCCACATCACCAGGAGCAGCAGGATCCCTTCCCAGCCTGCTCAACAAATCTGCAGAGACTCAGTCCACCAGCCTAGGCCAGGCTCACCTGCAGCAGGCAAAGCAGGTCCACAGAGGATGCAAACACATCCTCACTTCTTACAGGAACGCATTTGGCTTCCCATGCTTTCCTCACCATCTGAAGCCTGGTCCACTGGAGTGTTAGTTCCTCTGACTGATTGTGAAAGATCAGCAGAGATCAGTCCGGGGTGGCACTGAAGGAGCTGGGCAGTCCTCTGGCTCCTGAATACTCACCTATTTAAATGTCCCTCTTTTTGCAGCTTGGGGACCATGACTAAGTATCTGCCCCAGCCATCACTTCTCTGCAGCAGAAGTCAGGAGAAAATTCCTCTTTTGAATGAGTTACAGCAGCTCTGAGACCGGTTTTGTGTCCATGACCACCTCCAGCCCTTGAGCCCCTTCCACTCCTGAATTGCTCTCCCCGAAACATTCAAAATCAAGATGTTCTTTGCGTCCCCCAAAACACAAGGATGTCTGTGACTGGACCTGAGCAGAGGAGTTACCCACTTTCAGACTCTACCCTCGTGCTTGATTTTTTACAGTAGGAGATTTTGACTCAAAAAAATTATAGCTATGATCAATGCAACCTCTAGATAGAGCTAGGAAAAACTGACCCTGAGCTGGCTTCCTTCTACCGAATATCATACTCTGCTTCAAAGCAGGAAGGGTCTTTAAGATGTCAGATTTTTTTTTTAATGCATCATTTCACCTCTCCTCCTTCTGGGAAACACCTGAACCACAACTTTCCAAAAAGGTCAAGCCTGCGCCAGGCAGGCACTAAGGACATCGTTGCTTGAGTGAATAATGTACTGTGTACAGATCAACACCATCTTTTAAATGAAAGCATCAACGAAATCTCCATGCACCTTTCTGCACCTGGACCAGTGCAGATCTTTCAGGGAAGGAAGCCAAGCTGCTGCCCAGCTCATCAGTGCTGTGCAGAACCAGAGCAAGAGGCTTTCCCAGCTGACAGTCCACATCCATGCAGGCAATGGGCAGCCACCGCAATTGCTCTCTCATGTTTGCTTTTCCTGGCTTTTCAGAAGCAAGCAGCACGTAACACATCTCAAGAGCCAGGTCCTCTGATTTAAAAACACAAAAACAAAAACCAAAACCAACCAACCAAACGAAACAACAACAAAATCCCACAAACACACACAAACCTGACCAGTACCACTGTTCTTTAATTCTAAAAACTATTCCTGACACGGGACTTGATATACACGCAATGTTCAACCATCATGGACCACCAGCCTGACCTGATACACACAGAAAGATGCATGGCCCTGCTCATCCCAGACATCTGTGCACATCCCAGAGACCTGACAGAAAATTGCACCTGGAAGGACCAAAAGGTCTTAGTTGCTTTGGAAAAGTTGGTTAATCCGTTTTTTTTGTGTGAAATAACTTTTCACACTCCTTACCAAAGGAAAGGGCTGAAATGAATTCTCTAAAAAAAATCAAAGGTTGAAACATTTTATATCTCAGGTACCCATAATGGGTTTTGAATATATCAGAAAAGGAAGACCTGGTATCATTAAAGGCAGTAAATCCATCCTAGTAAGGACAATGGATGTAATTTGGTTCTAACATTTCTGATCAGCCCTTCTCCTTAAAAACACTTTTATTGTTTGAATCTTGCTCTTTTACTTACTGATTTTTAATGTAATTAATACTCATTTCAACATTGCCATTGAGAGCATCTCTTCATTGACTTTTACAAACTGAAATTTGAGGTCTGGTGTAATCAAAAGATGCACTCAGGCACATGAAATACAGTCCCACAATGTGCATTACAATAATCAATGGATAAAATTCCATTAGCTTGTCATTCCCAGGAAGGATTTATTCCTGAGAAAAAAGGGACAAATGGTTACAGCAAGAGATGGTTTGTTTTTTCTTGCCAATTTACACAAAAGCTCTGTTCCAGCACTCACTTAAATGAAAGTGTTAAGGGAAGAATAAACTGTCATACAAATTCATACAGAGAAAAGCTGTGCAGCCTGTAGAAGAAGGGACACTCACAATGTTGTCTTCATCATTAGTTGTTAAATGTGGTGGTAAACTGAAGGAATAAAATCTTACCAAGAAAAATACCATGAAGAAAACGAAGTATAAAGGAAGTTCTAAAAGCAAAGTGGAAAAGAATGGATTCAAAGTTACTGTAACAAACTTCTACCGTGTCAAGACATTTTTCTCTTTGTTGTCTCAGGAGATTCTTCAAGATCTTTTCATTTTCCTTCTGATGGAGTTTCAAGAAAACACCAAAATCTGGAGAAATCTTTGCCTGATTTCCTCCCCTTGCCACTGACGTTCTCAGCAAGGCTTGGACAAGAGCACTGACACATTTTGTAAAGACCTCTGCAGCCTTCGAGCTGACCATGGACCCTCAGAAGAAATCCAGTCTCTCCCTCAGCTGCCTTGCAAATGCAGGCAGTACTTTAAGGCAGCAGTGGTTGTTACATGTGTCTGCACGGACTACACCATGCAGACAGGTTAGCTAACATGTCGTGACCACAAATACAGCAGGAAATTAACATATTGAAGAGATCGCACCTACCTGTAACTTTGGCTGGAGAGCATCTAAAATCCATTTTTATTAAGCTCAATAGGTGAACTGTCACATGTGGTAGGGAAAATGAGCATGTAACTCCTGCTCCATGTCTTCTTGAGCCTTTCTGGGCCTTTCTGGGCCAACCTGGCTGTATTTTTGCACTGTGCCTCATAATTTGCAAAGTACTGGACTGGACATTCGGCTAAGAAACCATTCCTGGCTCCCTGCCATCATTTTGCAGTAACAAGCTATTGCATAGGAAATCGCCTCAGCCCCAGGCTGGGGTCTCTCCTGAAGTATATTCTCCCTGTCTCTTAGACAGCATCAATCATTCATAACCTCGTCCTGTTCAGAGCATCTGTTTCCCATTCTCTTCCTTGGTTTCCTCTTGATTAATTGATGAAATTGTTGAGTGTGGTTGCCTGGGAAACTGCCATTTCCTTGAGCATTTTTGGCCCCCTTTATGGGAGAAGGCAGGAAATCTTCACAGGAACCCTGAAGGGACAGCAGGGTCAAACAGGACCCACCTTTCATCAGGACAACAGATACTAGGACACCAAAATAAAGCCAGGCTGTTCCCAGGCTGCCACAGTGTCTGAGGGCAGAGGTGAGAGCACAAGGAGAGGAAGGACCGTGTGCTTTTCCTGTCATACTCAGCATCCGAGTGGCAAATAAACCACTTTCCAAGCAGTTTTCCTTCAGGCAATACCTACAATGGCTCTCAGACTCCTACCAATAACACCATATGGGTAGCATGAACCTTGGTGCAAAGCAGAAGTGGGCAACGTTGCACTACCACTGCCTGCCCTCTTCTACCACTGCTGTTCAGCACCTAAACTCTCTGGTTGCAGGATCATGAAGCTCCTGGGCAGCTTGCACATGACCAGGACCTCGACCAGGGAAAGGCACCACCAGGAGAGATGCAGCTGATGTGAGCACAAAAGCATGGCAACTTCTGTGGGAGCCTATGGCAACACTCCCTCATCCAAACAAGCCCCAGGGCCGGCACAGTAATGGCTTGCACAGAGGAGCCAAGGGCAGAAATAACAGTGATATCAAAGGCCTGCTGCAAAGCTAGGAAAGAGACCCCGGAGAGTCAGAACCTGAGGTACATGGTATTCTTCCCCCTCTCCAATGCCCACACATCATGCATAATGCGAGGTCCAGGCTACACAAAGGGGACCCTGCACTGTGAGTCAAGTCCTGCCTCCTAGGACTGCCAGGGGACCAGTCCCATCCATCCTTTGTAAAGGCACCAGGCATGCCTACCCTGTGCTGAAGAATGAACGTGGAGCTTACTGACATGGTGAGGTAGCGGACAACACTACAGGTGAGACATATTACAAGACAGCAATCGAGACATAACATGGTGAAGACAAACTGCCTCATGGCATAATTTTACAACTCGTGAGAAGCCTAGTATCTTCTCTGGATGCACTCTGGCTTTGCTCCTGCAGGAGGCAGGCACCAGTGTCAGGAAGACCCTAGAACAGGTACAAGCTGAGGGATCTCTCCTTTATAGTACCATAGAATCATTTTGGTTGGAAGAAACCCTAAAGATCATTGACTCCAACCATAACCTAAATCTAACACTAAACCATGTCCCTAGGAGCCTCATCTACACGCCTTTTAAAGACCTTCAGGGACAGCGACTGAACCACTTCCCTGGGCAGGCTGTTCCAATGCCTGACAACCCTCTCCGTGAACAGATGTTTCCTAATATCCAATCTGAACCTTCCCTGGCACAACTTGAGGCCATTTCATCTTGTCCTATCACTTGCCACTTGGGAGAAGAGACCAACACCCTCCATGCTACAACCTCCTATCAGAAAAGAGAGGAGCTCTGATTTCAGTCTGTTTGTCTCACTGCCGCTATTCAAAGCTATTAGTGCCAGTGCTTTTCTGCCACCATTCTTTCTCTTTCAGAAGTGTTTGCTGATAACTGAAAGGGCTCATGCTACACTGCTTTCTCAGGCTGACTCAGCTGAAGGAGAGAGCAAACAAACATCTCTGGCAGCCTAGAGGTACTTATGGTCCCCACCAGCTTTCATTCACAGCAGCAGAATGATCCTTAAAAATGGGGCTTGAATTCTACTTGATGTTAAAAAGCAAGTACTACAGCCACTGGAGGCTGAGAGATGACACAAGACAGCAAACCCACCGAATTTTTGTGTTAGTCAGCAGCACTTTCCCCTCAGTCTCAGAGTCTGTGTCTCCTGTGTCACCTCTGCTTTCCCGTTTAGAGCCCAGCTTCCCCCACTACGGAAACAGGGGTTCCCAAGCAGGTAACTCCACTGACACTCCAAAAGGAAAGAAAAGTGGAAGAAAAATGGAGCTGGTGCATGTGGGCTGGAGCTCTCCTAATGCCCAGAGAGGTGGTGGGTGCCCAGCCTAGGGGACAGAGGCTTGCTCTAGGAAAGAAGGACCTACTTGGTTTACAGGCAGAGATCTATGACAACTTTTTAATGAGGATTTCAGTGGATACAAATTGTTTCCTGGGCAATGGCTAATGAGAACTAATAGGGACGCCAGAAACAACATGACAGCACCTTCTTATTTTGTGTTGCCTGTGATCACAGTGTACAGCTGTTATTTTCATCCTCTTAAGTAGTATAATGGACAACTGCTTTCACATTTCTACTCTCTTATTTTGCCAGAGACATCACCATTTCTGTTTTCTTGATAAACACAGAAATGCAAGATTTCTTCACCCTCGCATTGCTTCAGTTCTCAGCTCATGTAAAGAGGCAGAAGCCAGTGAAAAGTTTATTAGCAGACCTCTCCGGAGGATCAATTTAGCACAGTTATGCATAATACAGCTTTACTTCTTTTATTTTTCGTTAAATAAAATAAGATAGAAAAGGGAGTTATTTTAAATTTATGAGCTGATGAGACAGTGAGTAATGGTGAATCACTGTTTAATATTTTAGTCAACCATCTGCAAGGTGAGCTGTACTCCCATTCCGTATTGCTAGACCCAAGAAGTCACTTTGATTTTTCATGAATGGAATCAGTCTTGCATCAACTCCAAAAGCCTGGATTCAGCACCAAAACCAATCATCTTCCACCCAAGGATCTTAAAAACACAGCCTTTGAATGCAGGAGAAAACAAGCACAACTATAAGCCTGTGTTGGGGGTGTGTGTGTGAATAAAAAAAGCTGCAAGGATGAGAAGGACGGACCTGGATTTTTTGTTAGTTCTCAGTGATTCTGCAGACACAGCTACAGGGAAGAGCAGCTTTCTGGGCGTGCATGGAGGACAGTGCTCATGGCTGGCTGTGCTGGCTTGTGATTGCTTCGTCTCCTTGTGCTTCCAACACTGCTACCACCACTCCAGAGGCATCAAATCCCATCCCAGCCTGGGATTTTCCAACCAGCTTCCCAGAGGGAGCAGGCACAAGCCTCTCCTGTTTCTTCTTCGTCTAGCCCAGTGACATATGCAGAACACCTGTGTGTCTCAGTGTCACAGCTACCCCAGGAGAAAGCATAACAGGGCTTACAAGGGAGGAGGATGCAGCACCATGCTGTGCAAAGGAGGCTTGTCAGCACCTGCAGATCCCCGCTGCCAGGGGACACACACGCCGTGCAGACCCATCACCTGCCCCACCTGCAGCGACAGTGTCGGAGCACAGCCAGCTGCATCCCTTCCAGTCTTCACATCGTACCTCTCCCACTAGGAACAACCCGAAGACTCTGAAATCCCAGGTGGCTCAGGAAAGCCCTCCATCAGACCTGCTGTTTACAAATTTCCCCTTCTTCCTGCTCCCAGTGCTGAAATCCTCATCAGCCTCTTGGTCTTGGCTGCTTTCATGATAGCGTGGTCTCTCCAGACCGGCTACTGAATTGTCTCTCTCTTGCCCACTGCTCATACCCAGCTCCTCTGCTGCCATTGACAATAGCTGTCTCTCGAGCATGCGCTACCAGCAAAAAACAGACTCCAGGCCCAGCCTCTCAGTCTGCCTTTCTCCAAGGGCATCTGCAAGTTCCTTTCCTTGATTAATGCATGTTAAGGCTGACTAATTTCATACCTTCCATCTCCGTAGCTGCTTTACAGCGGGGAAAAATGCAATTTCCTCTCACTTGTCAAGTGTCACAAGAGCTTTGTGAACCATGACAATGTACAAAATCTAATGGGATATAAATAACAGTTTTGCAATAAATGTGAGTTATTAAATTACTATGGAGAGCCAGTGCTACAGAGAAGGGTACCGCAAGCCTCTGTGACCCAGCAGAAATACAGGTCTCCATTCAGTGTAGATGGGGCACAACCACTCCAAAGGAAACTACACCAGTTGTCCTGGGACCCATTTCAGTGGAGAGAGGAAAACCTTCATGCCTTTTTACGCATCTTTTACATCTGGAGAAAGATCGCACATAACGTCTTTACGTTGTTGCAAATTACAGGAAAACTTCTGGTGCGTCCAGTTCCTTCACAATATTTTTTTAATATACATATGAATGGGCAGTTTAAACTCCATGTTGGTTTGCAGATCTTTCTTCCGCAGTGAGTGCTTCAACCATGATGCAGTGAAATCTGATGTCAGAACAAAGTCAACGATTATTCCTTCTCTCCCTAAAAATAACCTGCTTCATATTATGTAATAGAGATTTTAGGAAGCTTAGGTGAGCTGATTTGCACCAGAAAGATGTGTCCCTCTCATGCCAGTGGTTCACCACCCACCCTGTTAAATAGTACGCGAACTTTATTTGCCACAGCTATTTTTCAATGTCCATTTTTTTTCATTGGATCTGACCCTACCAACTGAAGAAGCTTTCTGGCAACGTGGTGTCTTATCTCTGACGTCACATGGAGATATTATGTTCAGGTCACCTCCTCAATTTCTCACTTAATTGGGCAGATTTGGCACTGTTTAAGTGGTTTTAGTGTTTTTAGTTCCTGATATTATTCAGCATCCTTGCCTCAGATACCTGGCACTCAGAAAGGTGTAGATTTGTTTTCTGAATGCTTTGTTTCCTCCATAAAAATTCAAAAAGCTTGCTCACAGCTTGAAGGACATATCTTGAAGGACAGTAACCAAGGAAGGCTGAAGGACAAAACCAAACATTCAAAGCAGTACTTTCTTTTGTCTTTTCCAGGTCTTCCAAGGGATGCAAACTAAAGACCAACAAAGCTTTCCACCCTCTCAGTTTTTCAGACATAATATCTCCAAGCAAACACGTTTCTCTGGTTTTGAGGTGACAGAAGCAAAGGAAAGAGAGAATCATCCATATCTCCTTAACATTTAAGGAAATCTTTAAAAATTAATATGAAGCTCTATTATTTTGATCCCTCCCCCAAGCTGTACACACCTTCATGTGCTGAAGAACTCCACCAAGTCCTTTCTTGGGCCACCCTCCACTCTCCATACATTCACCCACTCTGTGGTACAGTGAACATGGCCTGGGTGACAGTGACCACCCAGCGAGACAGGGGTCCCATCTTCATGCCACACCGATCCCCTTTTCTCACTAAACTCACCACAAGACAGGATTAGCAAAAACAAAACACAAAACGAACAAAAAAAAAGGGGGTGAAAGCACTATTGTAATGCTCCAGTTTTGCCAGAGAATCCAGCATGAGAGTGGAAAAAGATACCCTCCTACCTGCAGGTATGATCATTTTGCTTTCCTGGGTTTGCCTGAATCTCTTATTGTTCCACTCTCTCCACTCACTCCCTGTACCACACAGACCTGTGATCTGAAAGCCTCATGTGTATTCATCAGCGCCTCAGTGCAGATGATTCACCTACCCCCTTTATAATTTTATCGCCCATCAGCTGAGAAGCCAACGTCTGCATAATGCACCATTGTTGTTTTCAGGAGCGGGTTTGTCGCTGTGATACGAATGATACCAGGAAAAAAGTGTGATTTGAATTAAACAGAGGGTTGGCAGGTAGCACCCTAAAGCTCCGGGGCTGACAGATTAAAAATAACAACAATGGAATCGTGTTTTCTAACAACCGCGAGGAAAAGAATCATAATAAATACAATAGGCCTGACTGCAGCACTGCGTGGGAAGGTGAAGGTTAGAAGGTGTATTGTCCACTCTGAGCAGAAAGTAAACAGTATTGCTTGTTTTACATCCTTTACAACCAGTCGTATCTACATCCAACTCTGCCTCCTGCCTGGCTCCCACCCTGTTCCCAGGAGAACTGTAGTGGTCTCCAAGAGAGGAGCTCCTGGGGTGGCATCTGCCCTGTGGGCCAGCAGCCACCCAGGTGTGGCAGCCACCCTTGCTTGGCATAGAAACATTGAGGGGGACAGGAACAGAGGGTGTATCTGCGTCAAATCCAGCTCAGGCTCTACCATGGATTTAATCCCTGAAGGGCAGCAGGGAGCCTTGCCCAGGACTACTGCTTTCTGCATACCGTGCAGCTCTTTGTCAGGACACCCTTCTGCTGCCACAGCCAACAGGCTGTCAAACACCCTGACACCGCAGGGGATCTCTCCAATTCAGCTGGCATAACATGAAGCTGATGACAGCGCCAGTGGCGATGCCTGGAAAAAGACGGACTGACAGAAAACAGTGGCTGGAGTGCCCTGACCTGGGGGCACGTTCAACCCTCCCAGAGCATTCAGGTGATGACATGCGTGTTTGTTTCCTTGGTTGGTGGTGTTGTCACCCTCTGCCCTGCTAACTGAACGGAGGGAATGGAGTCCCAGACACAGCCGTAACTGCCCTGCCCTGTTCATGAGATCAAATTATCTATCATAAAGGACATGCCTTGTTTTTACTACATTGTCACTGGAGTTTGCACAGAAGCAGGCCAGATGGAAGCAAACAGCCTGTCCAGTATTGCTGGATGCCTGCCAGCGGGGCTAGATTCCCACACACAGGAGCCATAGAAAGGATACTGAAGACATGCCTCCCTGGGCCTGGGGACCATCTTGCAGAACATAGAGCGGAGAACACCCTTATCTCCTCTAAATTTCAACTGAGATTGTTTCCTAGTTGAGATGGAGCTTATTCATTCCTGAAGAAGCAGCATTCACTCATTGTGCACACACCATTGATGGTAGGTAGGTTTTAAAGCTGCACAAGACGTGCCAGAACCTCATAGGGCTCACAACAGCCAGCTTTTAATGTGATGCCACATGCTGGTTTATAGCAGTTGCTATCCTTGGCTAAGCACTGGGTTGAGGATCCTGCAAGTATGCCCCTCTTTTTCACTATGATTCTTCCTCATTTTCAAGGTAATGGTTGAGGCAGCATCTTCCCCTCCATTCCAACCTGTCTCATCTTCTAACATTTTGAGATTTAAGGCCTGTCCCAACTCAGACCTTCTTTTGACAATGGTGGCCACGGCCCTGAGGCGTCCAGTCCTGCCCTCCGTTTTCACTGCATCAACCTTGAAGTTCGTGGGATCAGGTAGGGAGCAGGATCAGAGAAGTGATACTGCTGGGGAGGAGAGAAAGAGAGGAAAAAAAAAAAAGTTTTACTTCGAGGGGAATCAGCTCCCCGAACAATGGTTTGGTACAGGGAGATGGAAAGAAGCAGGAGGACATACTCAAAAGAAAAGGAAATCTATGACACTTCAGGTGACAAGACTTGTAAAACTATTATCTAACTTAGAAAGTGGCCCCTCAGCTCCACCTGTGGTTAAAGGAGGAGAAAAAAAGGATGTATAACAGCTCCCAAGCTGGGCTCTGGCTCTCAACCACCCTCCCTGGAGTGAACAAGTGATAAACATCTTAAAAGAGAGAGGAGGTGCCAATATCCTCCTACACTGGCAAGAAATCTTTCACTGCTCTAACCTGTGGTTCCACTCAGGCTGGATTGATCCTTCAGTTGTATTACCAATGGCACAGCCATTAATCACCTCTAGCATGCACTAGCCTTCAGTGACTACAAATCCTCAGCAGTTCCTCTAGGCAGCTGCATAACATACCCCTTGCTTGTTCTGTGGCATAAAACAGAGAGTCACCTGAAAAGCAGTGACTCGCATACCCACCTGGTGTTCTTGGAAGAAGCAAGCTTTGAAACAGAAATTGGCTGAGAAAAAAACACCCCACAAGGACATTCAAGATTTGGCATGCTCCTCCATGTGGCGCTCAGGATAATGTAACAGTGTGTTGTCCTTCAGAATATAGCCCAAAATTCTTCCCTAGAGCTACTCAAATAAAACAAGCTCTGAACGCGGTGTCACTGGTATAAGTACAGCTGCAATATAACTTCCAAAATAGTTGTCTTCTGGCCTCCTGTGTTCATCAGGATCACATTTTACCCACACACTGATCAACAGAGCAACGCAGTCAGGTATGTGTCATGCAGACCTGGCCAAGAGAAATCCAGAATTACAGACCTCAGTGCCTCCTGAGAAATACTTACCAGGGTGGTCCACATGGACAGCACAATCAGGACTCAAAGGACAACAAAAGCAAGAAAGATGTTGTGCCTCAAGGTCTATGTAGACTAGTAACACACTACTGAAAAGAACTGAAATTTACTGATGTGTGAATTAATGTATCAACTGGGCTAATAGTTTCCGTGGAACACATCTTTCAGCTACAGATCTATCAGAGACCTTTCTGAAGCCTGTGAGTGCACAAGAAGAAATGAAAGGAGCAACTCACTTTGTCCTCACGTAGTTACAGCTGAAGACATAGGAAGCTTACCAGGCTTGGACACATGACAAGATCTCTACGAGTGGGATTTATCTTACATCACTTCAGACACCTGTTACACAGACACTTCTTTGGTTTGTTCTCCTAGGCTCTCTTGACAGTAGAGAAAGAAGACGTGGTAAGAGACAGGTCCTCAAGAGGCAGGCCTGTGAAACAGGCCAGGCAAGCCAGAGAACACCACAGTATTCACTATATTCCTTCTATCACTTTCCTCCTTAAAAGAATTACTCCCTTTGCCTTGAAATCAGCAGCAGACTTCATTTTACACTTTGGTAAAGCCAGTATTTATCAGTCAGAACGTACTATGGCTAAAAGCCACCCTACACTTCATCAAGTCAAAGTGTATCATACCACCACCATTCCAACAGAGAGCCCAGCATGGATGCCCATGCTCATTAAGGTCCCCCTGGTGCTGAGCACCAGCTGCAACAGTTCACCTGCAGCAACTGTCTCCAAAGACAGTGTAAACACAATCTTCTTGGAGAGACTAAATGGGTTAATTTTTTTTCGAGAAGGGCCCACCAGAAGCTAAGGACCTGCCTTGGTTTACTGCCTACTACTTCACTGCAAATCCACAGTAAGCTCTGCTAACAGCCAACAGAGACCAACGCAAGTAGGGAATATGTGTGGGGTTTCCAAACCATGCCACAGAGCCTAGTGACAAATTCAGAGCTGGTCTGAAAACACAAGGATTTTGCAGTTACCGAGTGAGCAGGTCAAAGCGGACCCCATCTGTGCTCAATTTTCTGCAGGGAATCATGCATACTTCCAAAAAACTGCTACTAGGTCTTAAACCTTCTCCATCTGCTGCCTGCAATGGTTGCCTAAACCATAACAAACGTGTTGCCACTTCCAGCACCCAGCAGTGATAGATGCTGTGTTAAGAGGACACCAGTAGTTCCGCTCTATTTACATTTCCAAGGAGCTTGGCTGGGTTTTGCACTGTCATTTTCTTTTGGTATACCAGCTGCAGGAGACCAAAGGATACAAAAATTGCTGCGACATTCAAGCAAGGAAACACTACTGTTGAGAAAACATCCTATTTATGCCACATTTTAAAAGGAGCCCCTCTTAAAGAGCTGCCACTAGCAACAAATGAGGCTGCTAATTTAGCCTGGCAAGTGGCGTCTGCTAAACACCATTTCAGGTTTTAATTCATCACATGTAGATTTGGAATCGGAATTCTACTAGCAAAAGCATCATCAGTGTGTTTTTGCAATCCCAGCTCCCTTTCACATCAAGCTTGTCTCCCCCTCTCCCTCTGTCTTCCACAGCTGTCAGCTGTCACCAGCCAGGAAGGCAGATGAGCCAGCCCCAACCTTGCAGATTTGCCCCAAGTCTCCTGTGGAACAGATGCCCCAGCCACAGCTCCTCTTTGCTCCCCAACCTATTGTTTGTCTGCAGAAACTTTGACGCCAAACTGGGAGGAGTGGCTGACATGCCAGAAGGCTGTGCTGCCATCCAGAGAGACCTGGACAGGCTGGAGAGTTGGGTGGGGAAAAATTTAATGAAATGTAACAAAGGCAAGTGTAGTGTCTTAGATCTGGGTAGGAACAACCCCAGGTTCCAGTATAAGTTGGGGAATGACCTGTTAGAGGGCAGTGTATGGGAAAGGGACCTGGGGATCCTGGTGGACAGCAGGATGACCATGAGCCAGCACTGTGCCCTGGTGGCCAGGAAGGCCAATGGCATCCTGGGGTGTATTAGAAGGGGGTGGTTAGTAGGTCGAGAGAGGTTCTCCTTCCCCTCTGCTCTGCCCTGGTGAGACCGCATCTGGAATATTGTGTCCAGTTCTGGGCCCCTCAGTTCAAGAAGGACAGGGAACTGCTGGAGAGAGTCCAGCGTAGGGCAACAAAGATGATTAAGGGAGTGGAGCATCTCCCTTATGAGGAAAGGCTGAGGGAGCTGGGTCTCTTTGGTTTGGAGGAGACTAAGAGGAGACCTCATTAATGTTTATAAATATGTAAAGGGTGAGTGTCACGAGGATGGAGCCAGGCTCTTCTCGGTGACAACCAACGATAGGACAAGGGGTAATAGGTTCAAGCTGGAACACAAGAGGTTCCACTTAAATTTGAGAAGAAACTTCTTCTCAGTGAGGGTAACACAACATTGGAACAGGCTGCCCAGGGAGGTTGTGGAGTCTCCTTCTCTGGAGACATTAAAAACCCGCCTGGACACCTTCCTGTGTAACCTCATCTGGGTGTTCCTGCTCCGGCAGGGGGATTGGACTGGATGACCTTTTGAGGTCCCTTCTAATCCCTAACACTCTGTGATTCTGTGATACTAATACTTAGCCTCTGCAAAGGGAGGAACAACAATTGACTTCCTGGGAAGCAGACAGGGATAAAATACTTTGCACGACTGGTCATACTGAGAGCTGAGGCCTGTTTGTGCCACTACAGGTCAGACAAAGAACAACCACCATGTCTCCCCTTCCACCCAAGTTGTCACCCAGCAGCTCCCACAGGGAGCTCTCCTGTTTTCACCACTGCCATGATATTGCTCAGAGAAGGATGCTACTGATGCTAGCATGACTCCAGCCACGCCAAAGAAATGGCAATTTGTGGGGAAAACCTTGGGGAGTTTGATCCTCTCTCCAGCACAGATCTCTGTTTCAGGGCAGAGCGAGTCCTGTCAAGAGCTATGTGAATAAAATTCTCCTTTTTTCCACCCAGGTGTTTCACCACCGCCACAGATTGGGGGAAGGTTGCAATGGTGCCAACACTGAAAGTCCCCTGTGGAAGGAGTCCTGGTACCAAAGTGAGCTCTTGGAAGAAATATGGCCCTGTCTGGGCTGTCCTCCAACACAGCCCTCGCACTACTCTAATCACAACAGTAGCTTTCCCTGATCTGTGCCCAAGCAGAAAACCTCCTCAACACCTATAAGACAGACACAAAGATGTTCTCTGGGAAGCAACTAGGTAAAGGCTGCCCAATTCACTTGCACAAAAACGGTCATCACATATTCTTCCAGCACCTTACCTCCCACAGCAGCCAGGAGTGCATCTGTGTATACAAAGCCTGCAGTGGGACACAGATCCACTTCTTCCCTGGCACATCTTCCCAGGTACCTTAGGCCTGTCCTAGGACAGAATTTGTATGTTTAAAGCAGGGAGTTGTATTTACATTGCATCATTATCTAGGCTATTGGAAACCAAATGCTTAGTGGCAAAGAACTGAACCAGCAGTCTCTTCTGTCTCATGTTTCTGGTATTTTTGTATCTATTTATTATTTCACACAGTAGCAAGCTACTGTAAAGCACAGGAGATGAGTATCACATTGGGCTGAATTCCAAAAATCAGACCCCAGCTTTTTTTGCAATCAGGCTTTCAAGAACTAAGCATAGACTAAGGAACAGGGGGGTCCCTGTGCCAGGACACTGAAGCTAGTGGCCAGGCACAAACCATGGAGCAGGAGGATGGCAGGTGTCCCACCCTGCCTTTGCTGATCGGGGCAGGTGGGGGGCCATTCCCAGGGAAAGGAACATTCAGGATCCAAGTGAAGGAGTCGTGATCTGAAAACTGCTTTCCAAATGAGTCAACAGAGCCATCTCCCAAGGCCCTGGAGCCTGCCAGAGGGAAGAGCAGACAGTTACGTTGTTTGGGTTTTTTTTCCCTTCCAGCGCTAAGGTCAATTATTCACCATCTTGAAGCACGTCACCAGCCTTGGAAAGCTGTTTTTTGAGTAGAATACTTCTTGACTTTTCTATTTCTGAGGAAGTTTTCCAGCCTGCCTTGCTGCTGTTTTGTCAAAGCAAGCTGTGACAGCAATGTCTGGAGGAGAAAGCAGAGAAGGCCAACACATTACCCACGCAGGCCTGGCCTACAGATACTTTTCCCTTCCAGGCGAGCAAAGCTGCAGCCACTAAAGCTCTCCTTCTTCAGAATAACACACTGAAATTTCTCTCCCTTCATAGACACCCCCTTCCACTTCTCTCTTCTCTATTTCACAGGTATCAAATGCCTTTTCTTTCAGAGATGACCGCACTGGCACACACCTAATTCAATACTGAGCAGCTCGGATTTACTGTCGAGTCTGCTATTTGAGACCTAAGGAAGAACTAAAATGTGTCCTTTATCCAGTGATAGCTATTGCTCTATGAAGGATGCTCTCTTTCTTGCCTTGAGTTTTTCCAGTCAAGGTAACTGACATAGTTAAAATCACTTTCAAGGGACATAGTAAATGCTTCAGCTCTTCAAGTTAAGACCCGTTCAAGTTCAGAATGTTTCTGGAAAAGATATGGAGCCAAAACAAGCTCTTCTCTGTGCTATTCATTCATCCTGGCCTTGCAGATCTGACACCTCCAAATTGATGGCATCTCTTATCTCCACCATGGCACAGGGCTACAAGGGTTAACTTCCCAACCTTGGTCACATTCTGGCCTGACTGTCATTCTCTGGGCAGTTTTGATCCCATGGCACAAAGCCATGGGTGAAAGGCAGTTTGTGAATAGCTGAGGCAGGAGGTATTGTGTTTCTACAGGCCAGGGCTACACACAACAGTTCGGCTGTGAGATAGCCCAAATCTGACATTCCCCCCTTTGTCATGATGACAAATGTGAAAAATTGAGCTCAGTTTTACACACTCATTAGAAAAAAGAAAACAAACAAACAAACAAACCAACTCCACCACAACCGAAACAGCCAAAACAACCAAAACAACAACACCATAGCCTGTTTGGTGTCAGAGAATGAGCTAGAGTTTCTCAGCCTGGGGACAGAGAGGGCATCTCCTGCAATACAAATATGTAGAAACACGGAACACTGGTGCTCTGTGCATCTGCCAACATCAGCTTGGGGCAGGCAGCAGCTGGGAGAAACAGCATCTCCACAGACTATCCTGCCACATGGCAAAGTGTAAGCTCTTCATGAGCCAAAAAAATCTAAAAGTCATACACACACACAAAAAAAAAAAACCATCTAAAGTCATAGGCACAACCAGAGATTTTTAATCTTCCCCACCACCTCTTCTTCTCACAGCCCAAACTAAGCTAATTACTATTATCTTTCTTTTCTCAGAAAGACTAGCTGCTTCTTCATCCCTGCAAGTAAGCCACCCTTATCCCTCTAATTGCTTGATTGATTAGCATAATTAAGTTGAACCCAGAGTAATTGTTCCAGACCTGCCTGCACTAGGAAGAAGCCTATTCCATTCCCAATCTGGGAATGGACTTGTGTGCTGGCAAGCAAGTCTGCCCCCTCCCTGATCTATCTGTCAGCCTGGTAAAAGATACGAGCTCTTCCTACAGACCACGCTTCACTGGCTTCCTAAGGCAGGATGCTAGGCTGCTTTTCGTAGGTCCTTTGCCATGAATAAATGAACGTCACTAAGAAACAGCCTTATAGTAAAATGGTCAGAAGAGCAACATACGAAAATTGGTGTCTGGCTGCACTTGGCTAGGATTAGCTCCATCAGATGGAGCACAATTAACGTTAATTTGTTGCTGCTGCAGCCAGCTTTCCTACCTCTGACGTCCTATGGGAGAAGGGATTACCATCGAGCTAACAGGATTGTCTAAAAACAGTTGTGGTCTACTCCAGAAAACAAGTTTTACACACAAATCTTTATTTCAGTGCCCCCTTTTGTAATTTTTTTTTTTTTTTTAGGCCAAGCAGAATTATTGTGATCCTTTATTCTGATCTGCATACCACAAGGCCAGGTCCCTTTGGCCAGCAATTTCTGCACCAACTTCATTTACGATCAGTTTGGGAAGACATCCAGTACACGCAGTACCACATTATCCCCTGCAAACAACTATATTTTCCACAGAGGTCAGTTACTGGGGTGTCCAATGCTCTGTGATATCACACTCAGTAGCTCTGACTTTAACCTATACTCAGAGCACCTTGCTTTAGTGTGCAGAACTTTAGTGTGTTTTATCCACAACTCCGGATTCCCTGGGCTCAAAGCACCTGCAGCAATCAGAAGCAACCGAAACAACGGATATGATAAAAATACCCACATTCCTTTAAAACAGAAGGCTCCTGTCTGCTTTTTACAGGTTAGCACACAGTGGAAGTTGAGAGACAATGTCTTAAAAACCCTCAGTTAATGCACCCTAAAGGCCACAGAAGATGGCTCAGGGTACACTGGTATATCTCAGAGGGGTTTTTTTTGTTGGTATGTGGTGGTGTTGATTATTTTTCTCGTTTTAAAAAAAAAAATCATCCATTCCCGCCCCCTCCCCCCCACGCCTCTCTTTTTAGATTCTCCTTCCTGTGATAACCTTTCACCCCAGGCTTTGTGCTCTTTGTGTGTTTACCAGCAAAGCAAATCCAGATGCCCTTCCAGGGAGAAATGACTCATACCTGACTCACAATCGCTAAAGCAAAGCTGCAACCTTTAGTTCATTTCCTGGGAGAAGCATCTGTTAGATTCATCTTGGAAGATTAAGCATTTCTCACTGCCATTTTGCAGATGGAGGCATCTGTGACTGGCTGAGGAAGGGTCAATTGATTGTCTGCAATGGGTGGAAAACAAACTTTGGGCAGTTGAAGCAATGAACTGAGGGCTGTGAAGATGCTCTTTGACAAGTGCTGTCAGCTCCCTCCTGTACATAGCTCTCGCCTTGCAGAGGGACCTCAGGTTTCACCTCAAAAAAAAAAAAAAGAAAAAAGAAAAAATCACCCTTCCCATGACAAGTGTGACACCGTGCGAAGCAGGTGGCCGACACGCTCCCTGCCTGTGTTTTCCATGGGCTGTCACTGTCTCTCTGGCTGATTAGCTGCCACTCAGGAAATGCAAATTGCCCTCCAGTCTGTGCTTCCCCCACTGCAGTCACAGCCCCCAGGTTACCTATCTGGCAATACATTGAAAACGTACTGGGAGGCCACTGCAGAAACTGCCTTGTTTCACAGGGCTGGCAAGTTTTCACCTCTAAAGGTCTCCCAGATGTTTCTGAGCATCCAAGGCCGCCTTCCTAACACAACCTTTCATTCCAGAGGAGAAAACGAGCATATTCACTAGGCACATCAAACAAGGACAGTGCTGGAATAATTTATTTCCTCTCTTCCCTTGAAGAACATTAGTTCCTCTTTAGGCTAAAGCCCCATATACGGCATTTGCTTCACATAATTTCAGAACTCTAAAAGATATTTGTGTCTGCCATATAACTCTCCCCCCCAACCCGCACTTTTTTTTTTTTTTAAAGAAACAGTGACCCAGCGAGGTTACTGCCCCATCCTTTGGATGCACAAGTCTGAGGACCAGAGGAAGATCACCTATTCCTCCTCATGAGGACTTGATCACATGGACGTCTATTTACAAGCATCTCAGTGGTATATGGCCATGCTTTCCTCCTTATGCTCCAAATAGTATGGAAACGCTAATAATGATGTGAGCCCTTGGTGTGCACATTCCTCTGCTCACCGCTGTCTCCCTTCTTGGCTGAATAATCACAGATAATTCACTTGTCTGGATATGACTCACAGCTACTTTATTTCACACAAAGCAATTTCTAATTGCATGTTGTATGTCTGTGTTATGAAACCCAGCACTAACTGTTATTACAAAATTAGTGCAGAAAACTCAAGGGGAAGGAAAACCACAGCGAGAAACCGAGCAACAACTCACAACAGAGCAGGCCAAAACTGGGTCAGGTTTCCCATCTCTAGTACAGGAAGCTTCTCCACATAGAGCCAAGCACTTCCTCGTCACTCACACAGTAATTTAGAGACAGTGAGAAAGCTGGGGTCTTTCCTTCATCCTCAGATGGGTTGAAAGCATTTTGGTAAGAGAATACAACAGGCATTTTGCCTGGTTCTGCTTGTCCTTGTATTTGTGCTCAGTAAGTTTTACAGCAACGCCAACACAGAGTCACACGTGGCATCTGTGAGCTACCAGGGAGGCAAGTGCTGTCCTCTGTCAGGTGTCCCACTTTTCATGGCACTTTCACAAGAGCTTGATGTGCCTCCGAAAGGGCAGGCAGTCAACCAAAAACGTATCAGGGCTGGAGAAAACAGAGCTGACGCTATAGGCCTGGCAATTTTTCACATTTCTGGGTAGGACCGAGCCAGAAACATGTGAATTTTCAATTTTGCTCAGACCCTAGCTCCATCTGCTCCAGTGACCTCCTTCAGCGCATTACCATCGCCAGGCACTTTGTCCAAAGTTGGATGAAACCTGGTAGCAGGCCAACAAGAGATAATCCATCCCAAGGGCTAAATTTTATCCCCACTTCTAATGCAACGTCTAGACTGTTAAATAAAACAGAGCCAGGGAGAAACACAAACTTCAGAACCCCAGTTGTCCATATTACCTAACCAATCATACACTACAGGTATGATTTGGGTCTGTACCAGCCACATCTTTCCCCAGCACAGGGCTCAAAGGACAGCACACATCGGTGACCACCCCCCGCAGCTGCATGGGCAAGGTCACTTTGGGCCCTGTGATCCTGTGTGTTCCTCTGACACTGCCCCAGCAGGCTGTACTTCCCCACAGCCCTGTATACCACACACGCTCAATTTTGTGCTAGGAAAACGTTCTTGGATGCTGAAACGTATCCCTGTCATTACTTTGAACTGGAAAAACACCCTGACAAAATGAATACCAGCATGTCTTGCCGTCCACAGAGGATGTATTTCTTCTCTAAATATCTACAGCAAGACGTGGGCAGAATGGTGAGCTTGGGGCAAATCATCAGCCAGCCATCTGCGTCCGTGGGGACCAAAGAGGATCTCAGCTCTGTGTGAAGAAGGGAGCTGCTAGATGCTGTGAGAAAACACCCATGGGCAATCAAGACCGTGAAAGGGAGAAATAATGCCAAACAAGACTCACCATGCATGCTGGGGAGACAGACTCTTAGCAGCGAGGGGTGCTTAAACACCTGGACAGATTGCCACAGGGCACAGTGTTCTCCATCGCTACCGATATTTGTACCAAGATGAGACATCTTCTGACAAGGAAATCACAGCTCAGCCAGAAGCTTTCAGGCGTGAAGCAGAAGGCACTGGGTGGGAGTCACTGATCTGTACTATGCAGGTGGCCAGCCTAGAAGCGTTAATGGTCCTTTTTGGCCTTAGAGCCAGGGTAAATATTGTGATTCAATCACGCACAGAAAACCCACATGGTGAAAGGCTTAGCTCTGGAAGGCTGCCAAGTCTCCGCAGTTGGGCTGCAAATGAAGTACCCAGTCCTGCACTTGCACCATTGGCAACCGGAGAAGCTGGTCCCAGGACCCCAGAATAACACAGGTGCTCAGGATAATCAGGATTTGAGCTGTAAGTGAACAAAGACAACAAATAGGATGGGTATGAGGCAGACTTTGTGTACCCAAGGAAAGCAAAACATAGGTACATGGCTGAGTGATCATTCAGGCCTACAACAGGACTGGCATGGTGGGGAAATGGAAATAATTTTTCCTTGAGTAACTCTCTGTCTTGCCCCGTGATCCCCTCTGGTTTCATTCATGTGAAACACAAGAATATGAATGAGAAACCCTGTGAAGTGGAGAGGAGGAGGGGGGAAAGGAGGAGAAAGGATTTCATGCTACCACAGCAACCGTCACCATGGCAACTATTTAATTAACGAGCTGCTGATGAACCCTACCAATATGGTTCTAGCGAAGCCATGCTGTAGTAATTACCAGAGTTTCATTCATCCTGTCCTGGCGGGGGCTGTGTGGGCAGCCTGCAGAAGCCTGCGAGCTGTGGCAGACAGGAGGGAGCAGCTTGCTGAATGGATGGCCGGGGAGCGCGTGCCTGGGAGCCGCTCCATCGCTCCTCCGAGCCAGCTCCCCCGGCACTCCAGCACCACCGCCGTGTGCCATCCCATCCATCTCACGCTCCCGCACTGCCACAGGGCAACCCGGCTGGCCCGGTGCCACCGGCGCGGGCAGCATTCACAAGCAGTCTGCAGAGCGAGCTCTCTCTCCTCCTCCCTGCTGTGCCTTCAACCTGCAGAAGGTGATACAAAAAAATAAAAAAGCAAGGTGAGTAGGTGATTTGCCTTCTCCGGCTGAAGGATTTCTCTTTTCGCACCAGCGGACAGCAGTATGACAGCTGCATGGGCACCCCAAGCGGAAAAAGAGGCCCTGATAAACACGGTGAGGTCTTGAGAGGTATCAGGCACTCTAAGGAGTTGATGGCTATTCCATGTGGAAGGAGGGTAAATAAAATACCATAGATGAGAAATGTAAGGCAAAAAATATTACTAAAGGTGAGCACTATGTCAGCTAATTTACCTGTTCTCATTAGACGAGAAGATGCTCTGTGATACTGCAAGTGCTGAAAACACATCATACCACTAGCCTGCGATGTTACTTGCTGCACAAAACTCCTTAAATTTTGTGGGACACAGACACATTTTACTCCGATCACCAGGACAAGACATCTTACAGTCATATTCAACTGAAAGACTTGGAAGTGTACAAACCCATGTGCTGCAGGACATACCCTTTTTTAGCCCTGGCTGCTGAGAAGAACACTTTACCCGCTTTAGAAAACAGAAATTAGTCTGACAAATATTTGAATGGCAACTAAGCAAAATCACAAGGATATGCATCCCGTTCACCTAAATTTCAGCCAACAGGATTAGTTCTGCATCCCGGAATTGTCACCACAGTAAGAATAACCACACATCATACAGAATTCACTGTATACCATACTGACCATCCTGCAGATCAGAGATCAAGGTCAGAGTGGTGAAATTTATTTTCTTAACCTTTGAACAAGCACGCCTACATCTGAACTGATCATCCAGACTCCTTTTATCATCAACAGGGAGAAATAAGCCCCTGTAGTAGTTTCAGATGTCTATCCAAGGATGATTTCCTGCTAGAAGCACCCGAGTCTCCTCCCTAAGAACACAGCATCTACCAAATCAGTGAGTTCCGATGGAAACATGATGGACTCCTGCACCTGAAGGGACCTGTTCTGATACAGCATCTTCATTCCTACTCTCCACATAAGCACGAAGTTGGCCTGAGCCAATTATTAAATATAAGAGCACGGTTAAGTATACCTGGCAGGAAACAGTTTGTGCACTCATGTGAAATACCAAGGCACCATCCAGGCTGAGTTGTCTCTCAGATCATATTGGCTCTTTTTCCTTTGGCTGGTACTTCAGGACCACAGCAGTATAGAAAAAGAGGTGCAGTCTGGATCATGACAGCCTTCTGGGGTGTCACATCCTACCTGTACTCTGAAAAAAACATACTTACATCATAACCTAACATCCAGATTAGAGGGGAAAAACCATCTTTCAATACCTCGTCTTTCCCACAGAGCTAGGCAGAAAGCACAAATATTGGCTGCATAGATGGAGATGGGTTATTTTCCATACTACAGAGAGCTCCCATTCAGGTCAACACAATACTATCAGAACCAAGCTAAAAGTCGCCACATAAACCTAGACAATGTTCTGAACAATGTGGGCAGAGGGTTAAAAGGGTCTCTACCGGGGTGCATCTCTGCCGTTAATATTGCACACTGCTGTTCGTGCTTATACAAGAGTGTGGTTGCAACGTTGCTCGAATCCTATAAAATCTGAATTCAGTTTCCTTTAAACTTCACTTTGGGGCTCTAAATCGATACGGCTCAGTCACTCTGGCCCTAATATGGCACCACAGAATCAGTCTTTACTTCCCTGGTGGGGAAGAGGGAGAAAAAGAAAAAGAAAAACAAACAAACAAACGAAAAAACCCAACCCACAAACAAACAAACAAACCCCACCACCACAACACAGGAGAAAACTTTGCCTAGCTTCCAGGCTTATTCTTTACGACATTTAATAATGAGGCAAGACAGCAGCCTCAAAATTTTCTCATAGAATTTTTTTTTTTTTAATGGAAAGAAAACTACCATCCATGCCAGTACTAAAACATCCGTAGCAAAGCACAGCTTTGAGGCAAGAGCCACCAGGAACCCTCATAACCCAGCACACACAGCATCTGCAAGAGAGGTCTGCCATTCTTTTCACTAAAAGCTCTTCTATTTATACTCATCTTGGCAGGCTTGAAAGTACCTGCCAGATGGACAGATAACTGACATCCGGAAAGCACACTCCACCAGCTGCCGTTAGCAAGGCTTGGGAGGCGTGGGGGGCTGGTTAATAAGAAACCACTTACTTCCTCGCGGCTGGTAGCTGCCCGCTACCTTCTTAAGGCTTAATGGAATTTGGAGAGAGCATGTCAAGTCAGACCATCTGTCAGCACACGTATATATCAGAGGAGTCCCAGCACCTTGCTTGCACGTCAAACGCGAGCTTTGTTTCCTCACAGGAGGCTTTGTTGGTGCACTCTCCCTCATTTTTCTGACTTCTGCAGTGATTCCCACTGGGCGGGGGTTTGACCATGGATGGTCCTTACTGCTGGAGGGCTGAAACCCACGCCAAGGGGCAGATGGCTCCTCGGAGAGCTGTTGGATGCAAGTCAGAGGCAGCTGCGCCCAGCAGAAGGGTAAGAGGAGAGAACTAGCTTTTGCACCACTCAGAAGCTGTGAGCCCTCAGACCACAGGCACTCCTGGGGGAAAAGACCCTGGGGATGATGCTGGACACAAAGCTGCAGGAGCTGGCAGAGCACTTTTCAATGCAAATAGAGCAGACTGCATCCTGGCCTACATAAGATGAGTGACCAGCAGTGCAAGAGGAGTTGTTAAAAAAACCATGCCAGCTCTTACCCACTGCAAGAATCACTAAATTTTAAAATTCACCCATATTTGGGAATTCTTTAGCAATATTCTTGACTTTACACTTTTTGTCACTTCTTAGTTTTACTAAGAATTTCCCACCAGGCAACATACAAACTGTGCTTATTCACATCCCGAATTAAGACTTCTTACACCTTTCTGTGTTCAGTTTTTCCTCCGCAATTTCAAAAGTCAAATGCACCTTTCTCCTTTCATTGCAAGTGGGGAGCTTGGCACAATCATGGGACTCCAGGAACTGGAACTTTAAGACCAACTGCTATGTGTGTGACCCTCCTGAAAAATTTACAGGCATTTTCCCTATAGTTCTCCTAAACACAGTGTTTTATTCTCCTTTTTAACCTAAAGCAATGCCTAGGCTCCCTTAACAGGTAACAGCTGAGCACACATGGGCAGGCTGAACAACTGGGCAAAAAGCTACCAGCATTTTTGCAGTCTGTTGATAAAGAGGACATGGGAATAAAGCCACACGCTCCTTTATGCTGCATCAGTATCAGCAGTTGGCTAAACCCCTTCACTTCTCCCTCTGCCTTCACACCTTCACTTGTAAAACAGCAATGTGATGCCATCCTCCTTCAGGAGCTCCTGAGGAGCATCATGTATAAGGCAAGGGACTGTCACCCTTCTGCTTGAAGGGAAAGATCCCCACCTGCACACAGAACTTAATTCAAGTGAGTTTGACTGATGGATTAGTTTGCAGCTACTTTTGTTCTCTGAAAACCTAGATGAAGAGCAAGTACGCTGTTCTGATGCATTAACATGCCTCTTACCTGTAGTTCTTTCACTGCATTTACTTCTATCTTACTAATACACTTGCCCGCCAAAGAGCAAAGGGGAGCAAACAGTTGTTTGGATATTTCTTTTTCTGGGCATATTATTTCAGAGATCTGCCTTGTACTAATAAGATACGTAAGTGACAAACATTACAGTTCATCTGCGTCTACGATCTCATTTATAACTAGAACAATCTTCAGTAACTCTGCTGAAACCAAAGTTGCTACTTATAATTTAAGAGCTGGTGCTGAGATCAGCATTCACCTAATACAATACCAGCTACAGATTCCTCCGCTCCTCAATGGTTTTGCAGACATTTGCAATTTCACCCAAGAGTGACATTTTTCTTTTAAAGCACCAGATCTTGAAGCCTTAATTTGTGCTTTTGTTTCTTTTGTTTTCTTTTATTTTTTTTTTCTAATCCATTTCAATCCCATTGAGTTAGAATGAAGTCTTAGACATTCCAACTGTAAGAAACAATTAACAGCAAATTATTTTAGAAAGTTTCACATTTTCCCAGGTGGTTTCTCACCTCTGAAGGTGTGCTTGGGTTTGGAGTTTAGCAAAGCCAGACTGGTTCTCTGAGTTGCTGCAAGCCAGTAAATCACCCCTGCTGACCACTGGAGAGCAATAGCTTTAGAAGCAGTAGCATCAATATCAGATACATTGGAGAGACCGGTTAGTTAACAAGGCTGATGATCATGCTTCAAACTTCCTTTTCAATACACTGGGTCCAAAAAAACTCAAAGCCACTCTTTCTCTCTCCTGCCTTCGTCAGCTCCTGCCTTGTAAATTAATTTATTTTAAATTCCTTCTACCCAAGAGAGGCCAGGGCTCTGTTAAAAAGTCAGGCATTGGCACTGATTTGAAGCATTAGTTTTGGTAACCTTACTACAGTGACAAAAGGGGACACATGGGGTTAAAGCTCATTTATTTCTTGTGGCTTGTTTTCCTCAAATGATTTTGTCTTTCCTGCTGTAACAGCATGACCTTGAAAAGACCTTGCTGAAGCCCTGCTCCGTTAGAGTTCGTCTGCCCATATTCACTTCCTTCGTCTCCAGGATACTCCAGAGACTAGAGGTTAAAGGGATCTCCATCCACAAGATGACAATGGATGTCCAGGGATGGCAAGAGCTGCCGTGAACAATACGTTGCTGCCTGCTTGTTAGGGGAATTGCAGCAGTATGAGGGCGATCACCAGCAATGAGTGGATCATATTCTGGGGGTAGAAGTCAGAGCAAAGGAATGGGAGAAGGCAAAACTGAGCCTCCTGGTGAGCTGCAGGGATGGTCTCAAATGGGGATGGTGGTGCAAGCCTTCAGTTGTACTGGTGCTTCAAGCACGGAGGCAGGAACCGCATGACACAGGCAGAAACAACTCTGGAGGAGGTCAGGGCTTCTTTTGTGACAGCATTTTGATTTCTCAGCTGAAAAACTCAGGAAATAGCTGGTTTTCTGCTGGGACATAAATCACATTTTAAGGCAAGTCAGCTGCAAACAGAATGCTGGCCTAGAAATAAAACTGCGTTTACAGTTCAGTACAGCATGGCTACCGTTCAAACTTGATTTATTTTTTTACACTCTTCTTGTGCTTCGCTGTTGTCAGCACCACAAAGACACACTCCTAATCTCTCAATTCTGTTGCTGACAGCTGTGGCAATGACAACCTTCCACCATAGTGTCAATCTGGGAATGACAAAGCAAGAGCAGTAGGCAGCCACTAGGAGCAGGACATAACTGCTAAAAGTTGCCAGTTCATATAAGTAGTCCATTGTCACTCATTTCAGCGTGAAATTTGCTTTAAGGGCATAATTTCAAGTGTTCTGAAACAATAATCTATGGCATTGCAATTCTTGAAGACCTCTTAATGAAGAGAAACTCTTAAAATTAATACTTGGCTACTAGAGGAACTGGCCAATTCATCCAGACTTTATTACTGTTATCATATTATCTTTCCCACATAAAGTTTAATTAATGAAATGAAAAAGGAGTGGCACAAGCAGCAGCAAGCCCAGATATGTCAGTCACTCCAGACTTGTCCTGGACAGGGACAGCTGATAGAAGGTAATGCCACGATAAAGTCAAATAAAGATAAATATAACCTATTTTTAACATAGTTAAAATATTATAGACAATGTCCCTTACTTTGAGAGTTAACATTTCAAAACAGCCCAGTAAGAAACTAGGCTACAGTGAATATATTAAGAGATTAGATATCAGTTCTGGAAGATTTGTTCATTTTTAGTAGATGTATAGGGTCGTGTGGTCATATATATGATGTATAGGGATCATATGATGAAGTGAAAAAAAATCTGAAAATCTCCAAGTTTGGGTTCTGGGCATTCAGGTGAATTCTAGTCTTCTGGAATTTCCTGAACTTGAGGAATTCAGCATAGAAGAGTATTCAACAGAAAAAAATTGTAGCAGTTGCAAATTCATTTATGGAAGAATTTTGCATTAGTCAGCTTTCTGTCAGTTTGGCAATTTTGGTATACACTGTTCAGTATTTAAAGAAATAATAAACCTATATGCATTCAGTACACTTAATTTCATCATGGAGTACACAGGCTTCTTTAAAAGCCTACTCCTAACTGTGAAGCAAGTGACAGTCTTCCAGAAAAAGCTTTACATTCAAAATGATTTCTTGGTTTCTGCAACAACACTTGAAGCCATCAAGGAATCCCTCAATACATCATCACCTTTGGTCTAGTGAAAGGACCCTGACAGGTCCAATTTATTACTCTTGAGTATGTGCATCTCCCAGTTTGCCAGTAAATATAGGTGATTTTAAAAGACGGTTGCTTAAAACTGCTGTTCAACTTGATTTGGCGAATGCCTTTGTGGAAAGGGTGTGAAAAGGCCCTTTTGTATTTGCATAGACTTGGAAGAGACAAATGAGGACCAAGATAAAACCATGTAAGCACAGAGCTATTCAAGGACAGCATGTTAAAATGGAACTGCTCTGGACAGTCACTTTGCTTCCTTCCTTATGGGAGGCTTGTTGGGCAGAGCAGCCTGCACTGGGCAACACCACCTGCTGAGGGGCTAAGAAGAGACCTGGTGCCCATGATAGATCAAGTTCTCCCAAGCAAAGTAAATGAACTAATCCACGAGGAAATGAGTTGTACACTTCAGATAGAGTCAAGTCTCCTTTATCTTCTCCTGAACAGGATTTACGCAAAAAGTAGTTCTTTCTGATGCCAAACTCATAATTCAGTTCAATTACTGCTGTATTAAATTGCTAAATCCAGTGATTTATTGATTTAGTCTTAATTGTGACCTTATTTTCATCCTTGTCTTGTTCCTCTTTAATTGGTTTAATGAAACTGTAGTAAATTAGCCTAATAATGTGCTTGATAAGCACATACTTGCTCGCTTTTTTCTTCTAGTAATATCCATAACAAGTACATGGTGCTGGTCTGATTCTGCCTAATTTCTGAAGCGCAAATTCACTAAGGCATTTAGGAGCCTAAACCCCATGTTAATAGAACCTCATCCTATTTATTTATTTGTTGTCTTATTTATTTAAATGAACCAATGCCTTTTGCAAAAGTGGGAAGCCTTCCCTCGCTGAAGGTCCAGCAAGCCCAGCATGAAAATATTAGTGCTGCTTCATTCTGTACAGGACTCTCACATGTAAGTTAGTTGTGTCAACATTCGTCTGGTTCCCAGTCATCACACAGGCCATCACACACAAAGTCATGCCAAGGACTGTTGCATGCTCTCCACAATCACATGCCGTGCTAGGAGAGGTGCGAATTCTGCGAGGAAACAGCCCAAGCACTCATGTCAGAAGCAAGTCTGGACTTATGATCAGAGTAAAGCAAAATTCTCCATCTGAAAGGTCTCTAATCTCCAATAGGAGACTCTGACATCGGCCGTTTTCCGTGTTCAGAACAAACAACCTAAATCAATTTCCAAAACAAAAAGAAGGGAGGGGCAGGGGGTGAGAATAAGGTTCTTAAGGAGCTTCTGTAATGGAAGTGAAATCTATCAATTGCTGCCAGAAGAGCTGTATTATAATAGCAATGTGTATATCACCGCGTAGTTGAAGTCATATTTCAAGAAAGGAGGGTGTTTATTAGCTTTTGTTCCAATTCGTAGTTTTCTAGTTCCTGGAAGAATCTAATATCAGACATCCATGCCAGGAATAAAAATAGAGGGCCAATGTTCCCTCCTTTTTCTATTAGTGTAACTCCACCAGCATGTGCTCTCCAAGGTAAATCCCAGTAAGATCTCCCTCTTCCCCCACCCCAAATGAGTTTGTAGCCTCACTCAATTCTCTGTCTGTCTGACTGCCAAGTTTAAGAACCATTATTAGCAGAATGATTCCCAAATGAACACTGAACAGGAAACAGAGCTGATTAACTAAGGCAGAAAGCTCTCCAAACCACAGCCAGGGATTTCTGCTGGCTTAGAGCTCTGCCTGGCACCACGAGGAGCAGCCCCAACACATTCACACCACACAGGTGCAGGAGGGAGCTCTGCTTAGCAGAAGGGAGTCATATAGTGGGAAGCTGATCCCTAACGCAGGCACAAAATGAGAGACGCATTTGTATCAGTCTAGAAATCCACGGGTGGATCCACACACCCTGGGAACCATCACTCGGAATTTTTAGATGCAGACCGAGCCAGTGCATGTCCCTTAGGAAAATGGCAGGTAGGGAAGTCTCACGGTCCAGATCACTGCGGTCCTCTTAGACCTTCCAATCCCTTTCTATACAGCCCTCACAAAGCACTAAGGCTGCTTTTCCTCTTTTGAAAACAGTGTTTCTCATCAACATAAAATTACCTTGTGATGAGAGAACTCCTGAGGTGCCTGGGCAGTGACCACAACCAGCCCTGGGAACTGGACACAAGGGCTCAGCCACAGTCAGTTTTGCCTTCCAGGCAGACAGTCAAGGACAGTTTAGCCCTTTATTACTATAAGCAAATGGTCATCTCTAGCAACAGAACAATCATGCCAAATACCATTTCCAATTCATAAGCCTTCCCAACAAACAAATCAATTACCACTCCTAGCTGGGATCATTACACAGCCTTGTTCCCTTCTGCATTCTTTGCTCAGTAATATTGCTCTGCGTCTTCATTAACTAGCAGCGATTTGGAAAGAAACAACCATAATTCATATTCCACAAGTCATCCTTCCATGTAGCCATTCACTCACCATTCCTAATTAAGTTCATGAAAGATTAATTCCTTAATGGTTATGATTTGTAATGTTAATTAATTAGCTGCCTTTCCATTAAGCATTCGGAGGTTTCCAGCATTACATCAATTCCTTAATTAGCCTGTGGCGAGTGTAAAAAAAAAAAAAAAGAAAGAAAAAAAATAGTAACCCGCTTCATTGTCTTTGTCCCTAGGCTGCTTGGTCTTCCAGTCCATCTCCTTGCCCACTCCGTGTAGAATCCCTTTATTCCATTGCTGCAAGTGTGCCTGCTTTGTTCACTCATCTTACTGAGATAACATAACCAAGGAACAGACTCATTTGACTCACGTCACTCCCTGGGGAGGAAGTACTTTGATATGAACCCTGCCTCTCTTCATGCTCCCCAGGGTGTGCAGACCTGCAACTGAAAAGCTGCCTAGCATCTTGCTACACCAGAATGGCCCTTTCTAACATTTGGATTGATGGCCCTTTCTAACATTTGGCTAGGGATGAGAATCCCCAGGATTGATGAGGTCTACCTGATGCCAGCGTCCAGGACAGTATCTACACTGCAATTCCAGTTAGCCTGCCAGGAGCTCCCTGCAACTTCAGCTTCTTCAGTTTCCAAGGTAACTTCTTTGGCTCCTGGTGTTGATAGGCTTTGGAGAATGTCCACAGGGGGTTTACAAGCTCAGGCTGCAAGCTCAAACTCAAGCTGCTGCCAGGATGGCAGAAGCTCAACTAGCCACAAGGCTGGGGCTGCACTTTAGAACGAAATTTTTTATTTCTCTAAAACTTCTGAGCAAAGCTCTAATTCTCAGCAATGCTCTTGGTTGGGTGTATTCTTCAGATTTAGCACTGAATGGTCACAAAGCACAAGCATTCCCCTTCTAGCCCTTACTGAGTTTTGGTGAACTCAAACCAATGTCTAAGCAGTTCTGAACAGGGGTCCCAGGTCCAATTTTCCCCTGCACTTTCTACCGCATCTCTGGTCCCCAGCTGCCTGCAAAGAGGTTTGCTGATATCTCCTAGAAACTGCAGAGGTGTCCGTGTCAGGAATGCTCATCATGGGAATGGGCATGCAGCACACAGAAAGGGAAGGGAGCAAAAAGACAACTGAGGTGTAGAGAGCATCGGCTCAATTTGAGGATTGCTGCACATCCAGTTCACCCACACAGATAACTCTGAGCTGCACAGACAAGAGGCCTTTCTTCCCCAAACAGTCCTAGAATAGTAGCAGAGCTTGGGAGTTCCCTCCAACCCTTCTTGGCTCCCTTCACATGGCATGTGAGACTTTGCAGCCACTGTTCACCACTGTCTCAAACTCAGAGAAAGGAGGAAAAAAGAGTTGAGTGGTTAGTGTATACCCCTCACGTCTTTCCATTGTCACTTTTAGAGGTACCCCTAAGCCATGTTTCTCTAACACCACTATTCCCAAAATAGAGGGTACCCACTGCCCTAAGCCCTCTAACACAGAGTTTGGGGATGATGTCAGTAACCCTGACCACCCCAAACACAACAGTGCTGATCCAACCTTGAAGGCACTTTTAAAAGGACAAAGTTGTGGAAGGGCGTAGTGTAGGGGCCTTGGCTTCAGCTCAGCGTTTCTCCACACACCTACTCACAAAAAACAAAGCTTCCCACACGCTGGGTGCACCCACAGGTGCTGCTCCATAGGCCAGGTCGCTGCTTGCCTCTCCTGCAGGCAGTATAGCCACGGTCCTCAGGGGCAACCTCAGGATTAGCCACCAGTTTGCTTCCACAGTCTGGTAGACAAACCTGGCAATGTGCAAGAACCATTGAGAACTGCGTTGAAACAGGAAACCTCTCCTCCTGGACCAACACCACAGGGTGAGGAGCTTGCACAGACCCACTGACCAGCAGGAAAAGCTCCATGCTGGAGTAATAGCAAATATATGAGTAAGAAGCCACAACTTCTTTGTCCTTCTGCGTGTGAACATGATGCCATCAGCAACTGTTCATTCCCAAGCTCCATACTAATATTATCCTGTCATGAGTTACTGCGCTGCACTTCGTTCCTACAACAAATTCATCTCATAGCTCCAAGGCCTCCACTTGAAGCCCAAAGCCACCTGTACTCAGTAGATCTGCTACAAAGAGTCCTCTCTGTGTGATAAGGTGAAAAGGACACCCAGCAGCCCAGCCTCAGTTCTCCAAATAATTTAAACGCATGTTTAAGAAAAATGCTCCGAAGTCAACTTCCCATCTACTTTTCCTCTCATCTTCTCTGCAGGTTTTTATACTACGGTCATTATCATGGGGTTAGGAGCTGCAAGCAACAGGGTCTCTAAATGTAGCAAAGCTGGGATTTGCTGAATGCACAGTAACGGCAACGTGCCCACAGGGTACTAGTCCTCAGTGTGGCACACGTATCAGAAGCACAATAAAGCAGGAGGGAACAGATCTCCCTCATTTAGGCCACTTGGCCAGCAGGTATTGCCGAGGTAAAACACCAGCAGCAGTCCTGCATTTGCAAAACGCAGTCTAAGAAGTATTTCCTAACTAATTACTATCCCATAAACGCATCTTTGATCAGAAACAGCAGTGAGAGCCAAAACTAAGGGGAAGAAAAAAAAACAAAAACCCCACATATTGCAAACCACACACATCCCTTCTGCTGGGGCTTATGGAAGCATAAACCAGTTGCGGCACACTGTCATCTCCATGCAGACGCTTTTATTACAGCAGAAGTGCTTCTCTGTTTAAACATGAGTTGTGTGGGTGATTTCTAGTAAAGCCAGATTGCACTGAAGCAAACATGCCTTAGGACAGCCACATCAGCCTGACGAGGTTCTCTTGGCTAGAGAAGCTGACAGGTAGAAAGTTCTCCTGTCAACATCATATGCATCTGCCAGGAAGTCTCTACATGAGCTAGTGATAGGGACATATGAGGATTCGAGACAGAGACCACAGCTGAGCAGTGTCCCCACATCACCTCAGGTCACCTTTCAGCTAAAACGCTTTCTGCCACTCCAAGTAAACCTTGCCCCTGTGTCTGGCTCCCATCAGGAAAAGCTGAACAACTCTTGAAGCATTTCTCTTCCTACTGTCGTTACCACTTGGTGACTCATTCTCAAGTATGCCCACAACCTGCTATGCCATTGCTGCTGGAAAGCCCTGCCAAACACAACACTGCCGCTCAATCAAAATAAATACCAGCCATCTCCTTCCTCCTGTCAAGAACCAGCACAGACAAACTTGTGAGCAGAAGACACCCCAGCCCTCCAAAATGGAGCTCAGAGTAAGACACAGTATGGAGCAGACAAATCCTGTGTGAATTTGTAGGGGAAAGAGGAAGGGACTCAGCTAGGAATGGCCCTTGCTACTAGCCCTTGCTCACAGCTCCTGGGCACCTCTGGCATGGCCAGGCAGGGATCTGAAAGGCTGGGTGAGGTCTCACATGCCCCAAACATCTTTACATCTGCACAGCCTTGTCACTTGTGCTGCCCTGACAACATACGTTTGAGCACCCAGCCCAGCAGAATGGGCTGTTTCACACCAAATTATAGATGTCCCCAGCATGGAAAGTAAATGAAGCAGTTGTGCATTGCTGATGCTGTGGGGATGAACACACTACATTACACTACAACATTATTCAGCTGACAGCATATATGGTCCATTGAGCTCTTCACTCCAAAAAAAAAATTTGCAAATAAAACCAGTCATGCAAGCAGGCAACACAGAGCACGTACTGTGAGCAAGGCTGCCACCGCATGGTACAAGGGCAGGCCTGCGGAGTCCTTCAGCCAGAGCAGGAGGGGAGAAAACCATCCTCACACCCCCAGTCTGCCCTGGCCTCACCAACCAGCTGTGGCCATATTCTGATGTCTCAGCCTGATCAACTAATTTGTTCAGGAACTCTCGCTCTTGCACCCTTACCTCCCAATCCAAGTCATTAAAGCCTCTCGCAAAGAAACAACCAGAGTCTTGCAAAATAGGGATTCTTAAGAAACAGTTGAGATTTGGCTGCTCTACCTAGGGAAGATGCGAATCAAGTTGAAGAGTGCCTCAAAGATCAAAAGTCTGGGGTCAGTGGAGCTTGGGAGGAGAGATGCACAAAACATACCAAGCCCTTACAGTTCTTAAACTCGCATTACTTGTGGACATGGGATTAGTCCAAAAGTGCAACACTTCCAACAATGGCTGGGGAGCCTTGGACTTTTGTGTTGAACTACGCGGCAGTTCAGCTAACTGTCATTCTGCTCTGTGATAACAAAATCATCTACAGAAAACAGAAAATATATTTTCTTCCTCCCTTTTAGCCCCCTGGAAATACTCCCCAAAAATATGGGGAAGAGAGGAATTGCAAATTTAGAGGAAAAATGAGATTTTTCCATTACACATGAAAATTGCCTTGTGGTTGGAAAGAACATCACACAGATTTTAAAAAAATAATAAAATACAAATTTTTAAAAACCAGGCCATAAAAGGGTCAGGGGGAAACAAATCTGCGATTTGCTTTCCTCTATTATCCACAATCCCAGCCTTGTTTTGGGAACTCTTACCTTGTACAGATCTTCAATCCAGCAGCAGTGCTCAGAAATGGTGCTTCCAGCAAGCCCCAGACTTTGTCACCTCCTCCTCTGTTTCTGAAGGCACCTTCAGGTGGTCACTATTCTGGCTGAAACCACCTGCTTTGTAAGAATTCCTGCTGACCCACCAGCCTGGCTGTTGCTCTACAGCTACAGGTCATCTCTGGGGTTTAGCCTTAGCACCCAGAAAAAGATAACCAGCCTTGCAGGCAGATTCCCTTAGTCCTGTCTCCTTATCAGATTACGCCAGAGGTGTCCAACTAATTTTCACTGGGGGCCACATCAGCCTCTTGGTTGCCTTCAAAGGGCCAAATGTAACTACTCCTACATTTATACAGTCATAAAATTACATGTAATTAGAAGGAGCTTTTACGGTCTGTCTTGAAAGTTTCTGCTCTCTGGGAAACGTTTTGACATAAGAAATTCCACTATGATCAACTGCCTACCTCCAAAGTGGTTATGATCCCAGGGCAGATCACTGAGATGAAGTGCATTTCCCCCTAGCAGGGTGGCCCTGCTCTGCCATGCATCATTTGAGCTAATGCACAGCCAGCCAGCAGCAGTCAAAGTCAGCACCTGTAAATCTGCCCATGACAGATCAAGTGGACAGATGTGCTTGGTCGCTTTGAAAACAACAGCAGAAAAAAACTTGTAGAGGAGAGAGAAAACTATGTTGATTTCTTCCCATAAGCACAGCCCTTCAGGAGCTTTCTGGAGGATCCGGGGACTACTCTAAAGCCCTTGTTCAAGATGGAGCACCACAGCAATCCACACACATTTTTCTGCCAGGCAGAAGCTGCTGCTTTCTGCTGTGATGGTGACTGACAGCACGAGCAGATCCTCCAGGAGCATGTGGGTAACTCGCAACAGCCCTTTCCCCGCCATCCCACAGCACTATCCACAGGTCAGCAGCACACCGTAGTATGAGGTAGCACATGGAGCCACCGTGAGAAGCTCACCTCCCTGCCAGGGAGCACCCCTCATATTACACACAGATGGGAAGGAGCCAGGGATACAAAGCGAGCAGTTGGCCAGCCAGCAAATTAATTTTGAAGGCAGGCAGGTGATAGATGGGGTTCGTGTGGGATGCAGGAGAGGATAAATTGCCCATCTGTGACTGATGCAGCAGAGAACAGTGCAGGATGGAGCAAAATGAATGGGCACGGAAGGATCAAGGAAGGAGAGACTAAGCGGTGTGTACATAGTTGGATCCCTGAGGCCCAGATCCTGTCTTTTGGGCTATGTGGGATTGCAGATGTAGGAGTGCAGATGAAGCGAATGAATCATGGGTTGTGTGTGATTAGATAGGACCCCCAGAGCGATCTCTTATTGGTGTGGGGGTGGGAATGCCACTGACAGGATGGTGAGGGAATGTGATGAGACAAGGAGCTTCCTCCACATCCTTCTGTGAACCTTTGAACCCAGCCTTTACAAAAACAGCCTGGAGGAGTCTACCAAAATTAGAGGTGATGCCACAGCACAGCGCTCTGGATCTGGCCAGGGAGGCAGCTTGTCAGCTGGAACCATTTCCCTGCACAACAAACCCAGGCTTACACCAAAAGCTTATTAGTCTGCTCAGTGCTGCTGACTTCTTCCTTACAGGAACCACTGATGGGGGTCAAAAATGTTCAGGAAAATCAGCTCTTTCCCCTCCATCCTTCTCTGCCCTGCTGCTATGCCAGGTTCATTTTGGCAGAAACCACCAATTAGCGAGTGCCAAACCATTTCTAGCAGCTCAGAAGCATTTTTAATTGTCTTGTGCCATATTCCTTCAAGGGCATTTCTTGCTTTTACCCCAGTAATTACTCAGGTAGAAAGACACGCTCCCATACCCATGGCAAGAGACTGACATGCATGGCACAAGTACAGCTGGGACGTGCCCAAGCTCTGTGCCCTGCCAGACTGCCTGGAGCAGCACAGGCAAACCAGCTGCGTCGTCCTGCTGGTTCAGTGGATATAAACATCCTCCCCCATATGACTGGGGGCTGCAAGAGGACATTAACTGCAGGTTGTGTTGAAGATGTACCTACTCATTGCAGGGGCATTGGACTAGAGGACCTTTTAAGGTCCCTTCCAACACAAACTATTCTATGATTCTACATGTGACTGTCGCATCCCTCTCACCAGCCTACTCTCTCCAAGAGAGGTCTGCAGTGATGGGCACGAGAAAACTGGAGGAAATGCATAGCCAGGCCTCTTCTGTGTCACCTTCCTGACCCCAGCAGTCCGCAGGAACCCATTCAAATGGGAATTTTCCTACTATTGAGGCCACTTACGGTTTCTTGCTCTACAACTTTAGTTTTTCCCCATTTAAAAGCTTTTAGCATCCACCTCCTGTGTCAAAGAGGATATTCCACACCACACTGCTGTCATGGCAGTGATGGCTGGCAGGGACCTCTGGGATCTTTAGCCCACTTTCCCACTCAGAACAGGAGATCTGCCAAAAGCAGATCAGCAAAGTTGTAACCTTGTCTAGCTGAGTCTTGGAAATCCCCAAGGATTAAGATGTTGGAGTCCACAAGTCTTCAACACATTTTCTTTCTGAGGACCACCAAGCATGGGACAGGTTCATTTTTTCGCAAGGGGACTCAGTTATTTAAAAGGAACATCAGATAATGGCATTTATAGTTCTTTGTCTAAAAGCTTTCCTTGATGTTTAGTCCATTCCACATTCAACCAAATTCTTTTTGCTGCAGTTTGTTGATATCCACCTTAATCATTGGCTATTACATTTGAGACCTACTCATTACTGACTGTATACAGATACTATTCCTGTTTTGCTTAGCCTGGTTGGGAAAACAGGGAACAAACTTTCTCATCCTGGAATAAGCTGGGGTCGCCTGTGCCATGACCTTGTGCCAGAGGTTGCCACTTCAGTTCAATGTGGCTGGGGTACTTGTGGATTTTTAGCAGAAGGTCTTTGCTCACCCAGCTGATTTGCACAGATTTAGGAGAGGAAACACTCCCACAGGCAGACCCAAGCAGTCAAGCATCTCCAGCAAGCAGGGCACTCGTGAGTGGCTGAGCATAACCTGCATAGGCAAAGCCATCAAAGGACCTCACTTTCCTGTCACTGTCACTAGGGTGATCACAATCAATGGCCAGTGTTTACAGTAGGTACATCTCAGAAGCACTTGACTAGCACTCACTGGAGCAGCAGCAAGACCAAGAAGTACCAGAAGGGTTTCAACCCCAAAGGTTTTGCTCAGCAGCTGGTTTTATTCTGTTTCTTCCAAGACACAGCCAGACAACAGGCCAACCCTGCTGGAAGTAATGGTGAATACTCGGTCACTTCTTCCTGCGTAACTACTTTCTTCTGAGGTGAACCTGAGGCTCTGAACTATGCCCTTTGTTCTCCAGGCCAAACAGAGACTCTCAGGTACAACACTTCTTTACTCCAAGAGAAGGACACAGGCACGCACTTCTGGTGTAAAGCCCACCCTTAAGTCAATTCTCCTGCTCTTAACATCTTTCAGTCACAAAATCTCTATGCGTTGGGTCACAGCCTTGCTAGTACCTAACCACTGGGCAACAGAAGAATATGAAGTGCCTATAAACTCACTAAGAGAACTTTTTCCTTTCAATGAGTCATACACATTTACTTATAAAAGTGACTGAAGTTCAAATAAATTCCAGTTTCCAAGCGCAGAGGCTTATTCAACTAAGCATAAGGCAGAAACAGACCTTCTCTGTAGGGATGTAACTTCTAATTATGTATTGCTCCCTGCAGCCTATACACTAGGATCATTATTATCTTCCATGTTTATTAATCAGCTACCTGATGTTAACAGGAAGATAACTTCTGGGAGATACGCAAATAATTCTGCAATTTTCTTTTCCAGTGACTCAGCGTTAATATCAGAAATGTACTAAAAGGATACGAAGGCTATTAAGAAGCCCTCTGTGTAACTATCATCTTCCTTGCCTCCAGTTCTTAACAATTTACGGAAGAAAATGGGTATTTTCTAAGAGATACTCCATCTTGAAGAAGAAAAGTTACATAGGTTATCTTTTCTTCTTTCTAAAATCTGAATTATTTCATTTTCCCTTTTCTAAAGACCTATATCTGAAATCTTATTCAAATAAGACAAAGTTAAATACTCTCAGTGGAGAGAATTTGAACAGTGAAATAAAATGCTTTCAGCACTGAGGAGGGTGGACTGGCACCAAGTTAAAATACGAGTGTCATGTTAAGAGTTAATAAAGCACTTGCAGATTACTTTTCTATATTTTCTCTGCAACATCAAGGGGAAGCATCCAGGACAGAACACATGGCTTTGATTGAGTTAGTGTTCGTGTCACTGAGAGGCAACTGAAAGGATGTTAAACCAAAATCGTCCCATTGACCCTGTTTATCTGGCACCAAGTGCAACAAATTGATGAGCACGCAATTAACACATTGGAAAATACATTTGTCTGGAGAATATTTGGGGAGGGGGGAGCTATTCTCCTAGGTGACATGATGACAGCACACAACCATCTTGTGTTTGCTGGAATTGTTCAGGGAAAGCTTGTCTGGGCTGCCAACAGCTGGGGCATAGAGCTCTTAGTTTGTTGCATTTGGGTTTTTCCCTGTGCAAACACATCTCTGTGCAAGAGCTTTGTACTTAACTGTTTAGCGCCATGAACTTCAGAAATTAACATCTTAAGAGTTAGCTCCTACCCTTGGTTTTGCTTTCTTCAACTTCAGTTGGCAGCTCTTCCTTTGAAAAAAATCACACCTTCAAGAAGCAAGGAAACCCACCCTGGCCTGACTTGCCAGTATTTAACCCTCTGATGCTCCTTTTCCCAAGGAAATCTCTCTGGGACCTAAAGGTCCCCCAAGGATGGCAAATCCATTAACCACCCCACCAACAACAAGGTACCAGAAAGATGCTCTCTTCTCAGATGGCTTAGCAAGCAAAGTTGGGGCAAAAATTTGGGCAAAGCTATGGAAGGAGATCAAGCAGAGATAAATACCCCTCTACATGCTCCACCAGCCACAAAACGTTCTGATTAGGCGTCTTGCTTAAAATACCCAAGCCCAGAGGCTTTTGCACGAAACATTGCTTGTGATGAGTAGTAACTTCAAAGATGTGCTCTGAATGGAAATCTAACACTACAATCAACCGGCTGAGGTTGCCTGGAGGAATAAAAATGCATTCAGCAGACAATAAAATAACCTCACTATGAGGCCATGCAGGCAAGGCACACCTGTCAGAAACACACAGAAGAAAAGCTGACGCAGAGACAAGAAGAATGTGTGTGATGCCTGCATGTATACCTGTATAGGTCATATCAAAACACTTGATGGGTCTAAACTAAATTAGTCTAAATTAGTCTAAACTAAACTCACTTGATGGGTCTAAACTCAGCTCTTATACACAGGCACAGGTCATTTTACATGAAGCCCATGTCCTAGATTTTAGGAGACTGCATGAAAACAATTCCAGAGCCAGACTCTGTGTAAAGCTAACTGCTGGGCTCTGCTAAGCTAACTACTGATACTACCACCGGCAGGACAGTGTGCCAAGCCTTTCCAGCCCCCGCCAGCCTGGATCCCCATGGCTTTGGACGCAGACAGGTTGGCTTGATTGCTGGGTTGTATTAATTTTCTCCTCTTCGCAGGGACATACTCATAGATCAGCACAAGCCATCTCATGTAAGTTTACGACAAGACGGGGGCTATGATCTTAACAACCGCATGGCACTGCACACGTATTTCCAAATTCCCTGCGTTGCTCAGGACATTCTGCAATCAAAGCACAACGCTAATGAGGTGAAGTCAAGCAGGAACACCGGGGGAACGCTGAAATCACAGCCAGGCACCCACCATTAACTCTGTTGCTCCCCTGTACAGCCCTGACGTTAAAGCTTTTCATTCCGTGAGCGTGGTCCTGGTGAGTTTTCTGCACTGCTCTGTGCACTGCAGAAACAGAGCTTCATTAGTTGCCGGCTGTTGAATATTTTGGGGGCTCTCGGTGGAAGTGGCAGAGATAAGTGACCCCTACTGGTAGGGCAGGCACAGACTCGGTTGCCAAGAGCAGCATTTGGGCACCCTAACCCCACGCGGGCCCAGCACCCCGAGGGAGGGTCCCTACCCCTCCTCCACCCCCGGAGGTGCCTCTGGAGTTGCCAGCTCCCTCCCCAAGCCCACAGGTCAGGGTAGCACAGCCCTCCCCACCTCTCCCGGCGCCTCCAGCCCCATGGGTGCCACTGTCTCCCTCTCCGGTGCGTCCCGGCCCCTTCCCACTCCCGCGGGTGCCTCACGGCTCCTCAGCCCCAGGACCCGCCGCCCCACGGCACCCGAGTGCCCCGCACCTCCTCCCAGCCCCAGCGCCCGGCGCTCCCGCCCGTGCCCGCCCCCCGCGCTCCGCCGCGGCCGTTGCGCCCCGGTGCCCCCGCCCGTTGCTCCGTTGGCGGACATGGCGGTGCCGGTGCCGGTGCTGGTGTTGCTGCCCGCTCTCCTCGCCGGTACCGGGCGCACGGCGCCGGGGCAGTGGCGGTCGGGGGAGGAGGGGGCGAGCCGGTCCCGGGGAAGAGGGAACCGAGCCGGTCCCGTGCCCTGGCCCGTTCCGTCCCCGGGGAAGGGGAAACTTGACCCGGTACCGGGAACCGGCCGGCTTGGGGGGTGCGGCCGCCGCATCTAAGCCGGTAGCAGACACCAGCCATCCGGGGGCAGGGGGGAGAACCGGCACAGGACCGTACCGGACACCGGCTCGTCGGGGGGTGCCGGGACCAGACACCGGCTGGGGGGGGCGGGCCCGGTAACGGACACGGGCTGGTCCCGGGGGCGGTGGGGCGCGAATCCGGGCGGGACGAGGCACCGTTAACACCTATTGCTCTCCACAGGGCTCCTCTCGTGTCCCGGAGCCGACGCCAGCGTCCCGGTGAGTGCAGCCTGCCCCGCCGCCCCCGGTTAGGACGATCCCCCCTGCCCTCCGTGTCGCCAACCGGGCCCCGGTGCCGGGCCGCCCTTTCCCTAGGGGAACACCTGGCCCTGGCTCCAGAGCCCCGCTCAGCCCCAGGAGATGCCCCAGGTGGTCTCTCCCCACAGCTGAGGGACCCCGGGAGCCTGGCAGGTTCTTGCTAAGTGCTGCAGCACCTATGCCCCGGGGATCTCCGTCTCTCACCAGCTCCATCTGCAGTCACCCTTCACGGGAGCTCACCGTCTGTGTGTCCTGCTAGTGCTGACATGTCCGAAGGAGCTGTGTTTTGTAGCACTCATATGTCCTGACGCCACAGCTCAAGCCGTGCCACGCAGTAGAAGCCAAGCCTCAAGCTGTAAATTCCCATGAAAGTATGGAAGATAATGTGGCACTTTATAATGCTGTGCCAGCTCCCATCGAGCACTCCTTCCCGTGCACGAGTGTGCCACTATTCTTCAGAAGCTGATGAGAGGCTTGTTTCAAACAATGTATCTTAGACTTCTTATGTACCCATGTTCCCTAGCCTGCTTGCCACAAGTATGGTGTGCCTGGATGTCCAAGGGACTACAACCCAGTGTGTGGGACCGACGGAGAGACCTACTCAAATGAGTGTGTGCTCTGCCTTTCAAACAGGTAGTCACTTTATTGACGCCTAGACCTTCCCTTCCCTTCCCTTCCCTTCCCTTCCCTTCCCTTCCCTTCCCTTCCCTTCCCTTCCCTTCCCTTCCCTTCCCTTCCCTTCCCTTCCCTTCCCTTCCCTTCCCTTCCCTTCTTCACCCTCACATCCCAATTAACTCATAGATTATTGGCTTTGGATGGTTCATGCTCTGTTAAACTGCAGTTTTAGTAGTGTCTTCTCAACTGTCAATCTCTTGCAACAGCTTTTGTCATGATACCTGTAAACAGCTTAGACTGGATTCAGTTAGCTTGGAGTACTGAATATTCACTTTTGTAATTCTTGAGGAGCATTTCAGAGGGGGGCTTGCCTGTCATGTTCATACAGTGCCACATGGCCATTAAATATAATGACAGACTCTTCCACACTCTCCATCAGAAAACATGAAGTATCCCACCCAAAATATAGCTTTTACTAAAAAATGTTTATATTCAAGATCCAGTCTCCTGTACTTCCTTTCACAGAGAATAGTATGAATGCCAAATGTTATGAAAAAAATACTATTTTGCCATTCAGATTGTTTAAAAATTGAGAAAAAGATCTAATATTTGAGAGAGTATATTTTAATCTTTAATAATTTAATATTTTTTAAAACAAATTGAAAACATAGAAAATCAGTTAAATATGACCATTGTTACCCCTCATTATGATTGACAGGAAACATCTACAGAGCATCCTCACAGTACAAACTGAGAGGAACTGCTTATTAATTTAATTTGATTGTGAAATGAATTTATATAAATGAAATAACGGAATTTCTGTCTCCAGCAGAGAGAAGGAGTGAGAGTAGCACAACAGCAGTGATGGGCATTTACAAAATTAAAATCACCAAGATAGAGGGAACATAGGCCAGAATAAGGGAAGCGTCAAAGGACACTTAAGAAAATAATCTTTTAAAGATAGTGACGAAGTATGTTTAAAGGCATGCAGATCTGCAGAATATGGTGACCTTTTCACCAGAGTGCATCACAAACTACACAAGCAAATGACAAATTGCAAAAGAGAATTGGTAAATCTACAGTCTGGAAAAAAAAATAACAACCAGGGAATCATAGGGCACACAGAGTACAGTCTGTGAAAAGGCGGGGAAAGAGGTGCTGGCGTGTTAAAAGTTAGGAGCCTGCTCATCTTTGCTGCCTAGGACGAAGTTGGAGTAAGTTATTAAGCAATTGACTTGTAGACAGCCGGAGGTAAAAAGAGAGTAAGCAAAGCTGATTCAGATTTGTCAGAAATAATCCGATCAAATCCATGAGATTTAGTCTTTTGGCAAGATAACTGGCCTAGCAGAGTAAGAAGAAACAGAAGTGTTGCTCCATGACATTAACAAGGCAGTTTACATAGCTCCACTTGACATTCGCGTAAGCAAAGAGTTACTCAGCTGAAGTTGTTAGAAGATGAAGTCACAGCAGTTTGAAATGCTGCGGTTTAAAAGCACTAGTCAGCATTTTACAGTCAAACTGGAAGGAGCTATTAAGTGGGATTTCCTTTAAATATAGTATGTATTTCAGTATTATTGTAATTAATTTGATATGAGAAACAAGACAATAAATATTTGCGAAATTGCATGATATACAAAGATCTACACTGGACAGTATCAAAATTCCCAGAGATCTGGAGAAATGGACTGAAAACAGTACAATAAAAGTCAAAGAGAAGTGCTGAGTCCATGTTGTGGCAATACAGACAGGAGAGTGTCTCACAACATAAACTGTAACTTTGATATTTCTCTGAGCAGCATGATGGGCTTCAAGATCCAGCCTTACATTTCTAGGATGTTTTTAGGCATGACCCGTCCGTTCCAGATAGGTGCATGGTAGATTCCTGACTATAGCATAGCACATAGCACAAAGGGTTCCTTAGCCAAACCTGCTGTTTATTTTCACTTAGTTCCTTAAATCGCTCGTGATGGGGCTCATGACTTATTAGTATGAGACATAATGTAGATGTTTTGTGTGAAACATGGGATTTAATCCAGTTGCACCCACAAGATAGATTTTTATCTAAACCATCTTTTTTTTTTTTTTTTTTTTTTTTTTTCTGGCATCTTAAAAGCTCAGAAACTTGTGTTTTGGTCTGAAGGGACACAGGGTGATCAGATGCTATCTTGATTTTTTTTTTCTTTAATAGTTCAGTAGTTGGCTTATTCAATGGCTTTCTAGTTCAGTCTGGAGTTGTTGTTCTGAAGTGTTTGACTTGGCATGAACACAACAAGGATTAAACACTTCAATTTATTGGAAGAATTTCAGCTTTGAAAAATGGCCCATAATCATAAGCAATGGTCACTTCACTTCAAGGCGTCTGATGTACAGTCCATCACACTCCTCAGGAGGGGAGCAAAAAAGATCTTTCTGCCCTTCTTAACAAGCTGCATGACCAATCGTTGCTGAGATAAACAGTGTGATGTGTTGATGTTCAGGTAGATATATGGGCATAACCCATAGTGAATTACAAAACAGTCAGTTCTAAGTTAACTTATATGAGTCACAACAGCCAAGTTCTCAGCCTGTATTTAAGCCCATAAAGGACTTTTTAAAGGGAGTCGTTCTTCCCTAATGGCCACAGCAGTACCATGCACAGGCTCTTTTAGCCATGCAAGACTGTGCAGGCACAGTGTACATGTGTACCAAGAGTACTGCAGTGCTCCAGACAGGTTGCTGTGGCTGATACCTGGTAAAAAGAGACACCTGGAGCAAAGGTGCAGTACAAACCTTGCCCATCCTGGTTCTCCAGTGCAGCCACTTAACTATAGGACCAAAGCTGGTCTTCCTCTTTGCCTTTTTTTGTCTTTTTTTCTTAAGCTTAGACCTGATCCATTCTGAAGTGAGTGCTCAAATGGAAATCTGAGGTCTCTTCCACACCTAGTGTCCTTTAGTAGTGACAACAGCTGATCTTAATTTAAAGCAGTCTGGCAGCACCCCAAACACCTCTTCGGACACAGACACAGCAGCTTGAGCTGACTCTGCAGGGTTCACTTAGCATAAGGGCTGTCCTTCAGCCAGAACTTTTCCTTGCATTTTTACATGTGTTTTACATCCCCTGTGCTTGATTTTTTGCTTTCATAGTCTTAATCAACTGCACTCCCTCTGATTAGAAGATCCCTGATACAATTATTAGTAGACATTATCCCTGCTCTTGGGTAATCATAAGCCTCTTCAATTTTGTGAGGAGTAAACCAGCTTGATTCTATTAAGATAGGCAAGTTAACTGAAGATCTAGGGCAGTTTGCATTCTATCACTTTCTTTTTGTATCTGCACTTGCTTGGTAAACTGAGATTTGTAAATGCAGCGCCCCAAAGTACCATGTGTGGGACTTCAAAAAAAAAATAATCTAATGTTCCCAAACTAAGGGAGACTAAAATTTCTTTGAAGCAGATTTCAACGTTCAGAGAACCACAGATTCAAATTTTAGTGAAGCCTGGGATATAGAGATGCATCAAGATGCACACCCTTCCCACTGAATTCCCATGTGGAAGGGGGAAATTTTGTAAGCGTTAGAACTGATCCCACTTCAGGGAGTGTCAAGTTTTGACTTGCATTAGTGCTTTGTAATGGACACTTTAAACCTCCCTGGGAGATTGTCATGTGGTTTGATACTTCTAAAATTTGCGGATTGCTTTATCAGGTTTTTATAGGTAACAAAGCCTGAAGTGCATATGTTTCTGGTAAGTTACTTGCTCTGTGTGTGTGATTCATAAATCTTTGCATCACAGTTACTTTGTGGTAATGTTTGCCCTAAGTGATGGAGTTAAATGCATTGCTGCATTTAATTGAACACATAGAAAGACATGGAAGAGTCTGCTTTATAAAATGTCTCTGTTAAATTCAAGTGTACTGCTTCTCTTCTAAAATATTTTACTTCTGCTTGCAGTGAAAATAAAAAGAATGTCCAAATTTTCAAGATGGGAACATGCTGATATGACAGATGGCCACTTTTCAAGAAAATATGAGGGATGCAGCTAGTCCAAATGGAAACAATGCCTTAAATGTACCTCTCTTCTATGTAGCCTGTCTTAATAAATAAGGGTGCCTGTTTAAGCAAAATACTGTTACCATCTTTAAGTCACTGTGTATAAACATAGCAATAATACACTTACAACCTGAATCGCGATTTATTTCCTCATGCAGGACAGGTCATACAGTAAGAGATGTCCTGACTGTGTCCCAGCATGTTGGTTGTTTGGAGGAGGAAATGAAGGGGTGCCCAGTACCATTCCCACAGCACCACTGGGAGCAAGGAGGCCCCAGCGCCGCTGCCATGGGCAGTGCTGGCAGCAGCGGCTGCTCGCTGTTTTGGAGAGGGTCTGAGCCCACAGGTGCCCGGGACCTTGGGGAGACACTGGTGGGGTTTTCTCTGTCAGTTGCCAAAGCGCGGTGACAGCAGCTGGACACGTACCGAGCCTCTGCCTGGGCTCCCTCTCTGCAGGTGCTGCCGGCCGAGGGCACTGACCTGGGCAGCATGGGCAGCCCCTGCTCTGGCCCTGGGCACGGCTGGTTGGGGTGCAGAGATGCGGTCAGAGGGCAAGCACTGGTCCCTGGGCTCCCAGCCTGCCAGGCTCTGCTCCCTGGCGTGCTGGTGTCAGCACCTCGGGCTGGCACCCAAGTGTCACTCCCCACAGCAAGCGTCAAACAAAACCAGAGAACCCAGGACTGGTGTAGAAGGGTGCACTCCAGAGTGGGTTTGGAGAACCTCCTGCAGGGAGGGGGTGTGAGCACCAGGGCTCATTCCTCTCCTTCACCCGCCTGGTGGGCACGTGGCCTTTCCTACGTTTGTTCCATTCTGTTCTGCTGAACACCTCTGTTTTCTGCACTTTGCTTGGAATTAAATGTGTTTGGTTTGTCTCGTGGCATGTTGGTAACACACAGACCTTTGGTCCAAGGCAAGTGGAGGCTCCAGACAATGGCTCCGTCAGGCTCTGCTGGGCAGCGGCCACACAGCACACTTCGTGCCTAGTGAATGGTCAGAGGTCAGTGGCTTTGGTTTTGAAAAACGATAATGCTTTCGTCTTATATTTCTTTTTAAGGGTCAAAGCTATCCCTATCTTCCAGCACATTCCTGCTTTTATTCCCTTGCTGCAAAGACCAATCTTTGAGAGAGGGATGCCATGTATGGCACAGATTAGGATAAAGCAGTCACATGGAGATATGAAAATGTGGATGGAAAAGAAAGATGACCAATGCCTCCCAACAAGTGATCAGTTGCTAGTGGAAAATCAATTTTCTCTATTGGTGGCAAATTAATTTTAGAAAGTTTCTGTGTGCTCCCAGCTGTTGTTTCCACATCCAGATCTGGAAATTTTCACTGTTTCAAATTGTACCAAATGCCAAAGCCATTGCATGCTGTCCATGAATTAACAAGTGGATGGAAACTATAAGCTGTTTCTTTCTGTATTTCTATTTTGATAACTAATTGTACTTGCAAGGCAACTTTAACCACTCCAGTCTTGTTAGTAGTAGGAATGTTCCTTCAGTATTTGAAGAAAGTGTGGATAGCATTGTATTTTTTTTTTCAAAACTCAGAAGAAATAGCTGGTTTTGTAAACACCACTAAATGAAACAAATCAAAATTTAAAATAGCATGTAGGCTTACGATTATAATCACACTAGGGTGCTGCTCCCACCATATGAATGCTTAAGTTATAACCTTAGAGCTGACTTTAAATCTCCCTGTTTTTCTGCATATTCGAAAAGTGGTGAATTCAGTACTGGGTGTAATTACTCACTAAACCTGCCCCCGATATTTGTGCTTCATTTTCTGTAAGTTAAATAGTTCTGGCAATTCCCACAGGTAAATTTAACAGAAAGTTTTTTGAGGAAGTGCAGATGTATGTCATGGAACCTACTTTTTTCTAGTCTTACCCAAGATGAGATACCTCTCGTTCAGTAGAGATCTACACAGAAGACAGGTGGAATGGTTCCTGTGCTTGGGAATGTCTAGAACACATTAGAGCCTCCGGAGGTGGACGCCACCTCACAGTAACTGTCACTACTGTCTATGAAGACTAAGGGAGAAGGATTACCATGTAGGAGCAGAAGTTTCCTTATTGTGGCCTGAAATAATCTCGACAGGCATTTGATACACTTTTAAGTAACGTTTCAGCATTTCTTATAGTGTATTTTATTATGGAGTTAGGTTTTTGCTTTATGTAGTGTCATCTTCTCAATGTGCTTTGTAATGATGGAAACTAAAACGTAGAAAAGTAAATTACTCTCAGTACTGTCAACTGGATCCCTCCAGAGCTGAATGTAAACCATCACTCGTATGCTTTCCCAAACTCAAAAAAAAAAAAAAAAAAAAAAAAAAAAAAAAAAAAAGGGGGAAAACTGTTGTACTCCAATTTGGCATTTATGAACCTTTATAGAAAAAAGTTGATGTCTCAGAATTTCAGTATGGTGGATTTTGTGGTGCATATGGGACAATACTAGAAAGGCTTAATCATACAATATCTTAATTCCCACTCAAAAAAAATTCTTTCTCAAACTCAGGAAAGGAAAACAAAAAAACAAACAAAAAACCAAAAAACACACACACAAAGAACCCAAACAAACAAAAAAACCCAAAACAGTAACGTAGCCCAGCTGGGTGTTTATGAAGCTTTATAGCTCAAAAAGATGGTGAATTTCCATACGATGGGCTTAATTTTTGTTCTAAGTTAAAATTGCAAATTACGTTTAGGACGACACTGATCTTGTTCATATGAAGAATAGGACCCACGCTTCTACAGTAGGACTCTAAGCCTTCCTATGATGCTTTAGGATAAGACTTACTTGTACGAAGAGTCCTCACTCTTATAATTTAATCTGATTGCCTTTCAAGACTGGAGATCCTAAAGTTCTCTTGGGTGTGACAGAAATGTACCAGAACCATCATGTTTCCACTGGAACATTTGAGGCTCAAAACATATTGCTAGCTGTTGAGACCCCTTGTCTATTGGAGAACATGTATCCAAAGGTGCTGGCCACTAACAGTCACCCACAAGAGACTTCTCTCTTCCTTTTAGGTACCAGTGTAGTGTTCCTATATTTTTCCTATATACTCCTATATAGCCTCTCCATTTGTCCCAGGTGGCACAAAAACACGAGCAGAAGCAGAAGTCTGACTGGTCTGACTGGGAGAGACACGGTCTGAGTCCTGTGGGACTCAAGTCAGAACGAAGGGCTTGAACTTGTGGATTTCCATCTTGTTCCCTAGGTGGCAGCATTTGTTTTCTTTTCAATCTCACTGTATTTTGTTTTTTCAGCAGGGGTGTAGGAAAGCCTTTTTATTAATAATTATCATTTGTATGCATAAATGTTCTGTTAGGACTGGGGGGTTTTTTTGGTCTTTATTATTAGTGTCATTGTTGTACAGTCAACTTCATTTACTTGGCAAAGATAACTTGCTTTTTTCCTGATCATTTTATCCAAGTATGTTTGCTGAAAGAGCCTGTACAGTACACTATTTTGTAAAAATTTTATTCTGTGGATAGATACCTCATAGATGAACCTATGGCATCCAGTGCTGTGCATTGGATTCTGTCTTAGCTTTACAATTTTGTAGCTGGTCACGTAGCAGTTGCTTCATTTTCTAAACCTTAAACATTTATAGAAGCAGCATCAGTTTCTGGAGAGAACGTTCTTAGCTACATAACCTCAGAAAAAAAGTAATTTTCCTCTGTGATTGAGTCTCATCTTTGCGTTGAAGAAAAATTAAGTGTTTTTTTGTCAACTGGTGAGAAATTATACAAGACCAGGACCAGGAGCGCAGCGACCAGGAGGGGCAAACAGGGGTGCAGCAGTTAGCGCAGCAGCTGTAGCACAGCAGGTAGTGCAGAGAGGACCAGCAGGGAGGAACTTGTCACTTCAAGTGGAGGCTGCAACCTGCTGGCAAGGAGCTGAGAACAGCAGGAGGGGTGGTATCCACCCAGCAACGGGCGGTGCCTTCAGCATCCCTCGCAACCCCTCCAGCTGCAAGAGCTGATGCAGCCACCCAAACCGAGCTCGCGAGGGAAGACGCAGCTGTCCGGGTCCCAGGCTGCAGAGTGTGCCTGAGTTTGTGCTGAGGAGCTGACAGCAGCAGTGAGCTCACCTGTGGGCGATGTGCTGCTCAGCCTGGTGACAGCGCTTCGGGAGGAGGTGTCCAGGCTGAAGAAGATCAGGGAGTCAGAGGAGATTGACTGGTGGAATTGCATTCTACCATCCCTGAGGTAGAAGTCAGCCATGGCACTAGAGACAAAGGACCCCCTACCCTCTCACCACAAGGCTGAAAGAGGAGACCCAGGAGGTGGGGGAGAATGGAAACGTGTTATTGCTTAGGGCAGCAGGCAAGTAGACCCTCAGCCTGCCCCATCTTCCCAGGTGCCTGTAAACAACAGGTGTGTGGCCCTGAAAATGGGTGGGCAGAAAACTGATGTTGCAGATCCCTTCTGGGATGGAGGGGGCATCGATCAATCTATGCCCCGCATGAAACACGTCAAACGCATCAAAACCACTCATGTTAAGACAAAAAGAAGTGTAGTTCTCACAGGTGATTTGCTTCTGAAGGAAACAGGGGGCTCAATATGCCAAATGGACCCAACCCACAGGGAAGTCTTCTGCCTCCCTGGGGCCAGGGTAAGAGATGTGACTCAACAAGTCCATAAACTGGTAAGGTTCTGTTTTACCCGCTATTGGTTCTTCATGTTGACAGCGAATAGGTAGGAAAGAGAAGTCTAAAGGCAATCAAAAGGGATTTCAGAGCCTTGGGGCAGCTGGTCAGTCAGGCTCAGCTTGTATTTTCCTCAATCCTTTCAGCAGCAGGCAAGAATATAGAATGAAACGGGCAGGCCCAGGTGATCAACACATGACTCCAAGGCTGGGGTCATCAGCGGAATTTTGTGGTTTTCAACTGTGGGTTGGTCTGTTCTTCACCAGGACTACTGACATCCGACGGGATGCACCTCTCACAGAAGGGGAAAAGGGTGTTTGCTCAGGGGCTAGCAGGGCTGATTGATAGGGCTTTAAACTAGATTGGAAGGGGGCAGTACCAGGCCAGTCAGTGACAAGCCACAGGATGGCACACCAAAGTTTGAGGAGCTGCATGACGGTTTCTTCAGACTGTGCCACGAGGTGAAGGGCGCAATCAACCACACTTGAAGTGCTTCTACGCTAACGGGCACAGCATGAGGAAAAGGCAAGACGAACTAGAAGCCTTGGCCTGGTCCCGGGGTATAATTGGCGTTAATGAAACCTGGTGGGATGAGTCCTGTGACTGGTGTGCCATGGTGGATGGCTACAGGCTGTTCAGAAGGGATAGGTAGGGCAGGAGAGGCGGGGAGGTTGCGCAGTATGTAGGGGAGAGGCTGGAGTACATGGACCTGGCAGCTGGTGATGGCAAAGTTGAGAGCCTCTGGGTAAGGATTAAGGGACAGACAAATAAAGTGGGTGTTGTCGTGGGTGTTTACTATAGGCCACCCATCCAGGATGATGACACTGATGAGTTATTCTTTAAGGAACTCGGGGAAGCCTGTAAGTTATCTGCCCTTGTCCCTATGGAAGGCTTCAACTTGCCAGATGTCAACTGAGACTGCCATACAGATGGTACAACCAGGTCCAGAAGGTTCCTAAAGCATCTGAACGATAACTTCCTTGGTACAGGTACTAAGGGAACTGACCAGGACATGTGCTTTCCTAGGTTTGCTGCTCACTGACAGAGAGAGTCTCATGGGTGGCAACTGGTGGCTGCCTTGGCCACAGCTACCACAAAGTCACCAGAGGAAAACTGCCAGTAAGACCTCAACACTGGTTACGAGGAGAGCAGACTTCTGGCTGCTCAGAGAACTACTCAGTAAGGTCCCCTGGGAAAAGGCTTTTGAAGGTGCTGGGGTTCATCAGTGTTGGTCAGTTTTTAAGTACAACCTCCTAAAAGCACAACCAACCTAGCACTGCTAGGTGAGTGTATTTCAAGGGAAGCAGGTTCTTGAAAGCCATGATGGCCCGGTCAGTGCTCCCTTGCCATGCAGACAGGCCAGTATGGGACAGCAGGAGCAGCGTGGTGATGGGGACATAGCTCTCCAGTGGGCCCTCTCTGCTCAGACCCACTGTGCTCACCCCACTGAGCAGGGTTCCCTGTGACCAGACCATAGACTGAAGAAACAGAAGACATGGCCCTACACCAAGCCCTCTCTGCAGAACACCTTACTAACCAGGACTAGGTCTGACCCAATAAACAGCCTTTGAAGAAGGGAGAAGAACACACCCAGGGAAGCCACACTGGCTGTACATATCACCAGCCAGCCAAGAGATGGGCACATAGACACTCGGAGCAACATGAAGGCAATCCCACAGGCTCTCTTTCTGCTTTAAATAGCTTCAGCTTGGCAGTGAGCCCCCAGGACCTGACCTCACTGCCAATGGGAACTGGCATCCCCAGCCTCTTGTGTCCCCCAGACAACTCCCTTCCAGCAGGACAAGGAGCAAACACACATGCTGCAAGCAAGAGCAGGAATTCCTTAAGCAGCGGTGCAGGGACAGCTTTTTTTGCTCAGGTTTGAGGGATTAATGGCACGGACTCTCAGTGCGGGTGAACCAAGAGACATTTTATTTCGGCAAGGCACTTACATCTATAGTTAGTAGCTGTTGTACACGTGTTTAACTTTCTGTTTTAATTGGCTTATGCCAGCTGTCCACATGCTCCAAATTATCTTACGATTGGCCTACTTAATATTTCACGCACTCTAGCAGTTTGGCTAACACATTGTAAATATCTTTTCTTGTACAAAACCATTCTGGTTTCTCATTCTGTTTTGGTCAAGGTTGTTCCAGTAACTCAAGATGACTGTCTGTAAGACGTTCCACAATTCCCCCTTTTTGTTTTTCAACTAGCCATAGACCTTTCATAAATTTTTCTATTGTACGTTGTACACATTGTAAGACACAAGGTACAAGCATTAAGACTACTAATACAACCGTCAATAGAACTAGACCATTTTTTATTAGATCTTTAATCCAGCCTATAATACCCCAACCATACAACCATTCATCTAAAACGCAGTCTTCACAGGTTAATTTCTTGGTCATATCATCTAGCTTTCTAATTGCTTTGTGAATTGATTCAGAATGATCAGACAAGTTCATGCAACACATCCCGTCAAAATCTTCACAACCACGTCCTTGCGCTAACAACAAAAAATCTATGGCAGCACGATTTTGAAGCGTAGCGTGTCTGATTGAATCAACATCTGCTAAAAGCCCGGACAACGATAAGGAGGTGGCATTAGTCTGTTTTGCTAACCAACATCGTAATTTGTTAAGCATATTTGAAGCGTTTGCTACTGCACCTCCGGGCGCAAACATGGAGGCCAATACAGTTTCACCTGTTCCCAAAAATTCTATATTATCCTTACAATCTTTGTCAAAGGCGTGAATACTTCTTTTTCCTGTTTTATGCATTAAAATGGTTGATATGTTTGGAGATAATAAGGTTAAACGCCCTAAAGAACATGGCCCTCCTTTTATATGGGAAAGAATCCCTTGCCAGGCTTTATCACCACAAATTAAAAATATTCCTGGGGGTAATTTCAAAGGGGTGTTGGTGGCCTTAGATACATTGGGACTGGTATAACTACACCAAAAACTCTGATTGTGATATACAGCTGATGAGGCGTTTATCACTTGCACAAGAGAGGTACTTTTTCCTGAATAATTGAAATATAGACAAAAATCCATTTTTACTGATCCTAGTAACTCAATTTCTTGAGGTTCCAAACCACCTTGTGGTAGGTCTACGACCCAGCCATCCCAATTATTTGTCACATTTTGACCACCAGCCAGCTGCCTCTTGTTTTCGGGGACAGGCCAGGTGTCTAGTGGAACACCGACCAAACATGTTGAAAAAGGATTGCCCGGAGATGCAGTAGCTAAACAGATAGAGTCTTGACCTGTCATGTTGGCTAAAGTTATCCAAATATTAGTCTTTGTTTGAGAGGGAAGCCAAAAAGCATTGGTTATGTCCAACAATACTAAGGTGATGCTTACTACATATTGTAATACCCACAACATCATTGACATGCTGTACAGATAATCAGAGAGGCTACGTTAAGTTGTCCCAAAGGGCTGGGACTAGTCAATTGTGGGCCACCCCTCGTTGTTGTTGTCTAGCTGAATGTCAGGTAGCAAGTCAGTTTCATCACCAGATGCTGCTTCTGCTTCTTCAGCTTCAGGAATGGTCTGACACAACGTGCAGGCACCCAATGCAAACCTTGATCTGTAACGAGACAAACATAACATCGACCCCATGTTATCAATTGATGTGGTCCTTCCCATTGGCCATTAACTAGTGATTTGACCATAACTAACATAGGTTCTTTCTCATTTAGCGTATTTTGGGTCATACTTGTGAAGTTGTGAAGTTTCACCTTAGGGGGAATTTGGGCTGCACCACTTAGATATAGGTGATTCATCAAATACAATGCTTTTGTCAACCAGTTTTGTGGTGTGAGAGTGTATATGAGTAACAAATGGTAGGTGTTTGCGAAGCTGCAATGCAGTTTACAATGATACAAGCATTTTGAAGTGCTGCTGCTGTGAGATTTCTTCCTTGTAGCAAATAGGTCTGCACCTTCCAAGCACCTTCTTATGGGACATGCAACTAAGCAGAATTCTCGGAAAATGTTATTTGAGCTTAAAAAAACTTAACAAATCTACACCTAAAAGAGGTATAGGGCTTT
>VWYH01007893.1:12704-38660 GCA_013399365.1 Pampusana beccarii
GGGGCCCCGCAGCCCGGCGGCCAGCCCAGTGCCGCCTTTGCCCCGCGCTGGGCAGCGGGCCCAGCCCTGGCGGGGAGCGGCGGCTGTGCGTGGGGACACACGGGCACGGCCGGCCCCTCCGAGAGCCGCGCCCGGCGTGTTCGCACCTGCGGAGGTGGTTGCGGGCCCTACGGTAGGAGCGGTGCCTGGTTTCGGGGCCTGGCCGGGGCGTCGGGTGAGCCGGTGTTTCAGTGGCACTGAGCGATTCGGTGCCGAATGCTGCGCTTGTTCGTCCGCGCTGTGGGATGCGGTCCGTGGTCCGTTCGGACGCGCTTCCCGGCTGTGCGAGGTGGCATTGCTGAGAAACTTTTATGCTTGGCGAAGCGGAAAGGCTGTGGATGATCCCCTGTCCCGCTGACCTCGTAACGCCGTCGCTGTGTGGCCCCCTGCTCTCCCGGGCGGCGTAACCCCATATGGATACTGCGCGGAAAACACGGCGGCTGGAATGACACTTTATGTGCCATGCGACATAGCCTGCTGAACATCTGTTTAACTTAACGCTCCTTTGGTAGGGGTGCATTAACATTTTGAGTATTTTCCTTCCCTCTTTTACAGTTGTGGAAATCTAGCATAGCAGGTATTTTTGTAGGTGTCAGTTCAAATGCGTGACAGAGAATCTGAGGAATAGGGTGGGATAGTGTTTTTCTTCAGCATAAACTGTTACCAGACTTTGAGTTTTGTCAGATATTTACGAATCCTGACCTGGATGAGCTTTTATTATGTACGGTTACAGCTGTAAGATTTCTGTGGTATATTATGGGCAGAGATGAGATTCTTCTATGTAGCTGTATCGTGTGAAAACAGTATGAAACTTCTGTATAGCCTTGTGCTATGATTGATTTTTGTGTGTTTATTTTTCTGTCATGAGGAAATTAGCTTTCCAACGAGTGTATTTACACTGATGATATTCTTTTAGAGAAATACATGCGTGAACTGCGTTGGTAGGTTATATTTAATGAAAAGGCTTCCTTGTTTTTCAGGTAGTTTTCAGTGTGTATTTCACTGCTGAATATAATGATGGGTGACAGGATGCTGCTGATGGGATAGCCCCACCTTCTGGGTAATCCTTGAATGAAATCATACTTGTGACCTAAGAGTTTTTCTGGAGACTCTACCTCATGATGTGCATTGTGAGTGCGAGTCTGTGTTGGAGTATCTTTTTATTTTGAGGGCTGGGGAGCGGCAAGATAATAGCCTTATCTGGAGACCTTCCTATTCAATGTCAAGATAGTTTTATCACATGCCCCTGTTTCAGCAGAACAATTTTTCAGTGTTAGCTTCTGACGTCTCAGTTCACTATTGTGGGGTTTTTTTTTATGCCAGCCTAAATTAAGGGAAGTACATTATTGCTTTTGAAAGCTTCATAAAAATAGGTTTCTTTTTTTTTTTTTTTAAGGGAGCCAAGTATCCCAAACCGAGGAGTAATCGTAGTGTGTGAAGTGATACCTGATATGTGTTTTGTGTCAAGTGCTACTTGATGCCGGGTGTAGCTTTTGGTTCAGGTTTTGGAGATGGCAGTGCTCATACTTAAGTTTTCATATTCAAGAAATTCACAAATTGTCTTCCAAATGGAAGCTTTTGGACTTGAAAAATATTCAGTTCTCTTGGTAGTAGATGGTAATACACAAGCAGCTGGTTTATATTAGTTAGCTTGCTGCTTCTGGGAGCAACTTGCCTGAAATTATGTGTGAGAAGCTACATTAGAGAGGAAAGACTTGGGAGAATGCTGTCTGAAGTCCTCTTGGCTTACAGAAGGAGCTTGCTATTTCATCTCATGTTTAGGTTTTAGTCTAGGGAAGACATTCAGCTTGTCACTCAACAACTTGTCAGCAATGTATCTTATGATTAGAGACTTGGCAGTCTTTAAAATTCATGGTGATACTCTGCAGGACATAGCTGGGAACCACCTGTGTTTTGGCTCTTGATGTGTTAGTTGAAACTCCTCCTTGAATTCCGGTGTCTGCAAGCTGCTTGCTCTTAGGAGATTGCTACTGTGATATGAATTGCTAATGTCTGAAATAACTGAATGCTGCTCAGGTCACCCTGGCTTTGGAGTATAACTGCAGTAATTGAAGTGTTTAAACTCTACCTTAAAGGACTTAGAGGGCAAGTGAGGATTCTTGGAGTGTGAGAGCGCTGAACAAGGCAGCTGCTTGGGTGAGGGCTTAGGAGAGATTTGTAATGGCAGTGTGTCTCTAGGTATGTTTTCAAGCCCTGCCACTATCCACAGCTTAACTGTCAAATATCCTGTGCTAAGCATCAAGAAGATTATGAACTGTTCAGTGTGTGCCCTGGATACACAGACGATTCAGCACAGTTTACATTTGGAAATACAGTTTTGTAACAGTTAAACGTAGAAAGATGAAGTAGGAGAGGAGGAAGAGGGCAGTCAAACATCCTTCCGTTCTTTTGCAACAGCTGCAGAGGTGACAGTTCTGAAACTGTCATCCTAAAAGCTTCATGTGTTAAAAGGCATATACTGATTTTCAGCATGTCTTTACAAAAACCTTACAATTTATGAGAAGCAGAATGTCCAGGGTTTTGCATATTGGAGGAAGGTAATACTGTTTTAATTGTTTCAAGTATAATTCATAAGCTAAATGGTACAAATAAAGGTTTTGAAAGGGGCATTTGTTGCTGAAAGTTTTATGGATTGTAAGATGGTTGTATTTTTGCATAGTAAAGAGGTTGAAGGGCTGGAAGCATATTTGAGGAGATAAATCTGCAACATGGACCCACAGTTTTTCCTCTATTCCTCTATTTTTCCTCTGGGTTAAAACCAGGCTTGAGAGTTTGCTGTAACTCACCTGGTGAACTATAAGCAAGTTTAGATGTTCGGGTTGATTTCTTTACAGACTGACCTTAGCTATCAAGACGGTGTAGGGCAATGTAAGCCAAAGGAGAAGCACTGGGTTAGGTGCTGGAAAGCACCTCTGACATTTAGCACTGCATCGCTGAACCATTTCCAAGAGCTGGGGAAAGTTACTGAGTTTCCAGTTCTTGTTCAGTATTTGGTGTAGAGAAATGCTTTGTTTCTGCTATGATTGTGCTTTCCCTCCTGGCTATTTTTATTGCCCTCCCTCTTCCTCCCTCTGCCGTTCACCTTCTGGCTGATGAAAGGGGTTATGCTAGCTGAGCAAGAAGTAGCTGACTTTTGCATTATTACTGTCAGCTTAAATCATGCAAGTTTTGAATGTGATACTCTGTGAGCCTGGTGATGGCAAGTTTGTCATGTCTTGAGGAGTAACCTTACGCTTGCTATGCTGGTAACTTTCTAGGAGCTTCTTTTCAGGCAAGAAATAAAGTGTTATTTTCTTATTTTGCTCTTTTCCCAATAAATGTTTTCTTTTTCTCTCTCTTTTTTTTAAGGGAATCACTATTAGATATTTACAGATTTTTTTTTTTTTTTTACTTGTATTAGAATTTTTTTTTGTGTTTTAGTTGTTTTTTGTAATNATTCTTCATTGGGTCTCATAATTTTTGTCAGGTGGGCTGTCAGTTACAGGGCTGACGTTCAGTTGCTATTTTGCATTTGCAGGTGGAGAAGGTAAGTTCTTGGCAACAGCCAAAATATTCTTCTGTTAGACACCATTCTATTCTTTTACTTATCTCCAGAGTTGCAGCTCCCCTTGTCTTCTAGCTTGAAGACTTTCTGACTGAACAAAGCAGAAAGTTTAAAGGTTCACAGCCTGCGAAAGTTATTCTAAGCAAACTTACTTACGCTAAAGGAATTCTATATAAGCGTTTTCTAACCAACTTCTGTAAGAAGCAGTATACCAAATAATTCAATAATCTAAGGCAGTCTATTCCCTAACAGTGGACTGGTGGTAATCGGCTGTATTACATAGTTGGCAAGCTGCTGTATAGGGCTTTGGTGCTTCAGCCTTCTGTGAAGCTTTATGTATGTCATTTTGAAAATCTGGCTATATACTGCAGTTTATCTAGTCGCATCAAAAAGTCAGTACTGTGCTATAATGCAGCAGTGGGTAAACTAATCAACTGACTTTTTTTGTTTCCTACTGTAAATATTTATAGCAAAGGGTACAAGGAAAAGGCAGTACCTAGTTTTCAGAAGTATTTTTTCTTTGGCTAGCAAAGGTTGTTAGCCTTTTCAGTTTATTTTGAATTTGAAAATTAGACTCTTTTCCACCAAAAACTCAGATTTTGTTTTTTCTTTCTACTTATGGGAGTTGCTTAGCTTTAGTCATTAGATCAATGGTTATTTTCTGCCATTTGTACATTAAGTCTTACGATTACATCTGGAAGACAAATATCAAGTATCTCTATTTTTTCTAGTATCTTGAAGAAACTTTTTCTCATAGAAGAAGCTCTTTTAATGTGCTTGTAGGTACCTTTCTATTTTTTGATGGCACTAAAAGCTTTTTGTACTGCTGCATATTGAAGTATTAGGAAGAGGTAACTGTTTAGTGTGTACTTGAAGCCGTTCTGTCCTAATTTACAATTTAATTTGAATCAGCTCGTACTGAAAATTGTCTCTCTCTGGGCTGTTGGCTGGGACTTTAGTTCCTATGAGATGCCCACTAAGTCAGATTTGGAATGGGGTGGGAAGTCTTATGTTTTTGCTTTCCAGTGCTTTCGGAAGAAGGTTCAGGAACTGGGCTAGGAAGAGGCAACTTCAGAAAACAGATTATCGCTCCCACGTTAGTTATAACTCTTTATGTATATGTGTTCTGTTTACTAGATTGTGGTTGAGTACAAGGTTGGATTTGCCAACTTGAAATTTAGTTGTGAAGCTTGGAGGATTTCCACAGGAGTTTTAAGTTGGGATTATAGATACCCAGAATTTTTATGTATTGCACTGTGGATTGAGTTTTCAGGATGCAAAGTGTTTTGTACAAATAGCATATATATATATGTATATATATATATATATACACAGTGTAACATTTACAAATAATTTGCTCAGCTGCTTACTTCCACTCTGATAAATAAGTACACAGAAAAGAAATTACTTGCTGTGCACTTGTTCATGGTTACTTTTTTTAACCTTTCAAATCAATAGTACCATGATGAGTTTAAGTGAAGTCTGTGCTCTGGCTTTGAAAACACCTTGGGAAGCATCTAGCTTTGGATACAAAGCGAAACGTGGAGATATGTATAGATGAACAATCTTACAGGTTTTGCAGACTTATTATGGTAGATATACACAATAAAACTGAAACTTTGTTTTGTCTCTTCAGGAATATAGTTTGATGTGATTTTTGCAACTAATTTGTTTATGATCATAAAATATCTCATTTTAATATATAGTGCACAAACTCAAAAAATAGGCCTTTCTTGCTATATAAAGTATATTAGTTAAGAAAATGAGTTTCTGGAAAAATAAAAATATAATATACTGCAAGGAGAACAGATTCAATAGTATCAGTGAACTGTGCATAGCCATACTTGTGTTTGATTTTTTTAGTTTCATTTGATAAGAAGATCTGTCTTCATTGGAATGTAGTTACAAAGTACTTTGCAGGAAAGTAGGAATGTCCTGGTATTAACCAGGGGAAATTTCAGAGATTTCAGAGGTCTCTGGCTTGCTTTTTTTTTTTTTTCTTTTTTAATTTCTTTTTGGGGGGGGAGGGCGGCTGGGAGTTGAAGAAGGTTTAAGAAAATAAAATAAAAAAATACTTTAAATTTTTTAGTTACACTTATCCTTCCAAGACAGACGTGTTCCCTGTTGAAGTGTTTTGGTCAGTTGAAGCATGTGAATTCTGTTTATTTAAACTGAGAATGTCTACCAGTTTCAGTAGCAGACAGATTATCTTTGTTTTCGCTGAGAGGGTTCTAATTGCAGGATTTTAGCATGAACACTGGAGTTTTTTTATCCTCGGGCTTTATCTGGCATGCTCTATACATGTTGTTTCTGAGCACCGCTGGTTTTGTGGCAGAGTCGTTTTGCCCTGTCTGACTGGTGCTGCGCCCTTTGCCTGCCACTAGCTTGCTGGATACTGGTAGATTTGTCTTTCATGGAGGTTGTTTGAAAATATACTTTTTGAGGAGATTTTTCGTTGCGTGAAAATGGGCTTGATGGCAAGACATTATGGTATTATTCCCAAATATAGGTATATATTTTAAATCTGTATATTAAAAACTTCCAGTTTCAATGAAAAACAAGAAGAAAAAAAAAGTGCAACCAGGAAAGCAAAGCTGCTGTTGGTTATAAGTTTTGAGACTCAGATGTGAGGTTACTGTGTGTTTAACATACAAGAATTTATTTCAGATGTGATGTTATAAAAATGGCAATTAAACTGTTTAGCACTGACGTATTGTAATGGTGACTGTGCCTTTTTTCATAGAGTATGGATTGGAGTTTGGTTTTATGCTTGCTGTCTTTGCTGTCCATTAGAGATTAATGGGAGATAAAAGGGAAAACAATTTACAGTGAATACACATAACTGCAGGTTTTGGTGCAGTAGAGCCATGCACCACTGTGCAGAGTTTAATTTGGTTTCTTCAGTTTTTTAAAGATGGTTGTTTGAAGCATGTAGGAATTCCACCTGGATGGTTTACAGTAAGTAAGGGGTATACTCACTTTCCTCTGGAATACATGTATCAGTTTAAGTACCACAATCTTAAAGAAGATGCAAAGAGAGCTATGTGGCAGTGCATGCAAAGTATTTGGTTAGTAGCGTTTTTTTTTTTTTTTTTAATTCCTTCTTTCCATTATTAGGTAGATAATGGGGAGTAAATTTGATTATTAGGTGGCTTTCTACTACGATATGAAGTTCCCAATGTTTGTGTGAAAATAAAAAAAGATTTCTCTAGGAGAGAAGACAAAACAAGGGAAGTGAGACAGGCACTGGCCTGATTTTAGAGAAGTAGATTTTTGTTTATTTTCTTATTTTTTTGAAACAGATTGCGTTTCAAGTTTCTCTTTCCCCAAAGCAGTGGATCAAGGATCACAAAAGTAAATGCATGCCTAAAATGGGAATGAGACACTGCTTTCTGGAAGAATCGGGAGCCAGTTTTGACTGTGGATCAGATACAGATAGGTGAGATCAAGGAAAACAGAGGGTTTTATTTGGTGTCCCTAGTGAAGAGCTTGGACAAGAAACATCATGAGTACTTGATGTGTGATCTTCAGGGGTTGCAGTAAGGGAGGAAACCTCAAACCTGGCATTCAGTAAAGAAAAGCCCAAATCTAGAAGTCTCTTCATTCACATGGAAAGAACTGGAGTTGAGGTTGTTTATAAAACAGGATAGCAACATCTGGATTCTGTGACCCTAGTCATAATCCCTTCATGTTTTCTTGCAGGGGCCCTGAGGTCCAGTCACCTGTGTAAGCAGGATGGTATTAGTGTTGATTATTAAGAGCACAGTAACAGAACTAATAACTCCTCTTTCCTGCCCCCCCCGCCCCCGCAGGTGGATATCCAGCTTGTGTCAGCGAAACTTCCTCTGAAACCTGTTACAATATCTGACCAGAACTATTGTTGGCTTGGGGAGGCTGAGCATCTTGTTGTTCTTCTAATGCATGTAAATCTACTTCATATTTAGGAAGATGATGTCCTTATGAGTCCTCTGTAGCCTAACAGGCACTCCCAGTAATGCCTAATAGACACGCTTGAATGTGAGGTCTTAACAAAATGGCACCAGTTTGTTTCTTCAGCCACTGTTTTGAGCAAAAGAAAATGGCTTTGTGATAGTGCTTGCCATTTTGTGCAGTAGCTTTGTGGTTAGAGTATTTATTGCGGAAGTAGGAGTCTGGGTTCCATGTTATTCCATTACATTTCAGGGCAGCCAAAACTTACATGAAAGGTCAATATTGGGGGGTATCGCCTGCCCTTTCCCAAGAGCTTTGCCAGTGAGTGGCAAAGTTTCATAGGGCTGAAAAGATGGATCAGCAGAGGAGGTGAGTCAGTGGTGTAGTGACAAAGAATTCACCAAGGAGGGATGAAAATACATGTCACATCAGGCATGTCTTTGTTTCTCTGAAGCGGAAGGAAAAGGTGAAAATTATGTATAACTTCCTTAAGTCAATTTAATTTATCTTAGTTTTGGTAGCATTATTGCAGTGAGTGCAGCTTTGCGATTTGGAACTTTACCTGTCCGGAGAAATTTCCTGTGAAGGAGCTGCCTGTTTCCCCTGTGCAGGTGGGAGGATGAAGGGTATAACATTCCACAGACAATGTGAAAAGGTGGGGAGAGAATGCACAAAATCCTGCATATATCAGCTTGAAGTTTAACTAGTCGACACTCCCTGCTCTCCTCTATTCCCCTCCAGCCTGAGGATCTTTTTTTTTAGTTGTCATTTTTTGTCTTTTAGATACAGGAGAACTGATGCTAATTTACCCTCAGGTCTACTACCACTGGCAGGCAAGTGGCATTAAATGTGTTTTAAAAGTATGTTTGAATTGAGATTCATGCACCTTCTGCCTTTACCTTTCTATTAATCCTTTGTTCAAAATAAGCATAGTATTAAAAGTTTTAAAAATAGTTTGGAAGTGGCTTTTGCATCACCTAATAAAATGTTAAAGAGAGATTTTATTACTTTAGTATGCATAAATGTTACACCATAGTTCTCTGGATTGCTGATATATGCATTTCTATCTGTTTTTCTCCCTGGTCCTTCTGGGTTTTTTTGCAGATGTTCTTGTGCTTTTTCTTATTTGCTTGTCTTTTCTCCTTGACCTAGAGCATTTGGTGCTTACTGAAATACTTTGTGGTGAATTTAGAGACAAAGAAATTAAGACCTTGCAGTTCAAGATAGTTCCAATCTGTAGCTGGCTCTGCTTGTATGGCAGTTCAGTACACTATAATCTGTAGACGCTATTGGCACTAGCAGACTGTTCATCATCTCTCTGACAGCGGGTCAGCGCTGCAAGCAAAACAGCACTTGGCTGCTTGAATCTAATATTTTTCCCCCAGTAGGACCTGCAACCTGATTTGAATAATCCAGATTTATAATTTGTGAAATGCCTGCGTTGTGGTGGACACAGCTATTCTCTTGTAACTATTCATTTTCTTTAAAGGAAGTCAAGATAGTTTACACTTGAAGGGTACTTGGACGTATCTAGGACACCTGTTGAGTCAAGCTGGACTTCTTGGGAAAAGCTGAGCATTTACCTCCTGGCTGCTGGGAAAAGGTTCTGCTTTCAGGTAAGTCTGGAAGTAAGCTTGCTTCATACTTCATCTGCTTTAGGCTTTTAGCAATGACAGAGTGGAATTTACCAGTAATAAACCCCTGATTATTTTATGTACTGACAATAAGGATTTTTGAGAAGTATTACAGATTTTTCTTGGGGGGAGGGGTGGTCTGTGTGTGTACTTGACTGAATTTCTTGCCTGTATATCCCAAGAGAACAAGTGCTTTGTCTTCATTCTCACCACCCGTATCTTTGTACATTATTTTTTCCCTTTCCTCTGTGTTCTATCTTGAAACTAACCACTGTGCCCTTTGAGAACACTGCTTTTGTTTTTGTTTTTTTTACAGTGGGAGTATTTGTCATTCATACTAGATCTCAAATGGAAGTGCTGAGGTTCAGTTAATGGTCCTGTAGACTGCAACCTTAATTGCTTGGAGGCACTGTTTGAGGAAGCAGTGTACCCTCAGGACACTACTCCTTAAAAGGATAGGAAAATTGAGTCCTTAGCACGATATGGTTTGTGTCCAAGAAATGTATTCAGGTCTTGCTTAAATAAGAACACCAAACACTCAATCTTTCTCACTGTGCCTCTAGTCCTAGTTATCCTAGTTATGAAATGGCAGTCAGCAATGGCAGTAAGTATGTTGTAGCATCTCACAACATTGTCAAGTAAGTTCAAAGAAGTGTATTTTCTAGCTTCAGCAAAAGCTTTGTTTGTTTAGATTTTGTCACAGACATGAAAATATTGTTTGTTAAGCAACTGGTATAAATTTCTGTTATTAGAATCAGCCTCTCTGAGTCTGGTAGGACTGAAGGCTGTGGCCTTGGCTTAAACCTTGACAATACTTCATCCTTATATTGCAACAATTTATTTTAAAAGCTGGGTCAAATAGACTGAAGAGAGAAGAGCTTGTGACAGTGTCAAGAAACGTAATTGATGTGAATTAACGTATTTAGTATTTCTAGTCTAGACACATGAAATACAGTAGTAGTATTTCGTCATTAAAGAACAAAAGATGTTGATAATTTGTAGTTATTTGATATCTTCCAGGTTGTCAGAGATGGTGATTTGAAGAATCAGATTTCCAATATGAACAAACTAAAAACATCGTCTGAAAAAAGGTAAATTTAAACCTATGGTGACTTCTCAACATCAAGCTATTTGAGATTTGTGAAGAAGCAGTCTTCATCTTAATAATAAGATAAATAAATATGACGTATGAGTCCTCAGTAAGAATGTGTTAGCTGATGTCCTGAAACACTGGAGGAGTCAACATTGATTAGCATAAAGTAGCTTCCAATTTAATAAATAACTTTTTAAATTGAAAGAATTTAGTTAGACATGTTCAAAGATAAAACATACATTAAATTTAATTGAAACCGTTATCAGTTAATCACTTTATGCAAATATTGGCAAAACATAAAATGATTTCTACTGAAGGAATTAAAGGACAAGTATATAATACTGTGTAAGAATCCATGAATTTGTCATAAGATTTATGTCATTGTCCAGCAATCCTGCAATCCAACACACAGCTAGGACAAAAAAGAGCAAGATTACAGAAGATTTCAAGAGTTGAAAAGTTGCTTTATTATTTTAATGTTACCTTGTTTTAGCAAACATTTGAAAACGTTATGAGATTATCTATGGAAGGCAACATGTCCATTAAGCATCAGGAAACTATTGAAAAGTCAGTTGAAAGTCTTTTCAGTCTTACTATTTTCTTAAGCTAGCACAGGTTACACCACCTCCTTAAATCAAACCATCTGATCAGATTTAAAAAAAAAAAAAATCCAAAGGTGGCAAAATAGGGAATTTTGGCTGCAGTCTTAGTTCTCTGAAATACCAATTATTTTCTAAATGAGTGGATGAATTTGCATGAAGGACATGCTCTACTGCATATTCGTTTTATGTCTTTGCGTGGATTTAAAATTTGAATTTAAATACTTGCATGTAGAATCATCTTTGCTTTTGCCAACATTAACAGTGGAACAGCTTGGTATCAGAGACTGGTTGGTCCTGTTTGGTTGAGAGATGGATGAAAAGAAGTAGTAAATACTGTGTTACATTTTCTACTTAGGGCATGTTATTTCCTTGGGCATTATGATAAGCAAAGTCAAACTCTCCATCAGCAATGGGTATTCTTGGAAATACTACTGATCATAATATGTAAAGTACACTATCACAAAGAATATTAGATATTTGCAGAGTGGTTACTTAAGTGCTGTTTGTTCTTCTTCAGTTATTGAATTAAAATGAAAGTTTCCATCCCTGCAATTCAAAACAGTTGTTCCCTAAGTCATGAATAAATTATGGTGAATTTATTGTACAGAGATAGCTCTGGACTAATCAAAGTATCAGCTCTCTAAAGATTATTTGGTAACCGTGGAACTAGTTGAGGAAAAAAAGAATGGACATGGTTTGCATTGGAATAAAATGAAAACAAACTCCCGAGAAGCCCGCCTCCTTTAGAGTAGTTTTTAAAGGCTGTGACATGCTGAAATACAGGAGGCCTGTTTGCTGTGGGGGAAGAAGATGCTCCCTGGTATGTTGGTGTGCTGACCGACTGCAAACAGCAGTTTCAGAGGAAGGAGGTGCAGTTGGGTAACTGACGGTTTCTGATTGCTTCATTTGACTGTTTTCTTTTGGAAGGATTCTTGCAAGACGAATAGCCAAAAACTGTTCTAAGATAACTGAATTTTTGAGCTGCTGTGACAGCCATTAGAGTTACCATTGTGAGCAAACACTTAGAAAGGTGTAATGATGTGTTATAGCATTTGCGTAGTGGAGGTAGTGTACAGTGAGTAATGGAGAGCTGTGAATCTAGCACTTTTTCATAATCAGAGTAAGAATGCCTAAAGCTTTTGGGAGCTGATGGGACTGGAAGAAATGTCCCTGCAGTGAGGGAATGTTCTTTGAGAAGATGTTTTCTTGTTGAGGGAGTTCTGTTTCAAGTGTGAACCCCTGAAGTCCCATGTTCCTCACTGTCTCAGCAGTTACTTCCTCTGTATCTACTCATAGCTTTCTTAGTCGGAGAAGGAGGAAATCCACAAAGCTCTCTGGTTAGCTGGAGTGATGCTATATGCTTTGGCAACAGTTGAGAGGAAGAGCAAGCCTGTTCATGCTTCCTTTCTGCAAGTGAGATAGTGGTGTGAGGGGCGTTTTGAGCTATGGTGTTTGAACGTAGGATGGGGAATGAGTTTCGTGCCTACAGAGACATGCAGTATATGGCATCAAATAAGCCATGTAAACTTCACTTTAGGATGCTCAAAGAAAGTCTAAATCCATTCCAGAATAACAACTATTGGTTGTCTTCAGAACTCATGAGGTTTGGGTTAAGTAGTGAAAGACAGAGATGGCAAACCTAGCGGTTGTGTCCGTGGGAGTCAAGGAGCAGAAACTGAGTAGCTGTAGGTCAATGATTTTCTATTATTTGCACAGAGGATCATGGAAGAACAAACCAAATGGATGAGGCTGCCAACAGTCAAAGGTGGTTTGAGTTGTTCTTGAAAATGCATCTAATTTTTCATGTGTGAGAGAGTAACAGGTCCCATGAGCCAGACGGTGGCATTAAAATACAACATATGTGTTCAAAGCTTTATTAACATATGGATTATGAGAAGGGATTGTAGGGATTATGCTTTACTTTTACAAAGGAAGTAGTATTTCAGCAACCACAACGGATTTATTCTACATCAAAAGATGCTTTAAAATCAAAATCTATCAAATAATTGAGAAGGTGGTATACTTCACAATATAAAATTATTTTTATTTGAGTTCTGTAATAAGTATAACCATTTTTATTAGTGATATTAACATCTTGTAAGTGTCTGTAACCTGAAGCTATTTTTTGCTTCTGCTTCTCATTTAGATGTCAGTGTGGAAAAATAAAAATGGTGGAAGCAGTTTCCTCAGCAGCTGTTGTACCAATTTACTTTCACAGCAGTACATCCCTTGCCATCAGCTACTTTTTTTCCTTGATTTTAACATTTTTGTCCACATCTAAACGAATTATTTTAGTAGAGTTAACTCTAAGTGTGAAACCTTTTTGCAGATGTAAAGTATATATCAAGAAGTAAACTCCTCATTGTTATAAACAAAACTGACAGTATTTATAAAACTGATGTTATATACTTTAGTTTTATTGCAGATGGTCAGAACAGTATGTGTGTAAAATGAATTATTGTTGATTATTTCAGGACTCTAATGGTACAAAAGTGAAGTCAAGATAGTTAATCCTTGGAAATCATTATTTCCTCTAGCTAATTACATGACTATAATTCAAATATTAAACATTTGTCTAAAATTTACTTTCACATGGGAATGTGAATCTCAAGACTATTCTGAAAAATTGTTATGATCTAAAACTGGAAAGCAAACAGAACAGTTGCTAGACTGACTCTGTTTTGAATACTATAAATATTTACATTTATTCTTTCTCTGCAATCTACCTATCTATATTAACATGAGGTTTGAAATTGTTTCTTATATTAAAATACATTTTCAAGGCAATTTTATGATGTCAGGCCAAAATAACCTTGTGTGCAAAATGAATCCAGACTCTGATGATAGCTTTGTACATATTACAAATTTTTTTCTTCAAAATGGTGTTCTTTTTCTTCAGCTGGTGGTTGCTGGTTTGCTCACTTAATGAATTATAATCTTTTCTTTCGCTTCAAAACACCAGTCTGTAGGACAAGCAGTCTTGTGGCCAGAATGACAGGTTTGATACAGTATCCTGATACTTAACATGAATTATACTAAATGTAAGTTATTGTAATTGATATAGGTAAAGAACATTTGTACCTATATCTGGATTTTATTTGCTGCAACTGATTTCTCTGTTCACAATTACTCTTGAGGATGTTATATATAATTAGTCTGCTGCAATGCAGGCTTTGTAAAATCTGTAAATTTGCCAGAATTAAGGAAAATTCTGACTGTTTTCCAATCGAGATAAAATATGAAGGTGAATTAGCCACTCCCCTTACTCTGACATGGGATTTCTGTTGTTAGTTGTTTTTTTCTCTCATCTAGACGGAAAAACGAACGTAAAAAATCTTTCTTGTAGTATTTCTGCCAGTTCTCGGACTACATCTTTGCTGTCACAGCTGGAGAAGATCAATTTGGACTCTCTATCAGGAGAAGCAGACAATGCCAGATATGTTACCTCAAAGATCCTTCATCTGGTTCAGAGTCAGGGTAAATGTCTACATTTGTGGTTTCAGTAGTTTTCCTTGTGAGCCTTCCTTCTTGAATTTCTCCCTTGCTAGACTTTTAATTTTTGTTTCTGTTTGGTGAACTTGATTATCCATCTGTTTTTGTCACTGATTGTTGAAAGCACCTGTTTAAGGCCATGTTTAATGCTATCTGGGATGGTATTCGTTACACTGAGTAAATTTTGTATCATCAGCTAGAATTTAACTAAAAGTTCACAGTGTATATATGAGAAGTAGAGGTAACTGGAAGAGAGCTTTCTTACAGATTTTTTCCTGTACATGTTTTTTTTTTCTAGGGCATGACAAGATTGTTGAACAAGTGAAAGCAAAAATGAGTTTTAAAATCACTTAAATATTTTACTTATTTTAGTTTTATGTACATATATGCAGTTTTTAATAGGTTTTATTATTTGCAGTGTAGATTTTCTGATCAATCTGTGTATGAACACATTTTTTTCCTTCAAGCTAGTATATTAAAAGAAAAATGGTCTTTTTCCTACTGGCAGAAAAAACTAGGAAGGAGATGACTTCTAAGGGCTCCACTGGAATAGACGTTATCCTGTCAACTCTAGAGGTAAAAACTTTTAATTTGTGTGGTTGCGGGTACATAGCAAGCTTTCATTCTATCTTTGGGCTCCATATTATTAAATTGTTGTTATCCTAGCTGGTCTCCAAAACTTTCGTAGGACTCTAATGATTTGATATGGTCTTTAAGAATTTATCTCCCTTTATTTTTAAATATTTTAAGAAATTATTTGGCAACTATCAGTTCTAATTAATATGCTATACTACAAACTTGATTTTAATTGGTTTTGTGATTCATTCAGGCTTCGCACTGGGATGGTTAGCTGAGTGGCTACATTTAAGTTCTGTTTGATTTAGTGGTGGTAATTTGTCTGAGCTTTAAGTATCTAAACCACTGTATTCAACTTCTACATTTAGCAAAGAAATCTCTGTGGTTTCTCTTGCAGAATACAAAAGATCCTCAAACTATTCTAAATATATTGAATATTCTCATTGAGGTAGTCTCAGTTGGTAAGTTTTCATTAAGAAGCAATTTGTGGTTGTATTCCTGTATTCTTCTGCAGTCTCTGGGGATCTTTTTGTGTGTGCGCATGTATTTGGTGGTGGGTTTTTTTGTTCGTTTGCTTGTTTCCAACGTTGACTAAAGCTGATATATATGCAGAATAAAAAGATCGTAAAGACTGAGGTCACCTTTCAAATAATTATATGCAAATAATTTATGTTGCTCTAAGTCTAAGTCCAGCATTTTCTTGTATAGTATAGTCACATATGAAGAAAATATTGCTGTTCTAAAGAATTCCTTTATGATAACTAGAGCTTAGGTACTTAGTTGTTCTTTAGCTTTGGAGAAATTGGTTGAGTTTTAATTTCTAGGTGGTGGTCGGAGAGCAAGCGTCTTGGTCACTAAAGGAGGGACACAGATCTTATTGCAGCTGCTGTTGACTGCTAGCAAAGACTGTCCACTAAATGAAGAATTAATGGTGCTTCTTCATACCCTTCTTGCAAAAATTGGTCCAAAAGGTGATAATAATATACTTAAGTAGTATTGCTTAATACTTTACAGTTTTATACTTGAAACTTAAGAAAAAAATTCTTTCTATTTTATAAACATCCATGTATTCAAAATTGGTAGAGGAGCATAAAAGGGGAAGTAAAATAGAGGGGAGGAAAGGATGATGAAAAGTAGATACGCAGAGTTGACATTATGAGTAGAAAGAATTCACAGTTCATTTTATTTTTATATTTTGATAATGATTTCAAAATTAATGTGATTGATTTTGTATTTCTTTCATGTCAGACAAAAAGATTGGCATGAAAGCAAGAATTAATGGTGTCTTAAACATATCACTGAATTTAGTGAAGCAGAATTTGCAGAACCACAGGCTGGTATTACCATGTCTTCAAGTATTAAGAGTTTACTCAACTAACTGTAAGTATTGCAGATAATTATTTTCTTTCCCATGTGGTATGAAAATTTTTACCTAGATATGATAAAAAAATGGGTCTAAATGCTTGTTTAATGTTAGATGTTTAAAGTAATTATTTTTATCTGAGAATTTGCTTTTTATATAAAATATTTGAATTCTAATGAAAGCTGTGAAGCATGTTTATACTACTTGTGTTACTTTGGTTTTTGTTCAGTGTGTGTATATTTATTTATATTTGAGATTGTTTTAACCAGTGCTATTGGATGTGTGACATTTTGAGTAATCTAATTTGCGTAAATGCTGATGCTTTAAGATTAAAAAATGCTAGTGTTGTGTTTGCAAAAGCACTTCAAATTAAATAATTGTTCTCTTTATTATTAATGGGTTTTTTTCTTTTTCTTGTTTTATTTCATTCTTAGTTGCTAATTTAAAACTTGGTTCACAGAGGAAATATTTTATTTCTTTATTTAACCTTTCCTTTGTTTTTTGTGTTGAAGTGCCCTACTTTTGGGCTAATAGTCTACTGCAAGAGCCTAACTCTGTCTCTGGGCAGGCAGTAGGAAGTTGATGAAAATTGTATGGTTCTCGTAGTATCTCTGCTGTCTGCCAGGTGCTCGTAAGTTTATTCTTTGAGCTCAAAATGGCCATTAAGCCTCTTAAATAAGTGGAAGAAATTAAAAACATAACTACATTCCTCCCAAGAGAATTGATTTGATGATCTGTAAGATTATGTTTTTAGGACATTCACAGGAGCACATGTAATTCATAAAGTCCCAATAGTTTTAAAATGTGGAAGGTTTGAGGTGCGGCCTTGCCAGTGCTGAGTACAGGGGGACGATCATTTGCGTAGTCCTGCTGGCCACACTAGTTCCAGCAGAAGCCAGGATGCTGTTGGCCTTTTTGGCCACCTGAGCACACTGCTGGCTCATGTTCAGCCACCTGTCAACCAGCACCCCCATGCCCTTTTCCCCCAGGCACTTTCCAGCCACTCTTCCCTGAGCCTGTAGCGCTGCCTGGGGTTGTTGTGACCCAAGTGCAGGGTTTGTTTCAACCTGACCTTGTTGAACCTCATACAACTGTCCTCAGCCCATCGATCTGGTCTGTCCAGATCCCTCTGTATGGCCTTCCTACCCTCCAGCAGATCAACACTCCCACCCAACTTGGTTTCACCTGCAAACTTACTGAGGATGCACTCAATCCCCTCATCCAGATCATTGACAAAGATATTAAACAGAACTAGCCCCAATACTGAGCCCTGGGGAACACCATTCATGACCGGCTGCCACCTGGATTTTGCTCTGTTCAGCCACAAATTTTTGGGCCTGGCCATCCACCCAGTTTTTTACTCAGCGAAAAGTGCACCCATCCAGGCCATGAACTGCCAGGAGGATGCTGTGGGATACAGTATCAAAGGCTTTACTGAAGTCTAGGTAGGCAACATCTACAGCCCTTCCCTCATCCACTAAGTGGGTAACCTCATCATAGAAGGAGATCGTATTGGTCAAGCAGGACCTGCCTTTCATAAGCCCATGCTGACTGGGCCTGATGGCTTGTTTGTCTTGTATATACCATGTAATGTCACTCAGGATGATCTGTTCCGTGAACTTCCCTGGCACCACGGTCAGACTGACAGGTCTGTAGTTCCCTGGATCCTCCTTTCAGCCCTTCCTGTAGATGGGCATTACATTTGCCAACCTCCAGTCAACTGGGACCTCCCTGGTTAGCCATGGCTGCTGATAAATGATGGAAAGTGGCTTGGTGTGAGCACCTCTGCCAGCTCCCTCAGTACTTTTGGATGGATCCCATAGACTTGTCTCTGTCCAAGTGGTGTAGCAGGTTGCTAACCATTTTCCTTTGGATTACTGGGGCTTCGTTCTACTCCCTGTTCCTGTCCTCTGTCTCGGAGCTGTGTAGCACAACTGTTCTGTTAAAGACTGAGACAAGGCATTTAGTACCTCAGCCTTTTTGTTGTCCTCTGTTACTGTGCAAGTCATAGAACTTGTTAGACTTGAAGTTTTAGAAACCCTGCTGTCTTGATAAACAGTGAGATTTTTGTAGAAGGAAATTATTTTTCTAGTGTATCTTACAACAAAAAGAGCAGAAGCAAGCATTGGAAGTAGTACATTATTTTATTTGTGAAGGTTGAGGTTTCTTTTTTGTCTTTTTCAAGTTTTATCAGAATTGGATTATCACAGTAATTATATGCGGAGCAGCATCTGTTTGTCATTGTATGTGTTAAAGCGCAAACATGTCTAACATGATTTGTACTTCAAAATTAACTCTCATGGATTTTAGTTTGAGTATTTTGATCCATTTTTTTCTTTTGCCTTTCTTATTACATTATCTTAAAATGGATTGCTTTTAACTCTTACAGCTGTAAATGCAGTGTCTTTGGGAAAGAATGGAGTAGTAGAACTGATGTTTAAGATCATTGGCCCTTTTAGTAAAAAGAACACAAGCCTTATGAAGTAAGTAATGTCTCTTTAATATAGTATATGGAAAAATGTTAGATGCATTTCAAAACTTAAATGTAAATGAAAAAAATTAATATCAGATAAATCAAATGCAATTCATAATTGGAAAGTTAAAGTGAAGGGAGGTGGGAAGGAGAAGCACAAATCTTATGGTTTAAATTTACCCAGGAGAGTAACACAAAATATGAGAATGTCTAACTATAGTACTGGCGAAAGAATATAAATGTTATTTTTTTGTCTGTAATATTCCCCCTCCCTTTTTTTTTTTTAAGTGAATTTAGTATAAAAATAGATAAGTGGATCTAACTGGAGGTAGCCCTTTGTACAATACCATCTTCTGGAAGGACATATCTGCAGAAAACTGAATTTTTCATCTGGTTAGCAAAATGATAATCTCGTTCACATTCTAACTTCAGTACAAAAAATAGTGGTGTGTTATCTAAATCTCGTATTTGTTGTCACTGGAATATCTTTAAAAAAAATGCCCTGTCTCTTTAAGCCCCAGCTAAAATTAGACATATGAACTATCTATTGCATGATGTGAGTAATCATGATATCCTTGTTTATGGCCTAAGATCAGATGCGTGAAGTCTATCTTTACAAAGAGGGTAAAAATAAGTATATACATTTTCTAGTTGTACATCTTGAGTTAACTGAGGCAAGATCTTTGTGTACAAGAAAAATCCTACACTGTCAATCTTGTATTGTAGTACAGATTGATTAACATTACTCCTCAATATAGTCATATGCTGCCAGTTTTGACCTACAGTTTTCTAAAGTAGTGTGTTTTACTTTGTGGAAGTACTTGTTCTGCTGCTAATATAAAAACGTGAGTTTCAGAAGTATCTCATCCATTGAGTATGGTCCATAAACATACATTGTCAATTACAGTGTTTTTTTTGAAAAGGCTGAAAGTTTGTCAAGCCATTGCATTGATATTTTTAACTTGCACCATCCGACTTCAGATATAGTGGAGATGCATGCTATTTTAGTAAAATCAAATTTTAAAAGCAAAGTCTGATACAGTGCACCTAGGAAAACATGAGAATAGATGCCAAATAAATCTGTTAGCAGTAAATATTTTGTATAGCTTCACAGTGTTGTAGATTAAGCTTACTGGTTGGTTGTTGTTTTGACTTTTCTTGTTATGTTGACAGGGTTGCTTTAGACACACTTGCTGCATTGCTAAAATCAAGTAAGTGTTTGACTACAAGAAACTGTTTGTTTAGTTGAGATATATATGCGTGTATACATATACACAGAATAAAACTAATATTAAGTCTGTGGCCAAAACAAAATCAAGGCTAGGAAATTTAGAAATAAGACTACAGTTTCATCTGCAGTCTCTGGTGCTTTAAAATTTGTGTGGTATATACATATATGTTTAATAATTAGTTACTATCTCTTCAGTTATGCAGCAGAAAGGCTGTGCTGCTTCTGCATAACTGATCTGGATCCAAGGTGGAAAAATAACCTTTCACAGTTACTCACTTCAGCCCTTTAATAATGGATAGCGATAGCTTAACTCCAGTGCATCTTCTTTATATATGCATCTGAAAATATCTGCAGGGGAAAATACGGGGTTTCTGTACATTTCTGAGTAATTTGGTCTTGAGACCCAATGACAAGTCTGTCAGTTATGCTCATGAAGTGGAACCAAGGGTAACAAAATGATGCTTTGTTCCCAGGCATTGGCTATCTTGGCTGCCAGCAGTGGGTTCTGACAACTCTGCAGATTTTGCACCAGTATTGTAACTGACGAGGCAATTAAAAACCCATTATCTCCAAACAGTTAGATAAAAGCAACAGCATTCCTAGTAGTTTTAGTGGAGTTGAAGGAGAACTGAGGCTTGATTAGCTTTGCAGGAGACCATTTCAGACAAATGACAGGAAACTTTGTACCGATTGTTGCAGGATGCTGAGTTTTCTTATGTGTCATCAGTGTGATACCTTGGTTTTACAGATTTATGTATTTACTGGTTTTGGAATTTCTCCTTGGGAAATTTAAGGAAAGAAGTATTTCCAAATTATTGTTAGTATTCTGTAAATTGGCAGCTTTAATGTTGGGGAAAGAAATTAAATGTTGAAAAAGTGTGTCTTTAAAACAGGAGTTCTTGTACATTTATTTTGAGATGTATTACCGAGTTGTGAGGAGTTTCGACATTGTAACTTCCTACATGTTATATAAGTAAAGCTTTTCATAAAAACACTGATCTCTGGTGTGTAGAGTCCAGTTGTCATACTGATTGCCCAGTGTTTGGGGTAGAGATATTTTGAGTTTATCAAATTTGAGTGATAGTTGCTGCAAAACTGTATGGATTACAAGTGATAGGTAAGAAGTTTGTTTCAAATCTTGTGTCTACACACAGTGTGTGTGCATAGAGATAGATATGCTTTTTTTTTTCCTTTTTTTAAAATTTGCTAGCTGATGGTATCTTACAATTAACTTTAAGTGTAATGTGAACTGTTCTGCAAACCATGAAAATCACATGCAATGTTGGTCTGAAGAATGAAGTGTGGACTACTGGCCTCAGTTATTCAGTCATTTCTGTTTAGGTTGATGTAAAATTCTGCTAATCATGACTAAAATGCTACTTAAAATGAAACAATTCAGTTACTTGAGTAACAATAGTAATTTTAACATTGATCTGAAAACAGTGGTGAAGTCCGTTGGAAATTTTTAATTTTCTTTCCTAACTTTTTTTATAAAGAAACAAATGCCAGGAGAGCAATAGACAAAGGATATGTGCAGGTGCTTTTAACGATTTATATTGATTGGCACCGTCATGATAGTCGACACAGATACATGCTGATACGTAAAGGAGTTTTACAGTGCATTAAAAGTGTTACAAGTATCAAACTGGGAAGAAAAGCATTCATTGATGCCAATGGGATGAAAATTCTTTACAACACTTCACAAGTAAGTTTATCCTAGTTGGGGTTTTTTTGTTGTTGTTTTTGCCTCTTTGGCTTTAAAAACAGATCCTGACCTCAAATTTGTTCTTGTATGATATTCATGGTCATTCCTGATTACGGGGCTAAAAATTATTTTCTGTACTTGACTAAAGCAGAATGAAAGAATACAGAATTAAATTCATATTTGATATTATTTGGCTGTGACTATCTCTGGGAGGGACTGTTGAACATAATTTAGAAAAACTGAGGGGGAATGTTTTTATTTAGAAGTTTGGGTTTTTAAAAAAAGTGAATTTAAGTTGGTGTAAAATCTTCGGTCCTTCAAAGGAGATACTAGCAAAATTTATTGTAAACAAAATACTTTGCTATTAGTGAATTCTAGAAATCTGTAAAAGAAATGTCATTTGATTATTAGTTTGAGAGATACTTTTCTGTTGTCTTCATTATTTTCCTGTTAATAGGAGTGCCTTGCAGTAAGAACTCTTGATCCTCTTGTCAACACATCCAGCCTAATAATGAGAAAATGTTTTCCTAAAAATCGTCTTCCTTTACCAACTATTAAAAGTGCTTTCCATTTCCAACTCCCAGTTATTCCTACCAGTGGTCCTGTGGCTCAGCTGTACAATTTGCCTCCTGACGGTATGGTAATATGTATTTATGTTTCCAAGGTGTAAAATATAAAAAGGGAACTAAAATGTGATGTTTCTCAAACTCTGAAGTGTAGAGCACAGACTGTACATGTTAGTCTACAAACTTTAATGGTCTCTCTTTTTAGCTCACCATATACATTCTCCTATGTGAAATGTAACATAGGTACATCCTGTTTTACAGGAGCATATATTGCTTGATTTCTGTGTCACTCTGGTAAACTAGATGTAGTGAATTCAGATTAACATGTGCCGTTTTAAGCATTTTTTTTTTTCTTTTTAAGTCGTTGTGGTTATTCCTTTATTTGCATGGTGAGAAAAGTAGAGCTGCCTTCTTGGACTGGTGTGGTCTCTTAGGCAGCACTTGTCTGCAAAGCATTTTTATGGTGCTTTGTAGAAAATAAATTCATCCTATTGTGAACAGCTTGCTTTATTTTTGGATGATTAGTGGTTAATGTATTTTCAGATATGGTGAAACAACTTGGTACCTGGGTAAGCAACTGATGAAGTTGCTGTCAGAAAGTTACTCTAAAATGAAGAGGCAAAGTCAGACTCTATAATATCTTCTTATTCGCAATATCTCCTGAAACAAAATGTGATCACAGTCTGAAAAAGACAGCTATCTGATTGGGGTTCATACGGGTCAGATTCAAACTGCAGGTGTTTAGAGTTCATTTTGTCTTGAAAATAGAAAATAGATTCAGAAGTGTGTTCCAAAATCCACAGAAATTAAACCTCTACTTAATACAGTATTTTGGGTACTCCGTAAGTGACAATCAGCAAATTTCCTGCATGGAAAACACTCTTTCAGAACTCATAACAAAAACCCCTGGCTGTCAGACTGCATGAGATACCCAGAAAAAGATAAAATTTTCCACTAGTAAGCAGAACCTGTGTCAGAATAACCAGTTAATGTCCACTTCCACGAATTAGGGAGATAGCCCAATTCTCATTAGTCATGTGTAACAATTAGTTTGCTTCCTCTTGTTTTTCTTTGTTGAGAAAGGAGGAAGTCCTAGATCTTTCAGTGTTCTGTGTCTCTAACTCTAGTAGAAAGTAGTCATTAGTATTCAAATAGTTCCACATGTCTGAAAAATAACATCTTGCTGTACGCTTTGGAGATAATCTGAAGTTCCCAACCTGTCTATGCTAGGCAATTGTAGTGACCGCTCTTGAGTATTTTCCTAACAGGTTGAATCTCCAGTGATGTGTTTTTGATTGNTAGGCCCCATTTAAACAAGCCAAAAAAGGTGGAGAGGGTGCTCTGTCCCACTCTTCTCTTATACTGGGCCAGTACTAGTTCATATGACTAACTGCTGCTGAGACTTGAGGGTTTGGGGCTTTTTTTTGGCACGGTCGTTATTACTTTGGGAAAATGTGTCAGAGTCATCTCATTTTGTGTGGACTTCGAGCTGTGCTGAGATGTTCTTGGCATGTCCACATTTTGAAGTATTTTTAATGGCCATCTGTCTTGCTGATTTGTTTGTTTGTTTGGGTCTTTTGGGGGAGGTGGGGGAGGTGTTGGATGTTTGTTGGTTTTTCTTTTGTTTAAAGCAGAAATCTGTGTTTTGACTTAAAACTGAGTGGAAATGTAATAAACTGAGTCTCCAGTATTGTCAAACAAGCACTTTGTTTTGTAAATCTGGTAATAGTAATTAGCGTTTACTAGTTGGTTTTCCCAGTTTTCTCAAGTGGTAACTAAAAAAGAAAATAAACCCAGAACACAGAAAATTTTTTTGAGGATATGTGTTGCAGTAGATGTATAATCTGCCTTATAAAACTTTTTTTTACCATAGTGGATGATGTAGTAGATGAAAGTGATGATAATGATGATGCTGAAACAGAATCAGAAATTGAAACCGAAAATGATGATGACAAGGACCAACATTTTAAGGTTGGTATGAGACAAAAGTAATACACAAAACTCAGGCATAACAGTTATTTATTTTATTTAAATCGATTGAGTTGTGTATACAGACATATGTTTTAAGTGTTAGAAGGACCTTGAGGAGGTTTTCAGGGCAATTTCTGAAACTAAAAAAACCTCATGAAACTTAAGGAAGGTGGATGTTTCTTGAAAATATCAACCTTTGTTGATCAGGTTTCTTCAAGAGTTTTATCAAAATCTGTTTGCTTCACACGTGGTGTGTCTGGAGTATGGTGGAACAGAACTGCATACTCTTTTAGCAATATTCTGTTGTCGACGTGTTTTTCAGTCAGCTTGCTATTCCCACCTAAGCTGCTCAGTATGTAGGAACTGCTCTTTTTCCATCACTTTGGACTGGGATTGATTGGGTTAGTGTTTCAGCAAGGTAGCTTTGAAGTTCAGCGAACTGTAGAGGTAGAGATAAGACCTTTGATGGTTGTATCACTTTGAGAATGTCTTGTTCTGCTCTCCAGCTGCCAGTCAGGACATGAAAGGACACTTAGTCAGGACTGCCGTATTCTGTATTTCTATGTTACAAATATTCAGGAGTCAGCTGAATTGCCTGTCCTTGGACTGGAATGATAAATATTATTCAAGGATCTCATGAGCCCTGATGAGGGGAGTATCTTCCATAGAAACAGTTATTCCTTTGTCATTGCAGTCAGATGAAATCTCCATGTTCCAGGTTGCAATAGTTGGATTATGCACAGATCTCATATAAAGTGCAGTCTGATGTCTGTGCATAATAAACGTAGATGAAAGCAAGAAAATTGAGATGTTTTTATTATTTCTGTTGAAATGAAGGCATTGACATGCTTAAGAAACTGAGCTGCTTTAACCTTCATGGAGAAAGATACAGTTCAGCTAATTTTAAAATAGTGATATTCAGCTTTTAAAGCATCACCATGTCAAAAGTAAAAGGTGGATGTAATTATTTCAGAAGTTCATTTGTTCTGGATGCAAAATTAATTTGTTCTGGTGCTCTTTCAGAATGATGATATTGAGACTGATATTGATAAACTGAAACCTAGACAGGAATTGGGAAGACCCATAGAAGAACTGAAAATGTATGAGCAATTTTTCCCAGAACTTTCAGAAAACTTTCAGGTAAAGTATATGATTCTCAGCACATTCCTCATAATGATGGGTTAACTCTGGAATACACGTCGACATTGTTTTTTGGGCGGATGGTTCCTCTAGCCAACAAATGAGAGTCTGCAGTTCTAGAGCTACATACAAGAGTGCTATATAGTGAGCTGTTCAGTTAAATGTTATGGGTTACTTTAATCGGAGGAGGGGACTGTGGGAAGATATAATGGAAAACTGTTTTCTGATGTCTGCATGGCCAGCCTGCTCTCCTTCTATGACAAGGTGACCCACTTAGTGGATGAGGGAAAGGCTGTGGATGTTGCCTACCTAGGCTTTGGTAAAGCCTTTGACACTGCATCCCACAGCATTCTCCTGGAGAAACTGGCAAGTCGTAGCCTGGATGGGTGTACTTTTCGCTGAGTAAAAAACTGGCTGGATGGCCACGTCCGAAAAGTTGTGGTGAATGGAGTCAAATCCAGGTGGCAGCTGGTCATGAATGGTGTTCCCCAGGGCTCAGTATTGGGGCTAGTTCTGTTTAATCTCTTTATCAATGATCTGGATAAGGGGATCGAGTACATCTTCAGTAAGTTTGCA
>VWYH01007894.1:14005-31572 GCA_013399365.1 Pampusana beccarii
TTCAGGCTGGACATGAGGAAGAAATTGTTGGCCCTGAGGGTGGTGAGAGCCTGGCCCAGGTTCCCAGAGAGGTGGTGGCTGAACCATCCCTGGAGACATCCCAGGCCAGGCTGGACGGGGCTCTGAGCAACCTGAGCTGGTGAAGATGTCCCTGTCATGGCAGGGGGGGAGTGGGGGAGCTGGGAAGGTCCTTCAACCCAAACCAATCAACGATTCTACGATCCCTACCATTGTGCTGCTGCCAGAGGGACCTCAGCACGCACCATGGCAAACTCAACACTGTGGCTGACGTCCTTGTCCCTTCTTTTCACACGGCCACCTGCACTTTCTCCCTTGCTGCCGATAAACTGGAGCGCTACCTTTATGAAGAAAGCCTGGGACCCAGCCGTGTCACCTGCAAGCCCACCCATCCTTGTCTGGATGGTTGCCAGTGCACCCTAAGCTCTTGGCTGCTCTGACGCAAGTTAAATTCTAACGGAGCTGACAAACCTGAAAGATCATTTCAAACCACAACCACTTCAAACTCAGCCCGCTTCAGCCCGTGACCTCCTTGGCAGGACCTCCCTTCAGCGTGGCAGCCCAAACAGGAGCTGACAGGGCTTCGAAACCTTTTGAACCGGCACTCGGGTTCCTCGGGTGCCGCGGGGAGGATTTCTCGGAACGGCGTGCGAGCTGCCCGGCTCTGACAGCCCCGCTCTGGGGCTGCCTGGGGGCGGATCGGCGTCCCCTTCCCTCCGTTGGGCGGCGGGAGAGGTCACCACAGAAGGTGCACTTGTCACCAGGAATCATTGGCTGCGCCGAGGTTGTGCGACATCTTTCTGGGAGGATGGAGGCAGCTGAAGTAGGTGAAAAACCTCCCCTGATGCCGCTGGGATTGAGTCTTGTCCCCAGGCACTGGGCAGGAATGCAGAGCAGCAAGGAGCAAAACCTCTTCTATCAATAAATGACATAGGTTATCAGCTGGTGTGGAGTGAGCCCCAGGAGACACCCAGGGCAGGTGTCCCTTCACACCGACGTGCCAACCGGTCCAGCACAACTGTCTCCTTAACAGAAGTCACCCCACGACCATACAGCTTGGAAAGTACCAGCTTCCCAGTCGAGATAAATCAACCCCTTCCCTTTGCTCCCCCTGACATCACATCTTATCCAGAGCTATTCTGAGACAAGAGCCACCAGCAGACCTGGGGGGAATGGGCTTTAGGGCTCCAGCTCAGGAGAAGATGGATGACCCCCTGCGCTTCTGAGCTGTTAACGTTTCCCAGAGGAACTTCATGGTGTTCCACATTTTACTACCTTTATATATCAGGGTGACATTAGAGGAGACTTTATTTCTCTCTGCGACAGGGAGCAAACCAGAAACACAAGTACAGCAAGAATGACACACACAGAAGAGAAGCAAACAGAGAATATCATAGAATCATTTTGGTTGGAAAAGACCCTGAAGATCATCGAGTCCAACCATAACCCACCCCTGGCACTGCCCCATGTCCTGAGAACCTCATCTGTGTGTCTGTCCAACCCCTGCAGGGATGGTGACTCCAGCACTGCCCTGGGCAGCCTGTTCCAATGCCCCACAGCCCTTTGGGGAAGAAATTGTTCCCAGATCCAACCTCAACCTCCCCTGGCGCAACTTGAGGCCGTTTCTTTGTGTCCCTGTCTCCCCTCAGCTCCTGTTCTCCAGCTGAACCCCCCAGCTCCCTCAGCCGCTCCCATCACACTTGTGCTCCAGCCCCTTCCCCAGCTCCGTTCCCTTCTCTCCACTCGCTCCAGCACCTCAAGGCCTTTCTTGGTGTGAGGTGATCCCGCCACCCCTCTGGCCGCCATTTTGAGCTCTGAGGTGATTCTGGTGCCCCCAGGGCCGCCATTTTGAGCCCTGAGGTGATTCTGGTGCCCCTGGTACCACCGTTTTGAGCTCCCAAAACTGCCTCCAGGATTCGCGGTTTTTCCTCCCCAGGTCCCAGCACAGGTTCAGTCACTGTCCTGGGCCTGCTGGCCACACCAGTGCTGGTCCCAGCCAGGACACCGGTGGCCACCTTGGCCACTGTGCCCTTGGCACCGCGGCATTGGCACAGACCAGTAACACCAGCTACCCAAGGTGCAGGAGCCAGCAGGCCAACACTGGCATGTCACCACAGCAATGGGCTCTTGACCCCGCTCCCGGCTCCTCTGTGCCCCTCGTTTCAATGCAGGTCAAGCCACAAGGTGACAGTTTGTGCGAGCAGAGCCGTCTCTGCCCACCGAGGTGCTTCTGGCAGCGTGTCAAAAATTAAAGTGAAGCAATAAAAATTAAAAGAGAAGTAATACAGAACATAAAGCCCAAGCGCTGGATTAAGAAGTCCCTGGATGCTGGTGTATCGTTAAGGCAGGGCACAAACCTCCCCTTGCAGTGCCACCAAATCCCCTTTCCACGGGAAATTGTCCTCATTTCTGATTGCTGCAGTGCTCTACACGGGCCAGACTTCTGTCACTTGGCTCTCCAGTGCTAGGGAAAAAGGTGATGGAAAGGCTGGGAACTGGTGGGTCATCGCCTGTACACCGCTTTTCGTGCCTTATCTCCTAACTGGGCTTTGTGGCTGAGACCATCAGCATGTTGAGCCAGAGACTGAGCACACCCTGTTCATGCAGGATGCAGAAAAGAAATACTAAACAGAATAATCAGGTGGTTTGGGCTGGAATGGACCTTCCAAGCTCATCCAGTGCCACCCCTGCCATGACAGGGACATCTTCAGCAGCTCAGGTTGCTCAGAGCCCTGTCAGCCTGGCCTGGGATGTCTCCAGGGATGGAGCATCTACAACCTCTCTGATAACTGAAATAAATAGGCCCAGCCTAGCAGGGTTGCTGGACTAAGCACTGATGAAGAAAAACATCATTGTTCTTAAAAGCTCTCCATTCCCCAGACTTGCAGAGACTGATAACTCAAAAACATCCTCCCTCATCCCAATATCCACCATCCTCCCACCCCAGAAGGTCCCACTGAAATAGCAGCCTCAGCACCAGAGGTTTAACGCGGGGGAGGCCGGTTTTAATTCATTTGGACATAAAGCTGAGGTATTAATTACACCTGGGGTTGGTGGGACATCTGCAGCCTCCTCAACACCCACCATCCCCATCCCTGTCTGGACTTGGTGACCCATAAACATCCCCTTCTTCTTGTCAATATTTCCTGAGCACTCCTGTCTGCCCTCCTGGCCTCAATTAATCGTGGCCTGGGGGAGAAGCAGACAAGAGAAAGCCCAAATTAACCATTTGCTGCAGATGGCAAAAATGGAGCTTGATGTGACAAGTGTGGGCAGCAGGGACGAGCAGGGAGGGGAGGAGAGCAAAACATTCTCAAGGATGCCAAGCTGCCCTCATCTCCCATCATTTTGTGGGATTTTGAGACACCTGGCATGCCACGGGGTTTGATTCTCAGCGGAGAACCCTAGTCGGGAGCAGGTTGTCCCGGTGAGCAAAACCTCCCATCTGCTGAATCCCATGCACCTAGAACCATCGGTCCAATCCCACCAGACCCAAAGGGGTGCACGTCATAGAATCATCCTGGTTCGAAGAGACCCTCAGGATCATCGAGTCCAACCATAACCTAACTCTAGCACTAAACCATGTCACTTAAGAACTTTGCCTGAACGCCTTTTAAACCCCTCCAGGGATGGCGGCTCCACCACTGCCCTGGGCAGCCTGTTCCAACGCTTGACAACACTTTCCGTGAAGAATTTTTTCCTAATATCCAACCCAAACCTCCTCTGGCGCAACTTGAGGCCATTTCCTCTTGCCCTATCACTTGCTACTTGGGAGAAGAGGCCAACACCCCCCATGCTACAACCTCCTTTCGGGTACTTGTAGACAGTGAGAAGTTCTCTTCTCAGCTCCTGTTCTCCAGCTGAACCCCCCAGCTCCCTCAGCCGCTCTCATCACACTTGTGCTCCAGCCCCTTCCCCAGCTCCGTTCCCTTCTCTCCACTCGCTCCAGCACCTCGGTGTCCCCTCAGCCACACTTAGACCTGACACCGCAGCTCACGATACAAGGGTAGAAGTTGAGCCCACACAAGCTTTGCAGCTCCCAAGTCCCACAGGAGCCTTGTTGGCTGTGGAGACCACTTCACGAGGAACCACTGCACCTAACAAACCAAGCGACCGCAAAGAAGCGTCTCCAGCTCCAAACTGCACCTTCAGCACCCCTGGTTGACACCAGAAACCGAACCGGTACCTCCAGCACGATACCAGGCTCCTGGAGCACCAAGTCATCGACAGAGCGGCCGCAACTCTGCCCAAAGGTGGTTTTGCTGGAACAAAAGCGAAGGCCACACAAATAGGTTTTACATTTTGGGGTTTTGTTTTGGTTTGGTTTGGTTTTTTCCTAAGACATCGCTGAAGTCCACGAGCAGGCAGTGCCTCAGCATCCCACAACGCTTTCAACGTGAAGGAACAAAAGGCTGCGATGGGGAAGGGAACAGTGGGAAACCTGACGGGCTCCCGAGCTTCATTTGAGACCCGGTGTTTGCAGCACGGGCCGCATTTCATCTTTGTATAAGTAACTCTTACCAGGAAACGTGACAAAAAAGGGGGCATTTCAAGGCAGGAAAGTTGGTCTCCAAATGTAATATATATATATTTTTAAAAAATCTTTTGTGAGCAACTCTTCTGGGGAGCGAATCCCGCGGAGGCGATACAGTACAACGTGCACTCCTAAATTAGTTTCCCGGCACTTGGGATGCTTTATTATTCATTTCCTCCAAATATTAGGTAATGCTTTCTGCCCCTTTCAAAGTCTATCCCAGGGGTCTTTGATGCATTGTGGGACTTGAAAGTTGCGGGTCTAAAGCAGCATTTCTTTTAAGTCGTATCTTTTATCGAGCGTGTTCTGTTCCCTTCGCGAAAACGCGCACAATGGCACGAGAGTCTTGACCCGCTTCACGTCTGATGGGTGGAAATCTCAGATGCGGAGGATAAAACAGCCCCTCCTAGCAATGCAGCTTAAATACTCACGGCTCTATTCAGGCAAACATTACCCAGGGGTCTGCCAGGCCGCTGAAAAGCTGCAGAAATTGGCTCTGACCGATTCAGCGGCGAGGAACGACCCCGGTGCATTAACTCCCCTTTTCGCTTCACCCCGCGCGAGCCGGGGTCTGGAGGTAACCGCGGCAGGAGGCGAGAGCCGGCTGAAGCCAGATTAGTTTTCTTTATATAAACTTTTAGGTTTTTTTTCTTTTTCCCTTTTTTCAATGTGTGTGTGACCATGAATGTCATTATGCGGATCTGCAGAAGAGGGAAAGTAATGACATTAGGGCAGAGGCGCAGAAATCAGGGAGGGTGGTTTTTTTCTGTCTGTCGCGTCTTCCAGGGGAGTAAAATTTGTAGCTTTTAAGACACGGCAAACATCTCAGACAAACAGGTTTCTGCCTCTGCTGAAGGTATGTGGACTTTGGTTGGTCACTTTACACCATCCAGCATCTGTCTCCTCCACGTTTTAACCGGAATTAATAGCTCTTGTTCCATAATAATTCACCATTTNTGGTTTTTTCCTAAGACATCGCTGAAGTCCACGAGCAGGCAGTGCCTCAGCATCCCACAACGCTTTCAACGTGAAGGAACAAAAGGCTGCGATGGGGAAGGGAACAGTGGGAAACCTGACGGGCTCCCGAGCTTCATTTGAGACCCGGTGTTTGCAGCACGGGCCGCATTTCATCTTTGTATAAGTAACTCTTACCAGGAAACGTGACAAAAAAGGGGGCATTTCAAGGCAGGAAAGTTGGTCTCCAAATGTAATATATATATATTTTTAAAAAATCTTTTGTGAGCAACTCTTCTGGGGAGCGAATCCCGCGGAGGCGATACAGTACAACGTGCACTCCTAAATTAGTTTCCCGGCACTTGGGATGCTTTATTATTCATTTCCTCCAAATATTAGGTAATGCTTTCTGCCCCTTTCAAAGTCTATCCCAGGGGTCTTTGATGCATTGTGGGACTTGAAAGTTGCGGGTCTAAAGCAGCATTTCTTTTAAGTCGTATCTTTTATCGAGCGTGTTCTGTTCCCTTCGCGAAAACGCGCACAATGGCACGAGAGTCTTGACCCGCTTCACGTCTGATGGGTGGAAATCTCAGATGCGGAGGATAAAACAGCCCCTCCTAGCAATGCAGCTTAAATACTCACGGCTCTATTCAGGCAAACATTACCCAGGGGTCTGCCAGGCCGCTGAAAAGCTGCAGAAATTGGCTCTGACCGATTCAGCGGCGAGGAACGACCCCGGTGCATTAACTCCCCTTTTCGCTTCACCCCGCGCGAGCCGGGGTCTGGAGGTAACCGCGGCAGGAGGGGAGAGCCGGCTGAAGCCAGATTGGTTTTCTTTATATAAACTTTTAGGTTTTTTTTCTTTTTCCCTTTTTTCAATGTGTGTGTGACCATGAATGTCATTATGCGGATCTGCAGAAGAGGGAAAGTAATGACATTAGGGCAGAGGCGCAGAAATCAGGGAGGGTGGTTTTTTTCTGTCTGTCGCGTCTTCCAGGGGAGTAAAATTTGTAGCTTTTAAGACACGGCAAACATCTCAGACAAACAGGTTTCTGCCTCTGCTGAAGGTATGTGGACTTTGGTTGGTCACTTTACACCATCCAGCATCTGTCTCCTCCACGTTTTAACCGGAATTAATAGCTCTTGTTCCATAATAATTCACCATTTTTTCAATGTTTACACTACAAGCTTGATAGCTTAGAGGTGGCTTCTGCCCAATAATATACAAGACCCAGGACAAGGATGTAAAGTGAAACTTATCCTTGCAAAACCAAACATATTTCAGCGGAAAATTAAATGGTTTTGTCCTTTAGACAATGGCACTGACATGTTTCTACAAAACTACCAGGCTGCTATTTTAGGATATTCATCTCCTCTTATCAATCTCCTCTTGACAGGTTAGAACTAGGAAAGATTTTTTTAAAAGGCGATCTTGAAATGCAGGGGTAAAATTCAATGTAAAGGCTGAAGAGCTAAATGGGTTGAAGCTGTTTGAATTCACCTTACACGCCTTACAACGTAAGAGCAAAAGATATCTCTAGGATGAGTCAGAAAAGGAGCATTCAGAGTATTTGGGGAGATGTTTGTAACAGAGACGGGCCCTTTTTTTATGAGCCCCCTTGCCTGCAATCCCACCTGTCAGCTGAAAATACGATCGGCGTCTTGATAACCCCAATGTTTCACCGGGAAAACCATTTTTTAGCCTGTATTTAAAAAGGAATAAGCTGATTTTGCATGAGCAAAACCTAGATATGTCTCTCTTGACATCGGCAAAACATCCAGCAGCAGCTCCGGAGCCCGTAAAGAGGGGAACATACGTGCAACTGCAGCCCCCTGGCTCCGCCATGGGTGTGATTCCTGATGGATTAGCTCGAAAAGCAAAGCTGATTCACAGGGACACGATCTCCCACCCCATCCGCTTCATCCGGGATGCTGCGGACCCCGGGATGCTGAGCATCCCTCCTATCGCCCGCTGGGTACCAAAATTAATATGAGAAAGTCTCGGCTCTCACATTACCCACCTGCTTAGGAGGCTTTTTAGGAGCCCTCTGAAGCATCCTTATTAAAACACCATCCTGACAGGCGAGGTTTTCGCCCTGCGTGTGAGCGGTTCGGCACTGTTCTGCCCCAGGGGACTTGGCAGGTCACTATTTTGCATCCTAAGAATCCTACAAACCGATAAGGGAACTCCAACAATGTGATGGTTTATCAGTTTCTAGGCTGGAAAAGGAAATCCTTTCAATCGAGATAACGATTCTATTCCTCTCGGGCAAACGAAGGTTTTTGCTTCGATCAGGGACTCCGGCAGGAGCGGAGCCAGGACAAGGATGGACCCATCGCTCATGAGTCAACAGAAAGATGCTGTCGCAGCCGGGAGCAGCATCTGCACAAATTGTAAGGAGCCCGAAACTGCTCCTTTGAGAGGGAGAAAGAATAAAAGAAGCAAAACTGCCAGAGAAACAAAATCTATTTGTAAACTCCAGGCAGAGTCGATGCGAGGCAGCCGCACAGGAGTGCCGAGATGATAATGGAGCCTGATGGATGGTTCACGGGATTATTAGATCCCCCCCAACTCAAATATGCTGAGAAGCCAATTATTTAACACTAAGGACAGTGCAAAAGGATGTTTAATAAGCTGGATCACTCCAGGATTCTAGGAGCTCAAGGGACCAACCCCTCAGTTGTGTAAATCAGGAAAAGCAGCGTTATAAAACACCCGGTGCTTCTGATACACGCTGGTCCCCGCGGTTATCGCCCTCTCTGCTGAATTTTGGGAGCAGATGAATGCAAGGGTTCCCAAGGGAGCGGGGACATGCTCCAACACCTCCAGGCTGGGGATCGCACCCTTCCAGGTTGGCTTGTTCCCAGGCGAGGGGGTTGCTGCTCCTGGGGAGATAAGCTGAGCTTATTTTCTAGCTGATTGCAGAGAGGCAGCAGGGAGGGAGTGGGAGGTGTGGGAGCAAGAGAGGAGTTTGCTCTCTGCTCCGGACCCTGATTAAGCACCTGTTTTGGAGTCAAGGATGATCCCTGGGAACAAAGAATAAGTTTTTCAAATGTCTAAAGAAGAGTCCTTCCCAAAACCACTTCTCTGTGTCACCTTCTCACTTCATCTAAGCTCATATCTACTGTAAGGAGCTGAGGTGAGTCTTACAATCCGCATCTCCCCACGACCCACCACCACTGCTCCTGCACATCCACGTAGTCCAGGCTACAGCATAGGCACAAAAACAGACATAAGGAAGAAATTGTTGGCCCTGAGGGTGGTGAGAGCCTGGCCCAGGTTCCCAGAGAGGTGGTGGCTGAACCATCCCTGGAGACATCCCAGGCCAGGCTGGACGGGGCTCTGAGCAACCTGAGCTGCTGAAGATGTCCCTGTCATGGCAGGGGGGGAATGGGGGGGCTGGGAAGGTCCATTAACCCAAACCATCCTGTGATAACCCAGCACCGAGGTGTTCCTCAGCATCCATAACACATGTGCAGTTTGGGGGCCAGAGGGACACAGGGATTTGGTCCCTGATGGATGGGGACCCATGGGGACCCACAGCACAGCTCTGCTAAGGGTTTGGCCAATGCCAACCAGGCAGTTCATGAGAAGATGGTGTTAAAAGACCAGTCTCCCACCTGGTGCAATGGCAGATAACTCAGTTCAGCGATGTCAACTCAGGATCTGGCTCTGGTATATCCGAACCAGATGAAAAAAAATATGCTTCTTTCTTCCTATTCAAGAACTCTAAGCAAACACTCAAGCCCAAGCCTCCTGCCTGACAGCTGCAGAAAACAGGTCTGGAGAGGACCTTGAAATGTCACCCAGCCCACAGCCCCGTGACTGTATCTGCAACGGGGCCAAGCACAACAAAAGCCAAAATCACTCCAAGCATTAACAAATATTGCCGCTCAGCGCGCTCCCGTGCAGCTGCCAGTGTCTCTGCCGCCTGCTCTTCCCAGCACTGCAGTGCAGAGAACACGTGTATTTATGAGAGCATCTTCCAGGGATTTACAGAAAGAGCAATTAGCCATTTGGTCGTTGACGACAGCTGAGAATCGTGGTGGAGCTGTGGAGCTGATTTGTGCTGATTCATCAGCACTACAAACTACTCAGGTCCCATCTCCCACAGGAGTCCCCAGTAACTGAAGGGCAGAATTAGACCCCCAAGATCCCAGAAAGACATCAGGGCAGCCACTTTGTGCTCCTCAGCTCATGTCCTGCTTGCGAGGAGCCACCAGCTCTTCCTACAAAGCCACCAGCTCAGCACACCCCAAGAATACTCACCGGTACCCTTGCTTTTGTTTCAAATCTCCAGCGATGCTCCCTTTGCTCCTCTGACCATTTCCTAAGAAACAACAAAGAGGAAAAAAAAAAACAAAAAACACCTTCATCAGATCCAGAACCGAGCTTGTGGTTCAGATCTAAAGAAACCTTCTGCCAGGACGATGAGAAACCACCAAACCAGGCCTGCTCCTGCTCCCCTACCACCCATTCCTCCACGGTCCGTTCAGGGTTTCTCTGCTCATCACCCCGTGTGCCTGTGGCACAACATCACCTAGCAACACGGCGCCATGGAGGTGTAAACCCAACCCATCCTCCCGCCGTATCACATCTCGTCCTGTGACAGCTGGGAGGTGAACAGGCCGGAAACAGATCCCGTTGGATGCCTCATCCATCCCACCCCCCAGCCGGCGGATAAACACGACACCTCAGTCGCTTCAGGATTATCGAATTCTTGGGTCTTCCTACACCCAGAGCGTGGTTGTCCACGGTAGCTCGGCGGTACCAATAACAAACCCACGGCCCGCAGGCGATGGGGTGCGGAGGAGGAAGGCGTACAACCAGCATCCACCCAGTTTTGGCCATACAAGTCCTCTGTCCCTCTTAACTTGGGAAAAACTTTGGAAAAAACTAAGCTCCTGGCCACAACGTTGTGCTTGCAAATTCTAGAGACAGCGGGCTGGCAGTTCCCAACAGGGAGCTGACGTCTCCACACAGGAGGTGTTGAGAAGAACTGTCACCAGAACACGCTAGAGGAGATCACGAAGTGCCGATGGCTGCTAATGCCAGCTATGAGGTGGACGGTGAGCGACGAGGTGGCCAGAAGCTTGGCTGAAGGTGGGCAGGACTCACAGGTTCATAGGACTCATAGGTTCTCCTGCCCCTCTGCTCTGCCCTGGGGAGACCACATCTGGAATATTGTGTCCAGTTCTGGGCCCCTCAGTTCCAGAAGGACAGGAACTGCTGGAGAGTCCAGTGCAGAGCAACGAGGATGATGGAGGGAGTGGAGCATCTGCCGTGTGAGGAAAGGCTGAGGGAGCTGGGGCTCTGGAGCTTGGAGAAGAGGAGACTGAGGGGTGACCTCTTTAGTGTTTATAACTATATAAAGGGGCAGTGTCAGGAGGATGGAGCCAGGCTCTTCTCAGTGACAAACAACGATAGGACAAGGGGCAATGGAATCAAGCTGGAACACAAGAGGTTCCACTTAAATTTGAGAAGAAACTTCTTCATGGTGAGGGTAACAGAACACTGGCCCAGGCTGCCCAGGGAGGTTGTGGAGTCTCCTTCTGTGCAGCCATTCAAACCCGCCTGGACCCCTTCTGTGTGACCTCAGCTGGGTGTTCCTGCTCCGGGGGGTTGCACTGGATGGGCTTTCGAGGTCCCTTCCAATCCCTAGCATACTGTGATACTGTGATACAGCGTGGGCTGAGCCCCCTTCAACACACCCCTCAAAATGTGAGATGCCCACCAGCATGTAGCCATTGTATTAACGGGGTCCAGAGCCCCTCTAGTACAGCTTGGGGGTGGTGATCAAGGCCTCCTCATGGGCAAGGATGGAGAGGAAGACCATGGTGGCCAATACAACACAGCAGCTGTGGGAGCGCATAGCTGGAAATTGCTCCTGTGATTGAGCAGGCAGCTGGAGAAGCGGTATCTGCATGCAAAAGAAGCAATGAGCTCGTGATCTGGGGTATTTTCCCTGAAAAGACATCACCGGCTCCCATCTGTCCTTAAACCTAGGTTTGTACCTAAGATTTGGCCAGCGTCAAGGGGTTCCCACCAACTTTCTTCCCCAAAGGGCTGTGGGGCATTGGAACAGGCTGCCCAGGGCAGTGCTGGAGTCACCATCCCTGCAGGGGTTGGACAGACATGGAGATGAGGTTCTCAGGGACATGGGGCAGTGCTGGGGTGGGTTAATGGTTGGACCCGATGATTTTGAGGGTCTCTTCCAACCAAAACAATTCTATGAGTCTATGACTGTCCTGGGACCAAGGAACCAAGGGGCTCCGACCACTCTACCCTTTCTATTAAACTGGTAAGATAATTGCTGTACGCGCACAAACAAGGAACAGAGGAAAACCACAACAGGTAACCTTTCTGCTGGCCTGTATTCTTCATTTTCATGCTTATCCAACCATCAGCACGAGGATATTTAGGCAGCAAGCGATGCCCGGAGCACAGGTGGCTGGTAGAGCCCACGGTGTCTGCAGCCATGCAGGATGGCCGAGCTCCGGGGCCACGATCAGCCCCAACACAGGGACTTCTCCACAGCTAATGAGTCCATCTGCTTTTCAAGAGCATCCAGCTGCTCTGACCTCCTGCACTTAAGCTCGACCTCCTTCCTTAGCCCCGGCCCCAGTTCAGATCATTAGCGGAGGACTAACCGCCACCGCTGACGACTAATGACTCGTTTGCTGCTCAACAGCCAAATGTGATCAGCAAAGGGGGTAAAGAGCTTCATGCATATCCATGCGGGTGAGCGCCTTTCGTCTTTATTTTGGGCAAAATTCCCAGGAAAGGCGGCAAAAATCCTGCAATGCCCTGGCTTCATGCCGGAGCTCATCAGCTCTGCTAAGGTCGAGGCAAAACCTCCTCCTGGTGCCAGGGCAGGGGCTGGCACCTCGCTTCCCTTCAACGATGCTGAGCTTGAGCTTTAAATTCTACTTAAAGTTGTCTCCTCTGTACAGACAGAGTCCTGCATTGCGGCCTCTCCCCATGCCAAAGGGAGCTCAGGGACACAACAGCTTGCAACACAACATCTACAAAAAATCAGTGTTTGAGGCTTGGGAGAATCCTCATGGGACAAGGTTATAAACGGGAGTTTCTGGGCTACGCAAAGGCTGCACCTGAATAACAGCTTCATTAACCCATTGCCATGAATAGGGGCTTGAAGAACAGTGTCTGTGAATGACCACACTCACGGTCAACCCTCCAAGCCAGCGAGGATGGCCTGGTGTTCCTATAGCATTTTCCCAAATAGGACGGGCATTGCTGAGAGCAGCCCAAGCTTCGTTCACCCGTTCCCAAAACACATGTGGGATGAAAGGCTCTAACCCAAACAGCCTTCCCTGTGGCTTTCCCCTCAGCCACAAGGTCCCTTTTAGCTTCTTGAGGTGGTTTCTAGATGAATCGAACACACCCTCCTAGATACAGAATGATAGAACCATAAACGGTTTGGGTTGGAAGGGACCTTCAAAGCTCATCTAGTCCAACCCTCCTGCCAAGAGCAGCGACATCTTCATCCCGATCAGGTTGCTCAGAGCCCCATCCAGCCTCTTATTGCAGTCCACAGGGATGCAGTCAGCACAATTCGGGGTGTCTGGAGAGCCACTGAGTTACTCAAACACTATTTTGGGGTGTGAAACACCCTCCGCACTCCACTGACCAAACATCCACCGACCGTAACACAAGACGAGGCACCAAGTTCATATTTTTATCTTCCACTGCAGCCCACCTTCAGCTCCTGGTCCAAGTTTCAACATCTCCAACACAAAAGCCATTTGCACCAGATGAGGACACCCTCCAGATCTGCACTCTCAGGCCCCTGCTGTGACAAGTGGCACAGTCCTGGCACATAAAAACATCTCCAGGACGGTGCCAGGGTTTGGGTGCCTCCCACATAACACCACTGAAGACAATAAATCTGACGAAGAAAGGAGAAGGAACAACTGATACTCAAAGCCATGTCATGAATCATTCACCAAATGGAATTTGCTCTCTAGCTTTCAAATCATCTTGGAGGCTGCATCCGAAGTGTTGTTTGCAAGCCCTCAGTTAACCTGGAAAGCAGATGCTGCTACAGCATCATCAATAAATCCCCATCAAATATGACTTTAAAATGCCTAGGACTTTCGCAATCAAATTTTTTTCATCTTCTTGGAATATCTGAAAACCAAACATCATAAAACGCCTTTGCTGTGATTCAGCTTTAACGAATGAGCCCAAGCCTGGAGAAAGGCTCATCTCGCATGTCCCCTCATGGCCCGGTGACCACAGCCTCCTTCTCAGAGGACTCTGCCCATTTCTTTCATATGATCTCAGGAGTTTCTGACCTCACCAGACACATTAGTGAATCAGGAAGCTGCCAGAACCATTTTCTAGCAGCCTTAATAATTATAAGCAAAATATGGAGCCGCATGCAGACACTGCCATGTTGTCAGACTCAAATGAGGGTGAACTTAAGCGCAAGATGAGGAGAAAACTACAAAGTGCTGACTTCCCTTCCCAGCCTGAGCGTCTGAGGTGTCTCAACAATGAGGAAATGACAACCGAAAAAATAAAGCTACAGCTTCCCCTAGCAATGCTCACCGGTCAGTTGGACAGGCTGGGATGACCCCAGCCCTTCTGCAGGTACATGAAGATAGGTAAGAAGATGTCTGACCACAGTGCGCCAGGACCTGCAGTGCAACCACAGAGCCGTGGTGGAACACCGGAGCACAGGACATCGGGTGTGCAAAACCCATTACACGCTGCCTTTTCCGGGTAATCCTCCTTCCAGCCATTTATTTTTATGTCAAGATACTACAGTGTGTCGTGGGAAGGAGATACCCAGAGTCAAAGACTCCTTGTGTACCTGCAGAAAAATGCTAATTAACTAGACTGGGCTAGTTATCTAGAATCCATCAGTAAAGACGAGAAGCTACAGCAGAATCTAGCTGATCTCAGCTAGGTATCCACCTTAGGACAAGAGACACCACACCACTGAAATTGTGCTGACTGCTCTCCATTGACGGTGAAGGCAGCCCAGGCAACTAGGGAAGAGGTAGGGGCCATCAAGGTATCTAAACACAGATGGATGAACCCCACCCCACCAGAAAACATTCTACTCAGCTAAAAACCTTGTTTCTGACAACGAACAGCAACTTCAGAGCCTGAGGCCTGCTCAGAGTCTGTGTCGCCTCGAATAGGGCAGTGTTGTGGAGAAACCAAGGGAATCAAGTCACCCGCGTCCCTGCAGAAAATCCCACCTGGCAAACGCACTTTGAAAAGCCACATCTATCATGGACCTACTGGAAAGGAGCCCCAGAAATGACCCGAGGCTGGAACAGCTCTGCTGGGAGGACAGGATGAGAGAGCTGGGGTGTTCAGCTGGAGAAGAGAAGCTCCGGGGAGACCTTAGTGCACCTTTGCGGCCTTAAAAGGGGCCTGTGAGAAAGACGGGGACAGAGTTTTGAGCAGGGCCTGTTGTGATAGGACAAGGGGTGATGGTTTTAAACTAAAGGAGGGAGATTCAGGCTGGACATGAGGAAGAAATTGTTGTCCCTGAGGGTGGTGAGAGCCTGGCCCAGGTTCCCAGAGAGGTGGTGGCTGAACCATCCCTGGAGACATCCCAGGCCAGGCTGGACGGGGCTCTGAGCAACCTGAGCTGGTGAAGATGTCCCTGTCATGGCAGGGGGGGCACTGGGGGAGCTGGGAAGGTCCCTTCAACACAAACCATTCTATGATAAAAGGTGCTTTGGTTCACGGGATCCTGATGGTGCCAGCGTGGGTAGATGGTGGCAGCACCCACGGTAGATGTCAGGACACCAGACGAGCAGAGCGGTGGCACAGGCTTCTCCTTGCTGGACCAGGGCTTGCCAGGGACTGCTCCATCCAGCCAAAAATGCCCAAAACCAGCTCATCCCTCCCAGCCTGGGGAGAAATGAGCGTGTGGATGGTGCTGAGGAGGAGGAGCGGCCTGGCTGTGACTTTGGGCTGACATCCTTTCCCATGCCCACCCCTCTATCTTCCCCTTCCTGCGTGAAAATGGAAACAATGATGTTGGCTGTGGTTGGAAAGGGCTTTGAACTGCACAGATGAGAAGTGGTATTAATAGATAAGATGGTGCTGAATTATCCTAGTAACGGAGGGAGAGAGAAAGCGACTAAAGGAGAAAACCCCCCCACATAATAAATAATAGTCTATAAATTACGTAAATTGAATGCATCAGAAAAACAATCCTGGAGAAGCAGCTGCTTCATACTTTACTGTTGATAGCATCAATCTAAGAGGGGAAATTACCACCTTGTGTTCTGCAACACATCACACCGAGTTTCCTTTACAAACTTTAATGTCTCCTGATTGCAAAGTCAATTTGAAATTTACCGTGAAACACAAAATCTCATAAACTTTACGACCCAAATCACACTCGCTCAGCGCTTTCGCCCAGATTAAACACATCGGAACTGCTTCGCTTTCCAACACGGATATACGGTGACACGCCGCAGACAGCAGATGGGAGAGCAGACAGGGTAAGAGCAGCAGGATGAAGAGCAGCCAGAACCATGATTTATGATGAGGGTGGTGAGAGCCTGGCCCAGGTTCCCAGAGAGGTGGTGGCTGAACCATCCCTGGAGACATCCCAGGCCAGGCTGGACGGGGCTCTGAGCAACCTGAGCTGCTGAAGATGTCCCTGTCATGGCAGGGGGGGAATGGGGGAGCTGGGAAGGGCCCTTCCAACCCAAATTATCCTCTGATTCAACAAATACAATGTGACCTTGAGCGCAGATGGGGATCTGTAGCTCTGGTGGCATAAACATGTCTTCCTCAAGATGGGACCAGCATTCTCAAGATGCGACCAGCATCCCACGATGCTGAGCCAACCTCCCTCCTCGCACTGGGCCATGCTTAAAATTCAGCAGGTTTTTGAGCCCTTTTGCAGGCTCTGATGCAAAACTCTGTGTCACTTCCCTGCGCCTGGGTTTCCTCCAAAAATTTAAGGCCATGCAGATCCTGCAGTGAAGATGCTGTGAGTTTTTAATGAAGGGAAGGAGCAGGCAGCTACGCCCGTGCTGGGAGCTGATCGTTTGCTCTTGTTCCACTCACAGGTTGATGACGGAGGATTAATTAGGCTCCTAGTTTTGCTTCCTACATAAAACTAACTCCTTTTGCTTCTGATTAAAGTGGTGTCACTGTGACAGAAAGCCCATCTCTCTGAAGGGTACAAAGGGTTTCAGTTGAAGCAACAGAAAAAGCTGCATATTTCAAGATGAGCTTCCCCAGCATCCATAAAACACTTCTCTCTGCCTGCGTATTTACGCACCCCATAAGCTCTGGCTTAAAATTCTCCCTCAGCTCAAAATCGCGGGATGTATTCAGGGAAAAACATCATTTTGCAATCAGCCACTTGCATTTGCAACTGACTTAAAATTGCACGACGGATACTTGAAGAAGCAGTAAGGGTTAAACCCAGGACAGGGGAGGGACAGGCAGGACTTGGGGATGAAGCACTTGATCAAAGGGTAGCTCAGAAGTTATTTAAAAATAAACCAGAAAGTAGAACTTCCAGGCAGTTGCCGCTGTAATTACAATGCAGACAACGGAGCCATGGTGCTGTTAAGGCTACTGGATTTTCCTAGCAGCTGTGTTTAATTTACTTAAAACATGCAAAGCCATCAGGTCAGATCCCATTAGCAGAATCATTCCAAGGGCTCAGCCAGCCCAGCGCTGCAGAAACACTGAGAGCAAAACACAAATGCAAAATTCCCCTGAAGAAGCAAGAGAGATCCATGCAATGGCCAACGTCAACGCACATTGCCTTCCCCTTCCACCACGGTAGATGCCGGGTGGTCAGTCATAGAATCATTTTGGTTGGAAAAGACCTTCAAGATCATCGAGCCCAACCATTAACCCACCCCTGTCACTGCCCCATGTCCCTGAGAACCTCATCTGTGTGTCTGTCCAACCCCTGCAGGGACGGTGACTCCAGCACTGCCCTGGGCAGCCTGTTCCAATGCCCCACAGCCCTTTGGGGAAGAAATTGTTCCCAGATCCAACCTCAACCTCCCCTGGCGCAACTTGAGGCCGTTTCCTCTG